>VXBQ01008834.1:199596-270271 GCA_013400175.1 Phainopepla nitens | reverse complement strand
CCCCCACGCCGGGCCCTGCAGCCCCACAAAAGGTCGCTCCCACCCCGCAGGTCGTGCGCACGGAGAAGAACAGCCTCAACAACCGCTTCCTGCCCTGGGACGAGATCGAGACCGAGGCCATCCTGTCCATCGACGACGACGCGCACCTGCGCCACGACGAGATCATGTTCGGCTTCCGGTGAGTCCTCCCCAGAGCCCCTTCCCTCCCGCAGCCCCTTCCCTCCCGCAGCCCGCTCCTCCCCACAGCCCCTTCCCTCCCACAGCCCGCTCCCCTGCTCCTCCCCACAGCCAGGAGCTGCCCTGGCACCAGCCAGGGGCTGGCACACCCAGGGCTGGCGCATCCCTTCCCGTGCCTTCCCAGCTCCGCTTCTTGGAGAAACACGCGCTAATGGGGTGGGGAACCTGACCCCAGGTTGTCCTGAGAACCCCGTTTCCCACACTCCTTATCCCAGCTCTTCAGCTTTTGCTGTGCTGGTGATGATCCCTCAATGGTTTTGCGGGCTGTGGCTTCCTAGGGTGGACAGAGCCTGGAAAACAAATCCAAGGGGCTGTTGCACTCCAACCATGAGCCAGAGCAAGGCCAGGATGATGCTCACGTGCTGGCGGTGGCTGCCACCCTCTGCTCCGTGTGACGCTGGGGGGTGACAGTTCTTGGGGCATTTTCTCCTGCAGGGCAGGCAAAGGCAGATGTCACCCAGCAAAGGCAGGTGCTGGCTGCTCTCACTCCCACCCCCGTTCTGCTCCAGCATCCAGTTTTCCCTTGACTTTTCCCTGGCAAAGCTTCCCGTTCACGGGCATGAGGGGGCTCCTGCTGGGGGAGGTTTGTGCCAGCTGCTCCTGCAGCCAAACCTCCCTCCCTGCCAGGAGCTGCTGGGGACTGAGGGTGGCACAAGGAGCAGGGACTGCGATTCCCAGTTGGAGAACACCCGGCAGCTGCCCAGGGGTGGGAGACAGGGACCAAAACCTGCTTGGGAGGAGGATTAAAAGGCACAAAATGCCTGGAAACCCATCAGGCTCCCTCAGAGAGATGAGAAATGAGGTGTGAGAGGGATTAAAGTGCAGGAGGAGGCGTCAGGATTCCTGGCTTCCCTTCCCTGCCCCATCCCAGGCTCTTTATCCAAACTGGGCTCTTTTCTCCCCTTTTTTGGTCTCTGTTTTCCTTTGCCTGGCTGAGGTTTTGCTGATTAGCCCTGCAGAGCATCAAATGAAGGTTGTAAGTGCCCTGTGTTATTCTCACTCATATCCCGGCTTACAGACACCCTGTTCCCACAAAGCCTCCCTGTGTTAACACATTCCCAGGAACTGCTGGAGTCTGGGCACTGGAGTGAACCTCTGCCCACAACAACTGTGCTTTGTCAAAACTTCGCTCCAGGCTTTGATTCTTGGGGCCAAGAGCATCATTTTTCCCTGTTTGCCACTCAGGAGGGAGCTGGAGGCAGCTCTCTGAGCACCCCCAGAACGATTCTCCAGAGAAATCCTGATTTTTGTGGCTGAGCTTGGAAATGAAAAAGCGTCACAAGTTTGTAGGAAAGTGAAGATGTTGGAGAAGTGAAAGGGAATAAGTGGTTTCGACTTCCAGCTTTTCTAAACAATCACCCTGGATTGACAGGAACTGCAGCAAACAAGGGCTGGGGGGAGGATGGAGCCAGGGAGGCTGCTGGTGGTGTTGATTCCTGGGGATTATCTTGGAGTTTCATTGATTGGAGTGGAGGAAAGAGCAACAAACACGGGCAAGGAAAGCTCAGGGAATCTCAGTCTCCTCCGCTGCTCTCCTCCTGTAGCTCTCCCAGAACAGGGCTTTGGGGAGCAACTCACATCCAAATGAGGGGAAAAAAACCCCAGAAATGGCACTTTCTGCCCAGTTTTGTGCCTGGGAAGAAGTGAAAGCCCTTCTGTGTCCACAGGGAGTTCTCTCATGCAGTCAGCTTGGGCACTGAGCAGCAGGGAGTGGGGAGTGAAGGATCCAAAGGAAGCAGCACCTCTGCCTATGGAAGCTGGATTTGTTTCTCAGCTTAGGCATCAGGCACTGACTTTTTCCTTAATTATTCCTGCCAGTGTTGCAGCTCTCCTGGGGGATTTCTCTGGAGGAGCGTGAGCTGCAGATGAGAGCAGAACATTAAGCAATCCAGTGCTCCACATGCAAAATTCAGGATTTCATTCCCAAGGCTGGACTGTGAGCACGTGTTGGGATGAGGGAGGCACTCAGGGCCCTGGAAGCTTTTTCTGTGTGGTCAGAGCCCAGGGAGCTGCAGTTTGGGGTGAGGAGCCAGCAGTTTGGCAATCCAGGCCTTCCTCAGGAGACACCAGAGCCTTCAGCATTTCAGCAGCTATTCACAGAATTACAGAATTTCCAGAGTCCTGGACTGGTTTGGGTGGGGAGGGAGCTCAAAGCTCACCCAGTCCCACCCCTGCCATGGGCAGGACACCTTCCACTGTCCCCGGGTGCTCCAAGCCCCACCCAACCTGGTCTTGAAACTTTCCTTAAGAGAGCTTGATGTTATCTTGGCTTTACTGAGCTGCTGGGAGACGGCAAGTCCCAGGGATTGGGGGAAGATGCCAGGAGAAGTTGGGCTCCTCCCAGGCTGAGCGTGGGCTGCTCTGGCCTTAGTTTCCTTTTAAACCTCCAGAACAGCCCTTATGAGCTACAAAATCCCCAGTTTGTGGATGAGGAGCACTTTCCCTGCGGATAAGCAGCTCGGCTGTGCTCTAGGACAGGAGCACATTTTAACACTGTTTTCCTTTTTGCCCTTTGGGCATTCCTTGGATAAGCAGTTGCCAAACTCCTTTAGGAACAGGCCCCTCCATCCCTTGCAGCCCCTGGGAGGCTCTGGATGGGCTCCCAGGTCTGTGTCTCATGGACAGTTGTGCGTTTGCAGGGTGTGGAGAGAGGCCAGGGATCGCATCGTGGGATTCCCGGGGCGCTACCACGCCTGGGACATCCCCCACCAGTCCTGGCTCTACAACTCCAACTACTCCTGCGAGCTCTCCATGGTGCTCACTGGTGCTGCCTTCTTCCACAAGGTGAGGCCTCCCCGGGGCTGCCCCTTCCTGCTCACAGCCACCTGAGGCTGCAGCTCTGGCGGGTGGTGGTTCCGTAAGGACAGACGTGGGAGCTCTCTGCTCCTTCCCCCTCACTCTCTCCAAACTGAAACACAGCCAGAACCCGGTCCTGAGTGCCTTGGGAAGGGTATCCAGTGGCTGTTCCTGCCCTGCTGAATCCAGAGCAGCAGGGAGCAGGATCTGAGGGGGCTGGGACCCCCATTCCTGGATTTCTGATTTCCAGGAGAAGGGTGGTGGCTCTGGGAGATTTGCTACAGCGGATCTTGGTGCGGGATTAACTCTGCTGTGGGGAATGTCTCCGCTGGGGTCCTTGAGCTTTGAGTCAGACACTGCCCAAATGTGCCCCTGTTGCTGTGGAGCTCCTGGAGAACGCTGTGCCTTCCCCGTTGCAGTACTACGCCTACCTGTACTCCTACGTGATGCCCCAGGCCATCCGGGACATGGTGGACGAGTACATCAACTGCGAGGACATCGCCATGAACTTCCTGGTGTCCCACCTGACCAGGAAACCTCCCATCAAGGTAAAGCACCCCCAGCCAGGGGCTTGTCCCAGGGTTGGCATTGCTGGAGAAGCTGTGGTTGGGAAGTGGGTGGTGTCTGCTCCAGGGAAATGCAGCTTCAGTGGGAAAGCTCAGCCTTTGGAATCGGCCAAATCTCTGCCATAGAACAGGTGAATTGAGGTTTGACATAACAGGACTAAATCAGATGGAATTCCCTATCTGGTGAAGGGTTCCCTGCTCATGGCAGAGATGATTTCTGCTCTGGGGCCAGGCTGGGAGAGCTGGGGGTGTTCACCTGGAGAAGAGAAGGATCCAGGGAGAGCTCAGAGCCCCTTCCAGGGACTAAAGGGGCTCCAGGAGAGCTGGAGAGGGACTGGGGACAAGGGACGGAGGGACAGGACACAGGGAATGGCTTCCCACTGCCAGAGGGCAGGGATAGATGGGATATTGGGAAGGAATTCCTGGCTGTGAGGGTGGGGAGCCCCTGGCACAGGTTGCCCAGAGAAGCTGTGGCTGTCCCTGGATCCCTGGAAGTGTCCAGGGCCAGGCTGGATCACCCTGGGATGGTGGGACTGGATGAGCTGTGAGCTCCCTTCCAGCTGAATCCATCCTGAGGTTCCATCCCTACCCGAGGTCCCTGGGGCTGGGCGCTGTGGGCAGCGTGGCCCTGACGCCTCTGTCCCTGCTGGCAGGTGACCTCCCGCTGGACGTTCCGCTGCCCCGGCTGCCCCCAGGCGCTTTCCCACGACGATTCCCACTTCCACGAGCGGCACAAGTGCATCAACTTCTTCGTCAAGGTGTACGGGTACATGCCCCTGCTCTACACCCAGTTCCGCGTCGACTCGGTCCTTTTCAAGACCCGCCTGCCCCACGACAAGACCAAATGCTTCAAGTTCATCTAGGAACGGGAGCAGCTGGACGTCGCCGGGGGAGGCCGGCGCGGGGCTGCTTGGCTGGGGCTCCGAGAGCTAAAGGCCCTTTGCTCTGGACTGCGGCCTCGCTCCCGCCGGCAAACGACGGGCTCTTCCCCCCTTCCCTGGCTCACCAGGGATCCCGTGGCTCCTCCAGGGACGCTCCCACGGATCGTACACTGAGGAATGGCTCGCTGGCCACTGGCTCTGCCCCTTCGCTAGCCAAGGGCAGCCGTTCTTTTTAATTATAATTATTGTTATTTAAAATGAAAGTGTTTTAGATTTGCCACGTGAGGCGCTTTTTTGTTTTGTTTTCTTTGCCCTCCCTTCTCTCCCCACCCCATTTCCCCCTCTGCAGCCCTCAGCCCACCCGAGGGGACCGTAGCGCGGCCAGGTTGGAGGTGTTTGGGTGCAGCGTAGGGGCAGCTCCTGTCACCACTGCTGTCCCCGTCCTTCCTCCCATGGCACAGCCCTTCCCACCCACCAGATCCTGGCTTCTCCTGCCCTGTGGCTACTACTGAGGCCTCTCGGGTGTCACCCTTGCTCTGCTCTGCTCTGCTCCCCACCCTGAGCCCCTGGAGAGGGGCGAGCTTGGCCTGGAGGGTCCTTCCTGGCTCCAGCTCTGGCCCCGCGCCGTTCCCGTGCCGCAGCCCGGGGGGTTCAGCTGCTGCTCTCTCAGTGTCTCTTCCCACCTTGTCCTGCTGATTCTCTGAAGTCAGGGATGTGTTTGGGGCTTAGGGAAGATCCACCTGCAGCACAGGCAGGGCTGGGGGTGCTCCAGGCTCCTGGAGGCTCTGAGCCATCTCTGTGCTCAGCCCAGCCTGGGTGTGCCAGAGCTGCAATTCCCGCTCTGCCTCATCCCCATCCCGGAGCGCGCCGTGCCCGTGGCGGGTTTGCTGAGGGCCTCAGCACAGCTGCCTTAACCCCAGCCCATCCCCACGCCCTGGCTTCGGGCTGTGTCCGAGGCTTCATCCCAACAGGAGCCTTCCAGTGTGTGATGCCGCTGGGATCACGTTCACAGCGTGGGTTTGGAGCTGGTTCCTCTTCCCTGGAGCAAAATGCTGTCACCTGTGACCACCTGAGCTCAGCTGCTGCTCCATCCTGCTTCAGGCCCAGCTGCACAGGAGGGGAGAAGGGCACAGCTTGGCCCTCGTGTGATGTTCTCCCTCAGCACATCCCAGATGTTTGTGAGCAGCCTGGAGAAGCTCTTGCTGGGTAGGTGGGAAGGTGACACTTGTATGGTCACCTCGATGTCCCTGGTTTTCCTGGATGTGTCATTGGTCCAGCAGCAGCGCCTGGGCTCATTCCCAGGGTCAGCCCTGGCCGTGCTCCTCCTGCACCACGTTCTGAGGCCTCTCCAAACTGCTCTCCCCAGGTTTTCCTGTCAGCACTGACAGTTCCTCCGTGGGAAGGGGAGGGAAGGAACAGCCTGTGCCTTTACCAGCACCACTGACCACAGCAAAACACAGATCAAGGAATCTGTTCCTATTTTTTTTCCCCCCCTTCTGTTCCTTTTTCACATCATTTCCTTTTTTAACATCAGATGCCCAAAACAAAGCATGTGAAGTCTCACAGTTTCCTTTAAAATGCCATAGGAGACTCCTGGGAGGCCCTGGAACACCTGGAAGGACTCTCTGCCCCTGCCCAGGGTGGAAACGCGGCACTTGTCAGGAGCTGCGTCAGCTCCAGCATTCCCGAGGAGCCTGAGCTTTAACTCCGCTCTCATTAGTGGGGCTCGTTAGCAGCGATGCCGTGGCTCAGGAGCAGCCCGGCCCGGGGTCAGCTCTGCCTTCCCGGGCCTCCCGGAGCACGGAGTGGTGTGGGCAGGGACTGCACTTCATCCGAACACAGGCGCTGCTCTGCAGCCTCAGGCTGCCCAGAATCCCAAGGGGAATGTGATTCCAGCGGGAGCCTGGGGGAACACGGATGGGGCGGGAACTGCTGGCATTGCCGAGGGCGCCTCGGGATGCTCAGGCTGTCGGAGCCCCAGGCGGGGGATTCTGCTTTCCCTCGCTGTGTTTCAGTTCCAGGCCGGTTGAGATCAGGGATCAGCAGAGCAAACCCAAGTGTTCTTCCTCCCAAGCTCTTCGGCCTTTTGCCCAAGCTGTGGTTTTTTTTGCTGGGAGGATCCCCCTGTCCATTGTGCTGGAGCAGGGACAGGATGTGCAGTGGGATCTCTCTGCATGTCCTGGGATGAATTGCCCCTTGCTGAGCGCCCCTAAAGGGGAAGGATTTGGGGGTGAAGGAGGGTAAAGAGGCTGCTCCTGGGAGACAGCTGGGCAGCAGCAGCGTTGGGAGGGATGGAATTCTGTGAGGAGACGAAATGTCAGCAGGAACATCTTCCACAGGGCTGGTGCTGCCCCTCCCGGTCCTACTGCTGTGCTCTTTCCCAAATCATCCCAAACCCCCTGGAGCACAGGACTGGGATTCACAGCCCAGCTCCCTGCTCCTCAGACATGCCAGGACCTGAGCTGTGCTGAGGCCCCTCCACCAGGGAGGAGAGGGGCTTTCCCAGAGAGCGCTCCCGCCTGTTCCACCATCCCACACATCCTTCCTTGCTACCACCCATCGTTCTCCCGGGATTTTCAGGGCATCCCAGGCTCACTCCGAAGCTCAGGTTTGGTTGTACGATCCATCCCAGCTCCTGGAGCACGCGGCCTCCACCACCCCAGCCCTGAGGAGACGGGAAGGGCTCTTGGCAGCTGCACCTTTCCCCCGTTGCGGCGTTCCTGCTGCTTCCCCCGGGCACGGAGCGAGGCCCTTCCCGCTGTAAATAGCAACGACTGAGGTGACGCGGCCCCTGCCCTCCCCTTGTGCCCACGGTGCCCTGAGCACCAGGATTTCAAATCCAACAGGAACTGAGAGACAAGGAACACTCCTTCGACACGAGCACAATGTTGAGTTTTTTTGTAAAAGGTTCCAATAAATGGAGAGTTTAACTTGGGAGCGTCTCGGTGCCTCTTTGCTGGGGCTGGGAGAGGGGCTGGGCCAGGATGGGGCTGCTGCTGCTGCTCCTGGCCCTGGGACACCCCAAAACCAGGCGTCTCCTGGGATCTATGCCCACGGGGCAGGTGAGCTGGTCTGGAATGTTGGAAACTCCTCATGGCAGTGCCTGGAGCTAAACCCCATCGTGTCCCTGGGGAGCTCACGGCTGGGCCAGGAGAGCCCCTGGGAGGGGCTGGACCCTGAGTGGCTTCCAGGGACATCCCAGCGAGCTCCGGGGCTGGTGTGGGTGTCTGCAGGCAATGAAAGCAGCAGCTGAGCCGGCGCCGGGACTGCAAACCTGCCCATCCCTGCCCGGGGATCCGGAGCCAAGCACCTCCAGGGAACCACAGCTCCTATGGCACTGCTGGCTCAGGAGGCTCCCGGTCCCTCTCCTGCGCGGGAGGCTGAGGTGGGAAAACCAAACGGATCCACGAGGTTTGTGAGCAGATTTCCCAGCTTCAGACCTGCAGGGAGGAGCAGAGGGGAGGAGTGGAGCAGCTGGGCCCCGAGCCATAGGATCCCCTCCAGGCTGGACTGGGAATCCCCCAGGATTTCCTGCATGTGGCTGGATTTCCTCTCTTCCTTCCTGCTGCCTTTTGTTTTCTGCCCTCCCTCCTCAGCAGCTTCCTCCGTGGTCACTTTTGCCTCTGTTGTCACTTTTCACCTCTGTGTCTCCTGCCCTTGCTGCTGCTCCCACTGGGAATTGTGTCCTTTCTTTTCCCTTCTGCCTTGGAGTAAGGCTTGGTTTGTGCTTGGGTTTGTTTCCAGGAGAGGTTTCAGGGGAACCCCAAAGGATTTCAATCCTGGGGGCAGGATGCCTGTGATCTCTCCCCAAAATATTGCAGGGAGGCAGGGCCATCACTGGCAGGCACAGAATTCCTCACTCCAGGATCCCAGCCTGGCAGCAGCAGTGGGATGCTGGTTTGGGATCTGGCTCCCAAACAAGCCCAGCAGCATCTTGGGCACGGACTCAGCTGGAGCTGATTTTCTCCTGAGGCTTTTCCTGAGATAAAAATCTCCTGATCAATAATTGTTCCTGCTGTAACTGCTGTGTTTGGTGAGAGGAGCCACAGCTCCGGATCCATTTCCCTGTGTGGGGTTTTGTACCCTGGGACGAGGAAACAGAGGTGATAAATCCTGTTAATAATTCATTCCCTGCTCCCAGGAGGAGGGCAGGGTGAAGTGCTTTACACTCCACTCCTCTGCACTACAAAGTGCCCTCGATTTTCCCTTTGGGATGATGCTCTCCTTGATAAAAAGCAGCTTCACTGGAATTGCTCCTGTTCTGCCCAGCAGTGCCATCAAAGCCACCAGCTCCTGCTGGAGCCCAGGAAAGGACACGCTGCCACCCCCTCCCAAGTGAGTGGTCCCAGGTGATGGAGCCTTCAGGGGAGACCCTTCATGGTCTTCAAGGGATGGATCCCTGAGGGATAAACTCACAGTCCATGGATCCTTCAGGGATGAGTTCATGGATTCTGGAGGGACTGGGTCACAGTCCATGGATCCTCAAGGGACTGGGTCACAGTTTGTGGATCCCTGAGGGACTGGGTCACAGTTCATGGATACTTGAGGGATGATTTCACAGTTCATGGATCCTAAGGGATGGGGTCACAGTCCATGGATCCCTGAGGGATTTGGGTCACTGTCCCTGGCTCCCAAGTGACAGCTCACCTGTGACAGGTGAGTGGGACCTGTCAGATCCCACCATGAGCCTGCCCACGATGTGCAGCCAATC
Organism: Phainopepla nitens; assembly: GCA_013400175.1. Classification (NCBI taxonomy): domain Eukaryota; kingdom Metazoa; phylum Chordata; class Aves; order Passeriformes; family Bombycillidae; genus Phainopepla; species Phainopepla nitens. Next base: position 261,080 of record VXBQ01008834.1, on the reverse strand, counting down.
TCAAATCCCTCTGCTCTCATTCCCACTGCTCCCAAAGGCTGAGCTGCTGCTGGGGCACAGATCCAGCACCTTGCTGCAGCTTCCCTCTGCTCCTCACGTCCAGGTGCCCACAGAGGTGACAGATCCCAGTGACAGTGACTGAGCCTGGGCAGGCACCTGGCATTGACTGACCTGCTCCAGTTGTTTTCATTTGGTCTCACATTAATGGAGAGAAACAACAAACTCCTCTCCACCCAGGAACAGCTGTTCCATAAAAGCCATTCAAGAGCAGAAATCTGATTTTAACCTTTCCTCCCCATTATTCCTGTGGAAGCACAGGGCTGGGAAGTCACTGGGAGTTAATCACTTGCCACACACCCCACTAATTGTGTTTAATGAGGGGAGCAGTGGAGAGAGGTGGGAGCAGCTCAGGGAGGGATGTGGCATCCAGGGAATGGGGATGGCCACGGCAGAAGGAACCACACAGGGGCCAAGGGGATTGGTTTTCCCTTCTGGAAGAAGGAGAGTGAAACCAGGAACTTTTGCTGCTCTTTGGCCATTAAATTGGGAACTTCTGGATAAAGCCTGGATTGCATCCATGGTGTTCTTCCCCTGGCAGCTCCCTGGGGTGCCAAGGTTCCTCTGCAGGACTGACCCAGCCCAAAGAAATGCTGTTTGTTTTTCTCCCTCTGTGCAGAAGGAACAAGCACTTCTTTTTCCAGTTTAATTAGGGTTTCTTGTTAAAGAATTCCCCTCCCAGCATGTTTGCTTTTCCAGCAGGCACAACCTGAATATAACAAAACAATCCACTCTCAGCTTCTGGACTGATGGAATAATCCCCTGCTCAAAATTACAGGAAGAAAAATGTAAAAGCTTTTAATTTTTACTTTCTCCCCCTGAGGAGGGTGGGAAAGCCTTGAGAATGTGAAAAGGAAGGCACTGGAGCAGTGGGATCAGTGCTGGAGCTGAGGTAACCAGCAGAAAGATGAGTTCATCCCACGGCCTCTGTGGGTTAGGAATAATCCCTTTGGAGTTTATTATAAAGTGAAATTATCCCAGTTCTCCTACTCTGTTTTAAAGTGATGCTAAAGCAGCAAACCTGCAAACCCTGATGAGGATTTGATTCCACTGCCCCAAGTTTTTCCTGCTGATGACAGCACTCCTCATACACAGAATAAAGGCGTGGGTGCTGGGATCTGCACACCCAACCAACAGAAATCCTTCATGGGAAGGAAATGGGATGTGGACACTGCAGTGGCAAAGAGATTTTATTACAGAGCTGCTTCCACTGCCTCCACCTCCCCAAAGGGATGAACTGGAGGAGCAGCTTTATTTCCCAAAGGTGTCAGGACAAGGATGTGGAATGGGCATGGAGAGGCTTTTATAAACCACGGGATGTGCTCCCTCCTGGGCAGTCTCACTCTGCTTTTTATTTTTTAACACCAAATAAATACAAAACAATCCAATAAAAAGTGAACAGGAGTAAGTCTGAGAAATGGGTCGCCTTTAAAAGCAGTATAATTGACTGAGGTGAGGCCCCAAACACGTGATTTGGGGAGGGAAAAGCCTCCCAAGGTCTGCAGTACAGATGGCTTTGGATAAATGACTCAGAATTCCACCCAGGATTTGGGATGGGGGGGCTGCAAGGAAGAGTTTTTGGAAGGTAGAAACAAGAGGCACTTAAATCTCAAAAGGTTTTTTTATGAGCTTTAGGAATTTTCCTACTTTATGGACTTGCTTAAGTGTCTTCCTGAGGTGTTTCCTCCCCTGGTGATGGAGGAACCCAGGAGGAGCCAGCTTTAGTGAAGGGCCTGGAGCTCCATGGACAGATCTGGATGTAACAGGTGAGGCTGCAGCACCAATAAACACTTGAACTCCTGAAGGACAAAGCTTTTCCAAAGTGCCTCTGCTTGTGCAGAAAATGGCCAGGCTCTTCCCACTACACTCCATGTCCACCAGACCCCCTTTTTTCCATTTTTATTTGTACAATCTTTGCCTCACCAGCTCTCCCCTCCTCGTGAACAACACACAGGAGGAGAGGCAGGGAATGGGATCTGGGAAGAAGCAGTGGGAGGAACAAGGCCATTGTTTCAATATTCCTACAGAGTTCTGTCAGGTGGAGGACTGGGGCAGACACTGCTGAGGGACACAGAGGAGCAGCACTTCACCCTGATGTTGTAAATAAACACTCCAGTTATTTACTCTGCAGCTCCCACCTCCTGTAAGATTCCCAGCTCCCAATTTTACACAACAGGAATCTCCTCCAAAGTATTCCAAGACAGGTTAAAAATAAGATTTCAAAAATAGGTATTAAAAATACTTCCTTGCTCCTCCATCAAGGGGAAGGTGGTTTCTGGTCTCTGAATCACAGAATTCTCTCTCTCTCTGCTTGGACAGCTCCAAGTTCTGCTGCTCCAGGCTCTCTCCTTGCAGAGCCTCCTGATGTCCACGAGCTAAAATTTCTGCAGGAATTTGAGCACCAGGTCCCGCAGTTTGACCCTCAGGGGCTCATCGTTGTCACAGATGATGTGGGTGGAGTCCTCCTCCAGCTGGATCAGGGTCTCTGCCTCCTGCAGCAGCACAATGTGGCCCTTGGCCGTGTCCTCCACCTTCACGTCGCTGAAGCCGTGCTGGGTTTGGGGTGGGAGAGGGAGAGAGAGGGGAATCAGCACAGCTCAGAAAGAGAGGAGAGAGGAGAGAAGGCCAAGGGGGAATTTCATGGAATCACAGATTGGTTTGGGTGGGAAGGGACCTTAAATCTCAACCAGTTCCACCCCCTGCCATGGGCAGGGACACCTTCCACTGTCCCACTGTCCGTCCAGCCTGGCCTTGGACACTTCCAAGGATCCAGGGGCAGCCACAGCTTCTCTGGGCACCCTGTGCCAGGGCCTCAGCACCCTCACAGGGAACAATTCCTTCCCAATATCCCATTTAGCCCTGTACTCTGGCAGTGGAAAGCCATTCCCTGTGTCCTGTCCCTCCATCCCTTGTCCCCAGTCCCTCTCCAGCTCTCCTGGAGCCCCTTCAGGCCCTGGAAGTCTGCAATCCTGCACTTTCCCCTGCTAATTAATCTCCAATTATCTCCTGCCAGTGAGAACAAGGCTCCACAGAGCAGCAACCAAATTCGTGCAGATTCCTCAGGAGGCTCCTCCACCAGTGGAGCATTTCCAGGATCTGTTCTTCACTTGGTCACCTTCTCACAAATCTTGTGGAAATTTAAATGCTTTTGAGACTCCCTCAGCTGCTGAAACCAAAAGTTCTGTGAGGCAAATCACCCACCCAAAAGCTCTGCTTCCATGGGAAACAGGAGGAGATCACTGACAGGAACCCTGCAGCACTTTGGGAACTCGCTGGCCTTTCTCCATTTCGAGCTACACTAGAATTATTTCCCCTCTCTCTGCTCCCCTTCGAGATGTGCAGGAATCTGCTGGAATCCCACCTGCCACTGAAGACTCCTCACCTTCTCCAGAGTCTGCACAAACTGGTCCATGGGGATGGAGCCACTCAGCAGAGGCTTCAAAGATCTGCACTCGGGCACATCATCGCTCACCCGCTTCCTCTTCTTGCTGGCAGGAGGCTGGGGGGGTTTTGGAGGGAGCTGATGGATGAGAAAGAAAAAAAAAAAAATCCCCACTCTAAAGGATGCAGCAGGTTGGGAAACAGGCAAATTCAGAGCGAGCAGCTACTCAGGGAATGAGAATGTGGCTTAGCTCCAGCCATTTATGAGGACTCTGGCATTTTAAGCCCAGGCCTAAGTTTGTTTGGCAGCAGGAATGAGTGGAGAAGGGAGTAAATGAACAACAGCAGCCTCAGACCAATTCCACTGCAGCACTTCAACGTTTCCAGGGAAGCAGCTTGGGAAGAGGAGGGCAGCCTGTCTGCTGTGCTCTGACAGAAATCCTCACCCAGCCTTCACTTCCCTGGTGTTTCCACACTGGGCTCTCTTCCCAAGTGTCCTGGGCCCAGCCAGCTCTGCTGCCCAGCGTGGGAAGGGTTGTTCAGTGAGGCCCTGCAGGCTCATGGACCTGAGAGGAAGGGGAGCAGGGCAGCCACTGCTGAGCAGGCCCCTGCACATCACCTCCTCCTGCAGAGCACTCATGGCCAGGAATTCCAGGGCCAGTCTGAAGGGGGTGGCAGGAGGGGAGTGTACAGGGATGTACAACCTCCAGGGAAACTGAAGGCAGATGGTCCCTTCCCAAGTGTGATGTCCCAGGTCCTCTCTCTCCTCTAAGCCTTGGTCCTGAGAGGTTGACTGATGCTGTTGCTGACTATGGAAGACAGCTGGACAATCTGTAGTCTCCCTTCAGGAATTATCTCACTTCCCCTTTTATCTCAGCCAGGCACATGGCCAAGGAAAAGGGGGCAGAGAGATTTATTTGCACCCCACTCCCTGCTCCAGGTGTAATTCCTCACCCACACATGCCAGGGCAAAGCCCCTGCCAAGGGAAGGAGCTGCAGGAGGGGTGGCTGGGCTCCTGGATGGCAGGAAAAGCCAGAGTAAGGATATTTTTCTCCCTTTCCCATTAGACTGTACCTGCAGCACGTGCTTGTTGTCCTTAGTATGCAGCACAGCAGAAACTGTTGCCAAGGAAATACCAGGCTTGATCTCCAAGGGCACCAGGGAATCTGCAAGCTGAAGCAGAAGGAGATTTTGTTCAGCAAGTGATCAGCTCAAAACGTGCATGAACCCAGCTGTGAGATAAATTGGCAGAGTGGTATTTTTAAACATGGGCTAATGAACTGTAAGCACAAAGCCACTGATAGACTGAGAGCTCCTCGGACCTGCCCAGCCTCCTTCCAGCTCCCAAAATTATGGATTTCACATCATGAGCAGAGCAGCACGAGGTCTGCAGGAACCAGGGCTGGTCTCAAAAACCATAATAAGCAGAGAGAACCCTTGTGTGAAAAGACAATTGCTTCATTAATAGTTGTAGTTAGTAAAACTCGTGGTCTAATCCAGCATTATTATGTTTGCTATGCTGATGGACAATGAAAAATCAAAGTGAGTTTCCTTCCAGTTCCTGACTGCAGAATATCTGGAATAAGAAGGGCTTGTCCTTAAAACCCCAATGTTTTCAATCAACCCACTGTTGATTAGTTTGAAATTATTTCAACAATGCTGCACAAAACCCTCTCCACTGCCTTTTATATAATTCTTCCCTGAAAGATGTAAAATTTAGTCTTGGCTTGGAGTTTGGATCTAACACTGCTGGCAGTGCCTGGAGTGGGCAGTGCTGCACCTGCTGAGACCAGTGGAAGTTGGCCAGTTGGGAAGGACCTCTTCCAACCACTTTTCCAAAGGAATTCTGCAGAAAACAGTGCTCATGAATGGAGAAAATGATTCCAAGGGAATTCAAGGTGCCAGGATGCCCAATGCTTTTGCCATGAACGCACTGAGAGGTTTTCTTTCTGTTGGCTTTGATGGTGGCAAAGTTCTTTTAATAAGTTATGAAAATTTGACATGCCACTGTCAAAGCTGCAGGAACATTTTGAGAGCAGCTCCTTGGAATAAAGCAGTTGGTGTGTTGGAAAAACACAGGCTGCATTAAAAATCCCTAAATTTTGCTGTATCCAGGCGTGGTAAATCCTAGAAATCCAAATTTGATGGAGCAGTTCAGCTCAGTGTTACTCTGGGACTCTGTTTAAGATCTTTAAAGCAGGCAATTTGAATACAGCCTTTATGGTTTGTTGTTGAAGGCAAAGAGAATGAAAATATAACGACAGTCATTGCTTCAGATTTCTCCTGGGACCTAAAAATAGCAGCACTTGCAGCAGTGAGTTCTGCTGCCTTCCCAGTGGTCGAAGGCACTTTCCATTCCAACCACCTTCCTGAGGAGGATCGATACAAAACGGGCTCTGATGAAGAGCAAAATGACAAATCCTGTGAAGAGAAAGATCCTTAAAGAACAGGGAGTGGCTTGGAACCAAAGTCTTCTCCTGCCACAGAAGCATTTTGCTATTAACATTTCTGCAGGTTTTCAACAGGCTGAACAGCAACACTTGGATTATTTACAGTCAGAAAGACAGTAGGACAGGCATTCATTTTTATTTCCTCCTCAGCTCACAGCCCTCTCCATGTGGCAGCCAATCCTTTTATTATAGAAACTCGGTGACCCAAACCAAAAAGGTCATTTAATCACGGCCAGTAATTCACCCACCAAGGCCAGGCAGCACTGCTCCACTCCTTTCAACTGACCTCCTGCACACACAAATCACAGAACTCCTCCAAAAACGCTGCATTAAAGAAACCCTTTTCACAGATGCAGCAAGTCTTGTCTGAACTCCAAGCTATGGCAACTCCACTGTTTCCCCTCACAAGTGGTTTCAAACTTTAATTCTCCTGGCAGCTGTGTCTCATTTCAAGGTTGAGTTTGTCCAACTTGCAGTGGCTGGCTCTTGTTGTGCCTTTGTGTGTGAGACTGAAAAGCTCCCCACCATGCAGGAATAAAGGAGTCTTCCTTCCAGTCATTATCCCGAGCCTGGTGTCACACGCTGGCAGCAGGAAAGCCACCAAAGCAGGGACACTGAGCTCTAACACCACATTAATCAGTCCCCTGCCCAGGGATGAGCACTTGGACTGCCTTAGGATCAACTTGGGGGGGATGTGTGCACCATTTCAGTTTTTAGCTTGGGGTGTTCTCCTCCTATGATCAGAGCTGTCTGCCCACGCTAAACCAGAGGAAAGATATTTTTACCAGTAAGTCTTTCCTGTAGGGTTGCATTTTCCACCCAAAAAGGGGATTTGACACACACCCCGTGAGCACAAACACTGCTGTTGGCCAAACTACAGATGTTGATGAAGAACAACGTGGGTTGAGTCACTCTTAAGACTCTCCTAAAGACTTCAATGGGGACAACTCTCTCCAGGTTTAAGTTGGCTTCAGTCACCAGCCAAAAATCCTCTTGTTGGCAATGAGGGGCACAACAATCACTGAGGATGGGACCTGAAACTCCACGGTAAAAATAAAATGAGGCTGAAAAGTCAGTGAATAAAACCAGGGCAGGACCAGGCTTTCAGCACATGTGGTCTTGGTCCTCTGGAGGATTCTCCCAGGACAGACATGTTGGATGTACAACAGCATTTTAACATCCCAGTTGCTGTAATTTCTTCTTGGATTTTTGGGACACCTCCCCAAACTCCTCCCTTTTCCCTTTTTACCTCTGGCTTACACTGGAGAGGGTGCAGGAAGGCTGACCCAGCAGGGAGAGCCAAAGTTTGGGCTGAGTGAGGTGAGCTGGATATGGAGAACAAGCCAGGAGTACAGCAAACTGACCAGCAGTTAAAATCCCCTGAACTTTCAGGATCTGAAATCACTGATGTGTACACGAGATTACAGCATGTGTATTTAGAAAGGGGCCCAGCTGGGTTTTTTACATCACCAGATGTGTTTTCCAGATTTTCAAACTGCTTAAATGTGGGATCTCTGCATTAGAGGTGGGATCAAACCAGAGAAGAAGCATGTGGGAAACCCCAAGCTGTGGATTTCTCTGGCAGTCCTGAGGTGGGGAAAGCTCTGGTTAAAGGAAAGACATTCCCAGGCAGCTCCTGGGCTGCTGCTGCAATTCCTGAAGGGTCACCTTGAGCCTGCTCCCAGTTTTCATTAATCACTTCAGGACAGAATGAGGAGTGTTCAGAAGGTCCCACTTAAGTTTGTAGAGCACCTTTAAACAGAAAACACAGGACCAGGCTACGAGAGAGGAAAAACTCAAAGACCTCAAGAACTGGAGAAAACCAAGATGAAATTCAATGGCACTAAATGAAGGCCAAGGATGGGGCTAATACTGAGAATTTCTGCTGTGGACTGGCAGCTGCTGCAAAGGGCAGAGGTGAAGGGTTCAGGTTTATTAGTCCATCCCAGGAGAGTGACAAATGTGACATGGCCATGAAAAAGCTAAATGCAAACCCAGAAAGTATCACGTAATTCTCTCTGAGATGAGCTATTATTTTTACATTGGGCCTGGCAAGATTTCATCTGACCTACTTGTAAATTGTGGGTAATTTCAGTTCAAGAAAGGGATTCTGAAGGGTAGATTTGGGCAGGAGGAGCTGACTTGTAAGGGGAAACTAAATATCCTGGCTTGTTTAGCCTGGCAAAAAAGAAAGTCAAAGGGAGAATTTGATTATTCTACATAAACACCACAGGGAAAATACCAACAAAAAGGAAAATGTATTTATGCTCAAACATGATGTTAAGAATAAATGTGTGCAGGCCAGCAGTGAATATGTGTAGGCTGGAAATTAGAATGTTTCTGCCCATCTGAGACAGTGGGGGTCTGAACAGCATCTACTGGGAACAGCAGGGGCAAAAGTCTCTGTTAATAAAGTGCCTCAAAAAAATGCAACATTTCAAATTGCACTGTTGGTAACTGCAGCTGGGTTCTGGCCATGTTAAGCCCTGAGGGCACTTCCATTTCTAGGTGGGAATGATGGAATACAGCCTTGGAGCTTGCTGGGTATGAAGCAATTCCCAAGCAGATCCCAGCCCTTGAACAGGATGGAATTTGGATGGGACAAAAAAAATATCCCCTGCCAATTATTAGAGAGACCCAAGGATTTTAAGATCTGCCTGAGTTCAGAAAAAGCCCTGGAGATCACAAACCTGCAGAGGTTTTTATAGTAACTACTCCTCAGCAAAACCTGAATGGAGAACCTGCCTCATACCTCCATCCCTCCACTCCCCTGCTCCTCACACACACCAAATCCAGCTTCTGGGCACAGGAAAGCAGCTTTAATAGGACAAGAATTGCTTCAAGGCTGTGCAGTAACCCTTTCACAAGCAGGGAGGATCTGTAGAATAATTATTGTAAACAGCATTAAAACCATGGTCTTTGCCATGTCACTTAAATTTGGGTGGCAGTGTCAGGAGAGAAAGATAATTTCCCTCACCTCTTATTTCTTTGCCTCCTCTTATCCCTTAATTCTAAAAGTAATTTAGTTACTAATTAATTAATTATTTAAGTACCAAGAGCTCTGATGGCCAGGACCTTGTAACCAGACACAGGAGGAGTCTCCAACTGATCAAGCCTTGGTTTTACAGCCCCTCCTAAACCAGGGGGCAAGTGCAGGAATTCTGCAACTGCCAGATCCTTCAGAGGGACAAAAAAAAAAAAAAGTGGGCTCAAAGCCATGGGGTGAAGGGGGAATTGAAATGTGCCTGTGGATTTGTGACCAGCAGGCTGCAGGCAGGATGGAAATTGGGGAATTTTGCTAATGAGACCTAAAGGAACAAAGGCTTTTCCACCAGAGAACATCCCAGAAATGAAGGGCAGCCGTAGAATCATTAGTGGCTGATCTGAGTCGGTTCTTGTCGTGCTTTCAGCCTCACATTTGACACAATCCAAGGGTTTTAATTTAGCTGCTGAGTTAACCCCAACTTCACAGAGCTGTCGCTCGCTGGGGGGCTCCCTCAGCTCTCTCTGGAGCAGATTTTCAAGTCTCATTAACTTCAGTGGATAAAGAATCCTACCATGAACACCTAAAGGTTTTGCTATTATCACTTGCAAAAGCCCAGATCTTGGCTTTTTGGGCTTCCACAGAGCCAACATCCAGTGAAGAAATAAAAGAAGCCTGAGGTACAATCTGCAGTTTTGAGCAGTGGATTAAAGCTCCTCTTTTCCATGGGCATGTTCCATGTTCAGCTACTGGAGCAGAGCTCCAGATCAGCAGGAGGAACTTCATCCCCAAACCCTTGTCCCCAAACCAGAAAGACACCAACCAACCACCAAGGGATAATCCTTGAACCAGAACTCACTCTAACCACTCAGCACTAACTCTAACAACTGGCTTTTTGCCAATCCTGTGCCAAAAAAGCAGTTTGAGTGTTTAAGGAGGGTAATGAAGGAGATTTATGGCTGTTTAATGAAGCTCTTCCCCAGAAGCCTGTGAGCAGGCAGGGAACAGTTGTTTGAGGAACTTAAAAAAGGATGGTGGAAAACAGAACCAGCAGAAGCAGAAACTAGGCTTGGATCTGAATGAAAAATGACAGGTAGGGGAAGCAAGGAGATGAAATATCTTCAAAGCAAAGGCAGTAAAGCTTGCAGATGCAAGAGATGAGTCATTTGAAAGACATAAAAATGGCATAAATCAAAATATTCAAAATATAGTAACCATTTTATGGGTCACAATGTCAAGTCAGGATGGGATGTTGTTGTTGAAGCTGACTGGGAAGAGAGAGCTGAGTGCCTGGCTGGAAAAGTGTTATCTTACAGCCAGCCATCAAAAATGAAAGGAAAAACAAACCTAGATATTAATACAGGCAGGCAAAGGCAGGCTGGAAGCAGAAAAGCAGATCTGAGTTCCACCTGACTAAACAGGACAACCTGTGGGTAAGACCAACCACAGAAAAGGTACAGCAACAAAAAAAAAGGCAAAGGAAAGGAAGGATAACACATTCCAAGCCCACCAAAGAGAGGAGGGAGGAGAACTCTCTCAGGCTGAATGGCCAGGAGAGAAGAGAGAACAGAGTGAGGTTGGACACGTTTTTAAGGAGAAAATAAAGGCTGCACTGAGCTCTGCTGATGTAAATCAGGCATTTATCAGCACTGGTTCTGGCTTAGTGTGAGGAAAGTTAAAAGCTGGGAAAGAGCAGTTTTGGTGGAATGTTAAAAGTTGAGGTCCAACTCAGAGAGAGACTCTAGGCAACTCTGCAGTGAGCTGAGAGCTGGAGCAGGGCTGAGCAGCAGAAGCAAACAGGTTGTATTTCATTTACACAGGTTGTATTTCATTTACTTTTTCTGAGGCTAAAGCAATTGAACCCAGGGGGAATAGTCAGGGAAAAAGGAACACAGAGGTCAGAGACTGGATAATGTGGGGTCACCAAAATGAGCTGAAGGTGGGAAGAAGGACAGAATTCAAAACTCCTTAGTCCTGAAACACAGAAGGAAGTTGGAAAGGTCAGGTAAAAGCAAGGAAAAGGAGTCAAGATGAAAGCTCCATCATTCTAATGGCTGTTTTCCTAATTCTTCTCAGCAGTATTTTCTGGTACTTTCACTTGGTGTCAGGCTGTGCCTTGTACACTGACACTCTCCTGTGTCCTGAAGAACTTGCAAATTGAGTATTTGAAAAGCACAGAGCCCTCAGTGAAGTGTCTGCTGCCGGCACCAAGTGATCCACACCATTGTTCAGCTGTAATTAAACTGGAGGCACTTTATTTGCTCAGACACTACTGTTTAATTTTATCTGTTTGCTCCAGAAGGTGTTTTCCATTTTCCCATCTTTCTCCTGTGAGCAGACAATGCCTAACCAATTTCCAGGAAGCAGGTTTTTTTTTTTTTTAATTTTTTTTTTTAAGTGAAAGGCAGATGCTGAGAAGAAATTATTTAAAGTGTAAAGGTTTGCACAATCCCTGGGAGAGCCATTCCAGCCTTGGGACTGTTAAAAACTCTCTCCAAACAAAGGCTGCTGTGAGTGTAAATCTCATTATCACACAACAGGCCTGCCTGACCTGCCTTTGCTCCTCGGTGAAGTGATTGAAATATAGACAAGCTCCAGCAGTAAAAGTAAATTTCCATTAGTCTGACAGGCCAGGATCTGCATCACTGCAAGTTTTGGGAAGGAAATTTCACTCTGCCACAGCATCAGCCTGCACTGAGTGAAGCCATGCTGGGCCAACCCTTTGGTTTTCTAAAGCTGGAAGAATCCAGGCAGAATTTTGAGCTGGGAAAGGGACTGGGGATGTCAGGAGAGGGCCCTGATCAGGACTTCATTGCAGCAACCATTCTTTTATGAGACTTTCAGGTTTACTTCACACACAAGTCCCAGCCCTGCAGCAGATCTAGCAATTACAGGTTTTTCCAGGGTGGATTTCATCATTCCATTTCAGGCTAACATGGTTTTGACAAATAACAAGCCATTGCAAGGTTTCTAGGAGCTATAAAATGCCCTTTTCAATTGCCACTTGAGCCTGCACAGAACCCCAGGGCTGGTGGGAGCCCACATTAAACAAATGCCCTTTCCTTGCAGTACAGAAATTCCTGTATTCAGGAACCCTAAACTCCTGAAAAGGGAACATTAAGCAGCAAATACTCCCACTCCAGGGAGCCCCATCCATCATGTCTGAAATCTGTCTTGCACAACCCACTCAGCAGAAAGGGGAAGCTGCATCCATTTTTCAGGACCACGTAGTTCCCTTAAAAAGAAGGAGCAAGATCCTCTTTTGGAGGATGATTTGCATATCTTGGAGCTGGGTAATGGCATCCCATTAACAGTCCTGAAGCACAGCCTTGCTCTCAGGAGTCTTTTCAGGAGCATCACTGCAGACCAAGCAGCTTTTGCAAGGAGTTGTGAAGAGCAGCTTTGGAACCAGGGAAACCCCAGAATGGTTTGGGTTGAGAGGAAGCTTAAATCTCATCCCATTCCACCTCCTGCCACAGGCAGGGACACCTCCCACTATCCCAGGTTGCTCCAAGCCCTGTCCAGCCTGGCCTTGGACACTGCCAGGGATCCAGGGGCAGCCACAGCTTCTCTGGGCACCCTGTGCCAGGGCCTCCCCACCCTCACAGGGAAGGATTTCTCCCCAATATCCCATCTAACCCTGCTCTGTGGCAGTGGGAAGCTATTCCCCCTTGTCCTGGACTCCACCCCTTGTCCCAAGTCCCTTTGCAGCTTCCCTGGAGTCCCCCTTCAGGTGCTGAAAGGTCACTCCAGAGCCTTCTCAGGCTGAACAACCAGCCTGAAGAATCCCTGGATAAGGACAATCACAAGGTATTTCTCCTCCCTGAGCATGGATAGCTCTGAAATTAGTACTCCTGTGTGAATATATTTGGATGTTATTTGTTAGGGGAGCTAAAAAAAGGCCACTTCTGTCCTTTTTCCAGATTTGTGCTGGACCTCTCCAAGTTGAAGGGAATGCAATAGAAACCAGCTTGCTTTTCCCAGGCTGGTGAATGCCACATTCCTTAACAGAGCATCCTCCCTCCAAGCAGCTTTAGGAAGTGCAGGGAGAGCTGGAATCCCTTCAGAGGCTGACCCAAGGCTCAGTTCCACCTCAGAGTTCAGGTGGAAACCCAAAGCTTCAGTGGAATTTGAATAATGAGTGAGCCCCAGGCTGGCTCCCTGCACTCTGAACTCAGGACTGGTTTCATGCTGGTGATTTGAACCCAGGTTTCACCAGTCTTAGGTTTAATGGGATCCAATAAAGATGCAAATTTCCCAAACAATTAAATATACATGCCAAGATGGAGCTGCAGCCAAGCATATTTTGTAATTAAAGCCCTCTCCTTGTCTCCAAGCAGTGGGCTGGGCAGGCTCCTCACAGAAATGGTGTGAAATGGTGGCAGTGGGTGTTGTGGGCTGGCTGAGGGATTTGTTACGTGGGTCCCAGTTCTGCACTTCATATTTGGCTCAACTAAAGGATACTTCCTCCTTCTACACTCCAACAAAAAGTCACTCAATATTCCAGTTTCCAAAGGGCAGTAATGCCTGCTTGCAAAAAGCCACTGCCACCTTTGATCCAAGGACACATTTGTGCTGATTGGATTGTCAAAAAAAATATTTTAAGCTCGTGTCTGTCAGAATATGGGTCACCCTTTGTAATATGGGTACATTTGGATTTGACTTATGGGGTTAATAAATCATTAATAGATGTTGTGGGAATAAGTAATCGACATTTTAGATGGCTACAAGCAATCCATTAACCTGCTGGGCTCCTGCAGCCTGTAGGAATTAACCATTTATGGAAACTGCTGGAATACAAATGAGCCTTTTCACTGCTTCTTTACCACGACTGAAAAGTGGTCCTTAATGGGAAGGGTATTTCTAACAGCAGGTGAAGTTGGGGAAGGAGAAAGACAGCTCCTGGCTACTAACTCCTAGATTCTCTGGATCCTTTCCATGCTCCTGGGGCACTAATTCAAACTGCTGTGCCTAAAACTTTCTCAGATTTAAACTGGAGGTGACTGCTTGCTTCATCATGGCAGAGGTCACTGTTTGTCCTGTGGGATGGCATTTTCTTGCAAAGGACAACTCACCTGAACACAGCTTTTGCTTGCTCACAATCACAGAATCATCAAAATGGTTTGGGCTGGAAGAAACCTTCAAGCTCATCCCACTCCAATCCTGACACCTTCCAGTATCCTAGGTTGCTCCAGCCTGGCCCTGGACACTTCTTCTCTGGGAATTCCAGCCCAGCCACAGCTTCTCTGGGAATTCCAGCCCAGCCACAGCTTCTCTGGGAATTCCAGCCCAGCCCCTCCCCACCCTCCCAGCCAGGACTTCCTTCCTAAGATCCCACACTTATCTCCCCTTTCCCAGTGGGAAGCCATTCCCTGTGTCCTGTCCCTCCATCCCTTATCCCAAGTCCCTCTCCAGCTCTCCTGGAGCCCCTTTAGGCTCTGGAAGGGGCTCTAAGGTCTCTTATCCAGGCTGAACAGCTCTCTCAGCCAGCCAATGTTTTTTTTTTTTTTTCAGTTTCAGTTTCCATTAGTTTATAGAGTGAAATTGTCTCTCAAAAATGCTTCTTTCCTAGCTCTCCGTTGACAGGATGTGCTTTACATGATGAGAGTCAACTGTAAATCCCAGCCACAAGACACCTTTAGGACAAATACCTTTAGTTCTGAGGCTACACCTCCAGCCTGGAGAACAGTTCTGGGTCCCTCACAACAAGAAGGACATTGAGGGGCTGGACCATGTCCAGGGNGGTTTTAATACATGTGGAGCCAGAGGAGGTTCAGGCTGGATATTGGGAACAACTCCTCCATGGAAAGGGAGGTGGAGAAGCCCCCATCCCTGGAAGTGGCACTTGAGGCCGACCGCAGCGGTGGCGCTGGCTGACATGCCTCAACCCGCTGACCCTAACGCCCTTTTCCAACCACAACTCTGCAATTCCAGGGCACTCCAGAGGCTGCCGAGCTGCAATCCGGCCGTGTGAGCAGGAGCCCCACCCCGTGGCCGTGGCCTGGGGGGACTCACGTCGGGCATGATCTCGATCTTCTCGTAGCGGCGCTTGTAGGGCAGCGTGAGCACCTCGGCGCGGCGGTAGGACATGGCCGGGGGCTGGCAGTCGATCATCAGGTCCGTGCGGTGGGACTGCGTGGGAGGGGGCTGCGTGTACTGCTCGGGGCACACCACGTGCAGGGGCTGCGAAAAGAGCAGAGGAATTCCCATCAGCACCTCCATAAACTGCCCCGGGAGCAGGAGTTGTGAGCCAGCGGCGACCCGCACGGAATTCAGGTCCGGAGTCGCCGCTTTGGTATCGTACTTGCCGCAAGGAGAGAAGAAATAAAAATATTAAGTAGGTTTTTTTTTCTCCCAAATCCTTGGCAGATTAACTGGAAGGTTTGTCTGGTTTGTCTCCATTGGTGGTGGAGACCATCAACGTGTGAGGCTGCAGAAACCTCAGCCGTCAATGATCAAGGCTGCAAAAACAACTCCTGGAGTTTTCCAGCCATGTTAACAAACCACAGACAGGCTGGTTGCCACTGCAGGGTTTGGGGAAGCCAGAGGAGAAGCCAGTGGCTCTGCAAGCTGCCCTGGAGACAGCACAGCACATCAAACATGGAAAGATCTATCCCAACATACTTACACATATTTATCCAAAGCCAAGCAGTGGCAGTTCTGTCAGTTTGCAGTGACAAGCCTGGTTGCAGAACAATGAGATAAAGTGATGCAGGCATTGTTAGGAGGTTTGGAAGAATGTGTATTTCAGAGTTCAGCAAGATAGAACACAGGGAAAAACTCAGCCAGGAAAAAAATCTGGTTATTATTTTAATTACATCATCAGTCAGAAAGCAAATTTTAGCAGAAACAAAAAGGATGGGCCACTAAAGCCCCAAAGAGTTGAGGTGGAACAGCAGAAACTACAAGAACCCTCTTTTTCTTAGACCTCTCCTAAAGCAGAGCTCAATGCTCTGTCCTCTTCATGGAAAAAAGGATCTGGGTGTTGTCTCCAGTTTTGTTTAATGCAACATTTGCTCACAATTAATTTATTTAATTTTAGCTGTGTGAAGAAACCTAAGAAAAAGCAACAGAAAATTCATTACCTGGACTTCTTTGAGTAATTTAGACACCTGAATAAAGTTGAGTCTCGTGTCAATGGGACAGTAAACACATTTCATTGCCAAGGGCTGATAGGGAGCCAGGGCATCCAGGTAAGAGAAATCAGGTTCTGGGAAGAGAAATATTGGAAATTAAGTCCATTAATAACAAAAACGGCCTAATTCCTCTTTCCTCTCCAATTCCAGTTTAGTCAAAGCTGTTGCTCAATGTTAATTCTGTTACAGATTTCTTTTCCTTTCCTCCTTCCCCCATCCATTATTTTCAATTAATTTGATGAAAATTATGCCCACAATTAGTGTTACCTTAATCAAGCAACAGAGCAATACTATTTCATTTGAACACATTATTGCATGATTTTTAGAACAAATTTAATCAAGACCAAAACATCATCTCTTATTTAATCAGATCCTGTAAAGGAAGGCAAAATGTAGGCATTTTGAGTCTTGTAAGGTAATCCAAATGGCAAGTTGGTTTTCACTATGACAAAAATGCAGCATTAAAGATGATATCTTGATATATAAATATATATATATTTATTCTTTTGAATCTAAGAGCCAAGTTTAGACTGGTGGGAAACCAAGGGTTCTTTTATTACTGGATTAGAGGTTTGCCAGGGAAAAGTCAGGCACTGAATGGGCTTTTACTCCCCCAGAGAGTAATAAAACAGTGAGAATGCTACAGAAAAAGATGTATTTTTTTTTGGTGAATGACAAATGTAGATCTCAGGTGACACAGTGCAGGGTATGGGTAACCTCTTGCTTCTGGGGCTCACCAACTAATGGTATGGAAAAGATGATGCCATCTCTGTCTCCCTGATAATTGTGGGATAGATGGGACAAAGAGAATGCTGGAAAAAGAGGAACTGGTATTAGTTTGATAAGTACAGAATGGGAAAAGGGAAGAGGATGCATGAAAGTCTCATCTGCTGGATTATCCTGAACCACAGGGCCTCAAAGGACACCAGGCAGAGCGAAGTGCAGTTCAAGCCTGGCTGGAGCACAGCAGGAGGAATTCTCTGGGACCTGCTGAGGCTGTGAAAGGATGAACTTAAAGGAAACTGCAATTCAAAGCCTCCAGTCCAGATTTAAAGAGCCATCTAGGGTGTTCTGACATGGCAGCAGAGCAGAGCACTGGCTGGATTTCTCATGCAGACAGCAAGGAAAAAAGTCTCCTTCAAACCTTACCAGAGGAAGTTCAGCACCAGTGTGACATCCAACAAAAAGACAAGTTAATTGCTCACCTAAAAATCTCAGAATCTCAAAATCTGCTGCTGGCTAAGCACCACTGAGCACAATGTGGGGATATTTACCCTGAGAGAACAGAACGTGGCACCAGTTGTGCCATGATGCAAATGTTTGGAACTGTCAAAGGCATAATTTCCCCAAGTTTAAAGCAGTTGCCAGAGTGGCTGCCTGGGAACATTAAAGTGAGGAATATTAACAAAAAATGAGCGCTGTACCAGGACGTGTACATGAAGCCATGAATCCACAAACATGAAATAAAAATTACACTGGGCAAAAAGCCATGTTAGTTAAAAGCAGATGTGGTGGTGGCAATGAAACAAAGCCTAAAAATATTGATGTAAAAATGGTATTTCATGTCAGTTAAGTTTAACAGCAATGAATAGAAATTTAAAAATAGGAATAGTGAGAAGGTTGGTAGTTGAAGAATGCTCACTGATCAGTTAGGGTTAAATGACAAGGCATTTTAAAAGTCATTAGGGGAAAACAGAAAGCTTAAGTCAGGCAGAGGTTCTCTGCTAGAGATGTGCCATGAAATTGTAAAAATTTAGTTTAAAAAGTTACCAGAAGGGATGTTTTCCAACCCATCTGGGGTTGTGTAGGACACAGAGATTTGAGGCAGCACCTATTCAGCAGGTTCAGAGAATGTAGAGACATGGAGTCTTGGTCTAGGAATCCATATAAAATCCAGTCCAAAGCCTCTCTGAACTCCTACTAAGGACAGGAGAGCCTTGGAAAAGGGAGAAATTCTAGTGAAGGAATCCTAACACGGGACTCGGGAGATTTAGAATGTTAAAAACACAACTTGAGCTGGGCTCACAGGGACCTTATGTGACACACAGGAACTGCTGTTTAGAAACCACCCCAAATCCCAAAGTCACCTGTCTGGAGGCAGCAAGTGCTTGTCAAGGACACTTATATTGACTTTTCCTGACAGAATTACAGGTCTTTAGCTTTTCCCCCAAGACTCCTGATTTACTGCTGTGTGACACTGAGTTATAAAACCTTCCACTGTACAGCACTGACGTGCATGAGCTGGTTTTAACATCTCTCAGGGAGCTGGTTTTTAAAGGAGACTTCTTTATACCGTGTCTTCTCCTCGAATTTCTTTGTGGCTCAGTGGTATTCGATATTTTTAATCAATAATCTCCTCAATACTGCTCCAGCAGTAATGTCTGCAGGTGACACCAGCCAGCAGAGCAGCACCACAGCTGCCTCACAGCAAGGTCCTGGCTGCTTTAATTTATATTCTTGTTGTTGTTTTTGACATTACAGATTGGAAAGGTGGAGACTTGTGGGAATCCAGGACACAGGAAATATTCCTTTGCCTGTCCTGAGATGTTTTATTTCTCAGGAGAGCACAGTCTTTGGCCATGGAAAAAGCTTCTTGTGAGAAGTTGAGTTTTTGTTAATGATGTAGTAGAGGGTGTTGTAGTTTATCACAGGGTGAAAAAGAAGATTTTGGGTTTTAGTATGGAAGATGGAAGATGGAGGATTTTGGGTGTTAACATAGTCGTCTTTCTTCTTCATCTACTCCATTTTCTGCAGTTTTGGTGGCACAGTGATTGGTTAGACAAAGTCACAATGCAGATGTTAAATGACTGAAGAATAATTAGGAATTGGTAGAAAAATAAAAACATACTATGTGTTAGGTATGTTGTAAAACTTAATTGGATAAGGTATCTGTATAAAACCCTTTGAAATCATCTGTTTTGTGTCTTGTTGGCACATGTCACTGAAGTGTGCAGGGCCTTTTGTCATCTAAAGGCTCTGAACTGTAATAAAGGAATAATAAACAACTGAAGACCAAAGCCAGTGAGTCCTGCTTGTCTCATTCCTGGTTCCTGACCCTGGCACAGACTGTTTCACAGGGGATTTCAGGCAAGGGAACCCCTGGTGTGGGAAGTAAATCCCACAAATGGTGCCCCTGTGTGAGGACACAAGAAGATACCGTGCCAGGAACCTTCAGAAACCAGGAAAAAAATCTCCACAGAGACTGACTGGTTCCTGTGGACTGAACAAGCAGTGTTCATTAACAATGCAGGGTGGTCTGCAGTTTAAAGGTTCTAATTACCAGAAACCAGGAGTTTTTCACAGGAAAAGCTACAACATCATCTGGTCTCACACACTGCTCCAATGGACCGGGGTTCTTTCAGATCCACAGGAGATTTTAGCTTAAAACAGAAAAGTAATTAAATAATGGAAATCAGAATCATCAGTGGAGGTGCTTCAGATTTTCACTGGCACTAAGAATAGGAGAATTTAATCTGCTAGGAATTTCTATAGACATAGAATCATTCAGGCTGGGAAAAAAATCTTTAAGATCATCAAGTCCAGCTGCCAAAACCAGCACTAAACTCTGTGTTTTGTTCCAGCTGAGACAACCATAAGGAAATAGGCCTAGGACTAGACAGCCATAAGGCAGAAGGACCATCCTGTCCAGTGGATGTGCCCACAGGCAGAGAGAAAAACCATGGATAGAAAGAATTTAGGAAAAAAATCACCACAAGCATCTGGAATCACTGTGCACTGCAAGGTGACCCAACTAAAGCAGCTCTCAGCTGGGGTTTGACTAAGTACAAACTGGGAATGAATCTCCAAGAGCACGACCTGCTGCTCCCCCAGGTTGGCAGGAGTGACATTTCCATGCCTCAACAACCTGCCAGGGCCAGGCTCTGACAGAAGTGCTCCACTGCCTCAGTTCACTGAAGGATTAGGATCTCACACAGAAAGGTCAATTGCCTCTCCTTACAGAAGGCACAGAAGAAGAGTTCCTGCCATTAAAGGCCAGCTCCTGACACCCTGGGCAGCACATTCACAACATGATTAATGCCACTGCTTCCCTGGGGATTCACGGAATACACACCCCAGCAAAGGCTCTGCAAACTCTGGCTTAATTGAAGTTCTGACTGGAGCAGAATTCACTATTTCCAAGACAATGCATATCCACGTTGTAATTTTACCCAATTACTGTAATTAGGACATGTCTCCTGAAGTGCCTCAAAGGTCAGGAGGGATGGGCACTGCAGCAGCCGTACCTTTAGTGCTGTGGTACCTTGCACCATTTCCCAGCACAAAAACAGTCTGGATTTAAGTTCCCTGCAGAACTCCCCCTCTAAATAGGGTTAATTATACACTATAAATATCCCCAAATTGGCTGAACAGTATCATGATACTGTCACACTTTTTGATGCTGATATTGTGAAAGAGTCAAAGGGACTTGCTTGTCACTAGCCTCGAGTCTACAGTTAAAAAAAAGAGAGAAGAAGGAAACTTCCTTTCCCAGCCCTCTTTTCTTCAGGTTTTGTGCTTTCCAGCAGCTTTCCTATTCACTAAAAACTGGAGGAAAATAAACTTAACAGAGAGACTCCATCCCACCTTTGCTGTGGGAGTAGGTTTGATTTATTCCTCAGGGCTCTCCTCCTCAGTTCTAATTACTTTGTCCAAAAATCCAAACCTTTTCTACCTTGCTAAGTGATATAGAGCACACCTCCCATTATCCCAGAGCTCCTTAGACACAAAATCAGGAGTAAGGACCTAAGGGATTATTCTTTGCCTTGTCAGATCAGGACAATGCCCACTGCAGGGCTCTGTCTGGGTGCCACATCAGGTGCAAATACACCAGCACAGAAACTCAGCTCCAGGGAAGGCCTTGAAAGATTTTTTAATTAGGGTCAGCACTAGAAGCAGATGGAGAGAAGTGGAGGAACTTAAAAGACCTGTTGAGCACTGAGAAAGGAAACAGCTCCCCTGGGGAATGAGCCAGAGCTGTATCTTCAGCTACAAATGTGTCTGCCAGCCAAAAAGCATCTGAACAAAGCTCAGCCCAAAGGCAGGAGCAGCTCAGATCCCTGTGCCAGGTCTGTGTGGGGTGCACACTTCTGGGACAGCAGAGAGAACAGAAACCTCTTTAGAAACACTGAAAGATGAAAAGGCAGGAGAAGGGATGAGGAAAGGTTTGTGGTTCCACTGGAATATGGAGAAGAAGTGTTTCTCCTTTCTGACCAGCATCCATTAGGTCTTGCCTGGGTTTAACTTGCAGCCAGCTGCTTTTAATTCAAAAGTTAATTTCCTGTAGGCATTTTACTGCTGTGCATAACAAAGGTTTTGCTCAGATGTGGCAGGAATGGGCCCTGCATGGCAAAGGTTGGCTCTGCAGGGCTACACTGAATTAAATGGCACAGTAATTACATTTGTCCCTGCAGCCAGTCCTGGGGCCTTAATTTAGATAAGCTCCTACCGAAGTCAAAAATTTCTGTCCCAGAACAAATGAGTAAAGCCCCAGGGATGTGGCCACACTTAACCAGAGTGCACAAACTGTTAATTTGATAATGGTATCAGCATTTTACTTACCTGTGAATATAACAGTGTTCAAGCTGGATTTTCCCCACAGCTCCATGAAATGCACCACATCCCCAAATCTGAGAGAGGGGTGCCCAGTGAACACGACACAGGGCTGCTTGAAGTCATTGCTGAAGTCTCCATGGATGCTGGGATAATGTTTCAATTTGTTTGTCTGAATGAGCTGAAAGAAAAACAAAAATCCAGACAGTGCAACTTTTCATGCCTCTGTGCTTGAGTGTGCTTATTTACACGAGATTATAAATGTTCTACAATTTATTCCTAACTCATCAGAGAGTCCCTTTCTGTATAGCCCTTAGATTTTTCCAACAAATTTAGTCGTGACTGTCATAAATGTTATGAAAAGGAAGTCAGAGCATGGGGCCAGGGGCCTCTAAGTCCTTGCTCTCACTTCTTTGCTACCAGCAGGATGGTGACTGGGAGGAAACTCTGCAAACACTCCCTGCTTCGAGTTCCCTGGAGTGAGCAGAGTGCTCAGCTGCCAAATTCACAATAAGCTCCTTTTTCCTATTTGCCATGTCTGCAAAGAGCTCTGGGCTCATGTTTAACCTGCTTTTCTTGCATCACAGCAGTACCAGGCTCTTTTGCCTTCAGCACAATGTTGCTGAGCTCCCCTGGTCTAAAGGGTTCACACAAAGTCAAACCTGCTGAAAAAGAACAGACTGACTTTCCCTTCCTTAACTATCTCTGAAACCAGCAATAAACATCAACTAAGGGCAATAAGATGTTTTGCAGACACAGTGCAATCAGCTCTGCAGGTGGAACAGATTTCTTTACTAAGATGGAGAAGTTTATTTATCAAGGCACTTTTCAAAGAGTTTTCCTTTATTTCTCCTGCCACTGTTTTCTAATCTGCAAAACAAGGCACAACTTAAAAAGCAATTTAATAACCAGGCTGTGAAGCACTTTCTTGCAATATTTTGCAGCTTTTTCCTTGGCAGGTATATGCTTCCATCTCTAGCATGAAAATAACAGTAAATACAGTTTAAAAAGCAAGGAATTCAAAACATGAAATCACAGACTGAACAGTTGAGAGAAAACCCACAAAGATAAAGAGGGAGGGAAGGGGGCTTCCTTTGTCAGCCAGTTTTAAAAGGAGGTTTGGCTGGTCAACAAATCATAGAATCCTGGAATGGTCTGGGTTGGAAGGGACCTTAAAGCTCCTCCTGTTCCACCCCCTGCCATGGCCAGGGACACCTTCCCCTATCCCAGGCTGCTCCAAGCCCCTTCCAGCCTGGCCTTGGACACTTCCAGGGATCCAGGGGCAGCCACAGCTGCTCTGGGCAACCTGTGCCAGGGCCTCCCCATCCTCACAGGGAAGATTTTCTCCCTAATATCTCATCTAAACTTTCTCCACTTCAGCTTAAGGCCATTTCCCCTTGTGCTGTGTGTTTTTTTGCCATGGCTGATCTCAGGTGCCTGCATGGAAATGAAGAGCAACTGAGAATTCTCAGCAACTTGTGCACCACAAAGCACCTCAGAATTCAAGGTTATTACACAATCCAGTAGATGCACATGGATCACTTCCACGTGGATCCCTGAATCATGGAGGAAGGAGAAACTGGACTACATTTTCTGCAGTTTACAAGTAATAGCTAATTCCTATTTAATCTTCAAGTGGGAAATTGGAAAAAACCACCCAATAACTGCTCTGGCAGTTGATAGGCACTGAATCTCAAAAACATTCCTGCAATGATACTGGTAAAGATTTCTGATTAACACATCTGGAGTGCAGGGTTAGAATCTAAACTTAGCTTCAGTAATAAAAACTGCAGCTTAGCAGACAATGGGTAAAACAAATCTGAATCCACAAAATACTGACATTTAAATGAACTTGTAGGAAATGGCCTCAAAAAGCTTTTTTTCTGTTTGGGTTTTTTTTGAAGGAAGCCAAAAGTCTCAAAACTGGAATTGCAGAAGCAGTTTCAGCTGGGTAAACTGGAAGAGGAAGATTTCTACTTCAAACATTAAATGGGATATGTGACATGTGACATTCCGGGGGAAAACTTTTCCAGGGACAGGCAGATAGGTCAGGGAAAGACATTTCTACAGCCAGCATTGATCTAAGACACTCCTGAAAACCACAAACTGTTGTTCCAGCATCTTCTTTCACAGGTTCCTTCAAGTGATATTTATTTGTATTCAGATCTTTGGGAAGATGTGAGAGCAGCACTGGATGTGGAAGGCAGTGAAGAGCTCATTTCCCTGCCATACCTCCACAAACGTTCACTGCTCAGCAACATAAAAGCTGTATTTTCTTCAAAGCATTATGGAAGCTTCAAATCCCCTCCTATTGCTTTGTAAAGAGACACAGGAGCTCTAATCCAGTTTTCAGGAGCTCGTTGGTGGTGATTCTTTTTTCATCTTTTCTTTTTATCTTGCCAGATCTTTTCTGGTAAGTCTGGTGAGGCTTCAGAGCTCAGCTCACAATCCCTGACTCTCACAGGTGGACAGAGCAGGGGTGAAAGGCTACAAAAACAAGTTTAGAGACATTCTACTCACTCCAGTGAGAAAGCAGCTGGATTTTAGTAGCTACAGTAAAGTCTCTCCTAATCACCCCATCAAAAATATACCGAGCTGAACTTGCAAAACTTGCAAAAAATCAGGTCCAGCAAAAATTTCCCAACTCCTTAAGGGGACTGAGTCTGTAATGATTTGTGCAGGTTTTTTGTATCTCCAGATGAGATGGGGTGTGTAAACCTTTGCTGTGCCATGGTCAGACCTCCAGCCTGGGCCAAACCCAATGCCTGGCATTGAGCCAGCCAGTATTTGCACAGTGGGTCTGGTTTGTGGAGAGCACAAGCAACATTCAGAGCATCTTTTTACAGAAAGAACCACTATTGACTGAAAGCTTAAGAGATAGGGGCTGGTAAAGTACTGAATCAAGAGTGAGAGCTGCGTTTTTCTGAAATCCCAAATGGTTCTGTGCTTCCCTTTAAAGCTGTAGACTTGATTTACAGGGTCAGCAACTGCTGCTATAAACAGGATAAATCTCCAGAGCCTTTGTGTACTCTTTGTTGAAATGAGCCAAAATACACTGATATTTACTCTGTGTGTGTGTGTGTGTGTGTGTGCTCTGTATTCAAAATTTGGAACAGATGTGGCTCCTATCAGGGAATGAGAGTTGCATTTATTACTTCACCTCCCTCACTCCCTTCATCAGATCAACACTAATAGGGGCCTAATTTTATCACAGAACATCCAGAGTTGGATGGGACCCCCACGGATCAGAGCCCAACTCCTATATAATAATATTTATAACCCAATTCCATAAAACAAACCATAATACTCCACAATCACCTGGTTCCAGGTATTTATTTAAATGTGTTTTGCAGGAACTGGTAAATGGAGGAGGGAATCAAAGATGAAGAAGACAAATGCTGGTATTTAAGACCACAAAATCAATATTACTCCCACCCTGGCTCTTTTTTGAGTCAGAGAAAAGGGTTTTTGCAGCCATTTCTCTTAGATTTTGCTAACAGAATCCTTAATAAGAGCACAGTAAATCCAAATCCTCCTTCCACTGGCAAATACTGATCAATACAAATTACCTCTCAAATTTTATTGCTGCAGACATTTAGAGGAATCTGGATTCGCTTATTTTAGAGCCTGAAATTGTCCATGTAAAGATCGAACAGAGAGGAACAATTCAACTACAACAACTGAGCCATTCCTTTAAAAACATAAAGCCTCCACCCCCACAAAAGGGATGGGGCAGAGTGTACAATCCATGGATCCTGTTAAAATGATCAAGGAGACCCCTAATTCCTCATCTGGGGCTGTGCTGGGATGGGATATTCCCACATGGAATTTGGTAAGACACCACATGGTGGTTCTGGGATACCAGAATAACAAACCTAAGCTAAACAAATTACTGGTTTATGCTCCACAGTGTTTCAGCAAGGCATTGTGGAGCTTCAGTCTGAGCCTATTTAGACAGTTGATCCTTGGATATAATGGATACAAGGGCTTGGAAGTGAAAGCTACCCCCTGCCTTGCCAGCCTGTGTTGACAAATATTTGGGATCTCCAGTTTTTGACTTTGGAGTCAGAACAACTCTTCCCTCAGAAATGCCTTTAAAAAGAAGCTCTTTTAGTTAGTGCACCATTAAAAGGCTGCAGGAGAGACTTCAGCAAGAATCTGGACTCTCCATTTCTATTAACTTCAGCAGGAACTGGTGTTCAAATCCATCCCTACAAACCTGATGCACTTCAGCTCACATTTCTTGCTCCTAACAGAGGGAAAGTGTTCCCTGTTCGCTCAGACTGGGTGTTAGGAAGCAAACTGCCACCACAAGAACTGTACCAGGACTGTGCAGGAGGAGGTAAGATGAACATCTACTGCCCCATTAAAGTGGAATTAAACAAGGAGGAAGAAATGTTTTGGGTTCTCTGCAGAGCTGAACATGTGTCTGGTTTTATTCAGCAGAGCAGAACAAGGAATGAGTTCAAAACACGCAACATAAATCACGAAACGAAAATTTCCATGCAGAGAGAATGCAAAAGCTTCAAACAATTGAGTGTAGAGAGTGAGGAGAAATAAAAATAGTAATTGTAGAGACAATGAAGATGCTTTTATTTACCCTCTTGTGACAATAATAAAGGCACAGTTAAGTGAAATGCCAAATACAATCACAGCTGATTAAAGGAAGGAATTATTCTGTTCTACTACACATCAGGCACTGCTGGAACTCATTGCTACAAGGGACAACATCGAGGATTTGGGGGGATTTTTTGCCTTCTTTGTTTTTAAATCTTGCTGTTTACACAACTAACAGGAACATCAGATTTCAGGACCAGCAGCATGCTGGGCTGGGCTTGTTCTGTGGATAATTAGAAGCTTATTTCCTGGCCTGTCCCTCTCTGATGTATCATGCCAGGCATGTTATTAATGCTTCCTAAGAAGTACGAGGCATGTCTGAGTAATTCCCTATTTTCCTCCAACAACGGAGCAGTTAAGCACATCTTTTCATGATGGGCAATTTCAGCACAGGTTGCATTGCACAAGCCTAGCATTACTTTGAAAAAAGCCAAGCAATTCTCCACTAACAACCTCTCTGATAGAAACCATCATTCACTGTCTGCTTCTCACACTCATTAAAAAATCCCCTGAAGTGCCAGTAAGCAAAGCTCCTGCCTGGGGTAGGGTGGGGGGGTTGTGGAGGCCCAGGATTGTGCTGGGAAGAGGTTTTATGGATGTTTCACACTGTGTGAATGAAATACAGTGTCAGGTGTGAGATTTTGGAGATTTGACCAGGGACCCAAGGCACGTGCTGAGCACTGGGGTGCTGGCAGGGACATCCCGTGGGATGTTCCATCCTGCACCTGGAACAGGCACATTCCTCCCTCTGTGCAGGGAAGCTGAGCTGGGATCCACTGCTGGCAGGCCTTTCCTACATAATTACCCTGATCTGTACATGAAGCACAGAGCAGTTCTTGCAAAGCTGTTCCAATAATTTGGCAAAATCTCACCAATCAACAGGCCCCCAGAGAATATAAAACGTCCCAGGAATTAGAGGACAGAGTTATCACTCTATAAACACAAAGACTCATCATATAATATGGGTTAATTAATCCAGTCTTTGACAGCTGCATGTTTGGCTTCTTATTTTTGGATGGGTTTTCACTTACATCTGCCAGTTCCAGTGAATACTGTAAACCAGAATATGGGCTGTCAGTGAATCCAATGACACTGTGGATCAGCAAGGACACCCCAGAAAGCAGGGATGGAGGGCAGGACAGAAAGCACAGCCAGCAGCAAGGCTGCAGAACCTTGTACTCAGAGAATTTGGCATTGATTTATCAGTGGGAATGAAATTTTTGGTTATAAAATAAGTGGTGAACAGGTGGCTTGCCCTGCAGTCCACATTATTCTTGGTAACAGATTATACATAATTCACTGCACATCCTGCTTGAAACACATTTAAGCATCTGGAAAGAGTGAGGGCTCCTGGTCAGATCCTACTTCCAACAATGCCTTTGAAGCACCTACAGATGATAGATATGATGGGTAATGGCAATTTCCAGAACAAGTCCCTGGATGAGATATCTCAGAGGGAAAAAAAACCACCCAGTGTCTGTAAAAGCATTGAATTTCTGGGCTCTTAAACCTGCCATGGCCACTCTGCACATCTCATCAAACAGTCTGGACCACAGCAACTAAAAAAGTCAGGTTTCTGCATGCCCCAAATGGCTGTCAATGGCTCACAGGAGTAGGATTTAGCTAAAATTCTCAGTCCTGTTTCTTCCTTTCCCAGCCTGCCTCTTGTTTACTTCAGTGGGAAAACTACCTGTTCCCAGGGGAGAATTTCCTGTCCTGATATGTGAGGTAACTCTGAAGACATCAGTTGTACTTAATGTCTGCTTGGCTAAAGCTTCCCCTCAAATTATTATTTTGTTGCAGGGAAATCCTCCAAATTTAGGAGCCTCATTCCTCTTTGCTTCATTACAATGCTCAAGTAATTTCATTTAAAATTGCCACGGACGGCGCTCAGTGCTGCGAACTTCCAATTTTGATATAAAAATCTCTCTTTCAAGACACCATTCCTCCTGCAGCAGACATGGTGCCTGCTCCAGTGAGGGAGGAAGGAGCTGGCACGACCAAGCTGTCTCTGATAAGCTCTCAGTTTCACAGACTTGGAAATAAACTGCTTGGACAAGGGGAATGCTCGTGGTTGCAGTTGATAAGAGCAAACATCCCACACCAGATCTCCTTCTGTGGGGGAAGGAGTGAACCAGGCCAGCCTGTGCAAGTGATAGGCTGGAATAAACAGGGTAATTTTGGAGTTTAGGGAACACCATCACTCATTCCTCCCCCATGCTCCCAAATTCATCACAGAAAGCAAAGGGAAAAAAACCACTTTTATGAAAAATTAAACAAAACTTAAATAGCTGTAGAAGGGTTCATCAGAAAAATGACAGCTACACTGTGGGGATCCAGAAAGTGAACAAGACCATGGTTAACTCACCTCAGCGTGGGGAAAAGGAGGTTCTGGAAGATACACCTTTGTTTGTTTGTTATGACACAACCTTTAAAAGAAAAGGAAATCAGCCAGAGTTAGAGGTGCAGCACATCCTGCAGCATCTGCTGCCATCTACCGTTACATTTCTGGAGAAAACTGGTTTGGCTCTGAGGCACCAGGTGCAAAATCACCAATCTGTCCTGTTGCTGCCAGAGTTTCTGGCTGGAGGGCACACACCTAGAGGACACAACACCTCAGTCCCAGCAGGATCACAGAGAGAAGGTGCAAGGCAGGTGAAGGTAATTCTGTACACACTGGAACAGAGCTCCTCTGCTGCTCAAGACAAATCTGAAATTCAGCATCCACAATGGTTCCTCATCCAGATCTCAGTAGCTTTTGCAAAAGCCAAATCATCTGTCAACAGAAAAATCCCACCTGCCTCATCCCACTTCTCGGCAGTGACTTGGTCCTTTTGCTCATTCTAATCTAATTCCCCTGTGCATTTTATTATTGCAGTTCAATGCTGTTAAACTGCCTCTCCCCATGGCCCAAGGCTCACTGTGACCTGGCATTTTCCATCAATCACTTACCTTTAAAACAGATATTGAGAGCTGTTGATGAGCTCTACCCAGCCTCCTGATTCATCCTATTACAGCAGCTAAAAAAAGCTGTTTGTCAGAGGTCTGGGTGACGTTACAATGATCTGCAGTGACACTGTCCTGGTGGCTTTTCTGGGAAACACTGCCTGGCTCCTACTTGCACTTTATTAAAAAGAAATGAGCCTGGGTCAAACTAATTTTGATAAAGTCTAAGGGATAATAAGAGCAAGGTATTTCCTTTAGCTGAGTAAAGGGTAGAATTAAAGGCTGCAATCCCTGAATATCAACCACAGTTCTGACTCCAAACCTCTATTTTACAGATGTTCAACCTTTGCCTCCATTTCCATGTAAATGTACCAGATTTCAATCCTCATTACAATTCTCCCGAGGGATCAATTCCCACAAGATTTCCAGGACCTGTCTTTTCTTTCCTGAACTCCAAAATCTGGAGACGAAGAAGAGAAGAGCTACCTTATTGTATTTAATATTCTAGAGCATGTCTCCATTGGTAAGAATTTGGGAAGAGTTCCAAGTGGTTGGATTCTGCTTTCCAGGGCTCAAAAGCACAGAATGGTTGAGGTTGGGAGGGCTCTCCTGAGATCACCAAGTCCAAGCCCTTCTCAAGCACTCCCAGCAGAGCAGAACATCCAGGACTGTGTCCAGTTGGATTTTGATGTCTCCATAGCAAAATCTCCATCACCTCTCTGCACAGAGGCTGCAGTGTTTCACAGAACCATGGAATGGTTTGGGTTGGAAGGGATTTGAAAGATCATCCAGTTTCAACCTCCTGCCATGGACAGGGACACCTTCCACTATCCCAGGTTGCTCCAAGCCCTGTCCAACCTGGCCTTGGACACTTCCAGGGGTGGAGCAATCACAGCTTCCCTGGGCACCCCGTGTCAGGGCCTCACCATCCTCACAGGGAAGAATTTCTTCCCAATATCCCATCTAACCCTGCCTTCTGGCAGTTTAAATTCCCTACCCTGATGGAATTTCAGGGGTTTTAATTTGATCTGCCAGTGGGCCCTGCTGAAGAGACTGAGCTCTCATCCTCATTACCTCCTATCAGGTGTTTCTTCACAATTAAAAGATCCCCATGAGCCTTCTGCTCTCCAGGCTGGAGAGCCCCAGCTCCCTCAGCCTCCCCTCATGTCCATGGCCCTGTGCTGGTCTCAATCCAGAAGTCCCACATCCTTCTGGTACTGGGGAGACCAGAACTGCATAGAACACTGTCCATGTGGCCTCAGCAGTGCTGAGCAGAGCAGGATCTCCTCTCCTGACCTGCTGGCTCTGCTCTGCCTCATGGAGCGCAGGACACTCTTGGCCTTTTCTTGCCATGGCTCAGCAAAATTAGGCCTGAAACCTCTATTTTGCTTAGCCAGGGACATCATGGTAGAATCTGGGGGGGGCTAAGACTTGCAAACAGGCACAGCTAAAACTCACTCAAGTCAGGAACATAATTTACTCATTAGGGCAAGCACCAAAAGGCAGAGATTGAGTTCACACATTCTATAGGAAACGATTCTTCCCTAATTACAGAACATGTTCTTCCACTTACACACACACACACACACTGGTGACTCCAGGAACGTGTTCACAATCCTAACCAGGTGTATTTGAGAACCTGTCAGGTAGAGAGAACCTCCACCTGTCTCTTCCCACCGCTGAGGGGGCACTTGGGGCTGCCCTGGCACACCTACCACTCGGCAAAGATCTGTGAGAACTCCAGGGAGCTGTTGGCAACAGGTGAGATGAAATAAAAGGGGATGTTGGAGAGTCCTGCAGAGTCAATGTACTGATAGAGGCACTCCAGCAGGTCGTAGATCACCCCAGAGGGGTAACAGGGAACCAGGACATTGCCTCCATTCCGGACAGTCATCGCTACGGGAGAGACAAGAGAGAAATCAATTCACTGGGTTTGTATTTAAACTTCTAAAAAATTCCTTTCATCCAAATATCATATAAAAAGCAGCTTTTTGCATGAATTAGCACAACACATTATGCATGTGAGTTGGGAAGAAAACCTCTGATCATTAAATACATTTACTTCCTGCCTTCTCCAGGCTCAGTGGAGCGATTCTACTCCTTCAGCTGGAGGCACACGACAGCCTGAGCACATGGAAAACTCCTGACAGGAGAGGGCAGCCGTGCACTGGCACAGGAGGATAAAGGAGTGACACAAACCACCTCACCATCAAAATAAACCCTGCTCCTTCTCTCAGCTGCCTCCAGAGGAGAAGGACAACAGCTCCCAGGTCTCAGCCAAAAGCACTGCACATGGTGAGCTGTTCAGTGCTTGGATTTCAGATGAAAAGCCAAAGGTGTGGTTATTTCAAACAGCCCTCAGAGCCAGAAATGGCTGATGGAATGTTTGTCCTTCTAAAAACTCTAAATATTTCTGTCCTTTCTGTATATCAAGAACAATTTAAAACTTGCAGACAGCATGGGACTAGATAAAAATGAGGAGAAGAAAAAGGAAATATAGGTTTACTCTGTAAATTGAGACAGATCTGAGCACAACAGCAAAAGCAAGCAGAGCAAACATCATGTTCTTTTGGCAGAATGAATTACAAAAATACTGCACCTTCTGGGAAAGGAGAAATACTTTGTTCAGCTCAGTGAGCAATTTCACCTGTGGTCATGGGCTAAAGCCATCCACAGCTGTTAACTGCAGTGCAGCAGCAGGAACATCATGCACCAAGCATTCCACAAAAAGCTGTGGAAGAGCCTGAAAATACAAATACAAAACCACTTCCTTGACTTCAATTTCTTGCTGAGCTTTGTTGGGATATGGATTTAGCACTTTTTGCCCCTCATGGGGCAGAATTTTCCTCAAGGAGGATTTTTCTGGCTGGATGTTTAAGTCTTATGGAGTCCAGGGAGATGCACAGCCTAGCAGGATTTTTCACATGCATTTGTGGTTCTTTTATGCCTTGTAGCAGTCAGTGCCTCTGATCTGGTGCTACCAACAACTGCTGATCAAAGGCCCATTGTTTACCACTTATAATACAGCAGCAGGGTAGTGGATTTATTCCTCCAGGCCATATACAAACTATACCATCCAAATATTTGTGGAGATGAACGGCAATAGTTCACATTTGTCCAGAACTCGAGATGTTCCCAAACATCCCAGCAATGTGTGACATTATCCCCCTCACATGGGCAAGTCTGAACTATCCCAGCTATAAACAGGATGTGAAGAGAGCAGTGAGGAGGTTAAGAACAACATTTTCAAAGCCATCTGGAGGTGGAAGTTGAGGCTCTGGCTTCAGGACCTGAATTTACACTGAGACATCACACCCCCAAATTTCTGCAGAGCAAAGGAAAGTACCTACACCCACTGCAGCAGGAATGGTGCACAGGCCAGGGATGGGATGCCAGAATAGAGGTTAAAGAACACGCCAGGCCACAAAAAAATGTGAGTTCCATTCCTTTGTGGTGCTTTGACCCTGGCTGGAGGCTCACCAGGTGGCTGGGTGCCCACCAAAGCTGCCCTATCACTCAGCTGGGCAGGGGAGAAAAGGCAACAAGAAGCTTGTGGGAAGAGTTAAAACCAGGGAGAGATCAATAATTACCAATAATTACCATCATGGACAAAATGGACTTGACTAGTGGGAATCAGTTTAATTTATTACACCTATCTCCACAGGGCACAGGCCTGGCCAGGACCCTGCTCCAGTGTGGGCTTCCCATGGGGTCACAGCCTCCTTCAGGCATCCCTCTGCTCCAGTGTGGGGTCTCCAGGTGTTATTTCTGCACCTCCCTGGGCCCCCATGGGCTGCAGGGACACAGCTGCCTCTCCCTGGGCTGCACCCTGAGCTGGGAATCTCAGCTTGGGGCAGCTCCTGCCTCTTCCTCACTGCCCTGGGGGTCTGCAGGGCTGTTCCTCACTGATCCTGACTCTCCTCTTCCCTGGCTGCAACTGCTCCTGCACAGTAACTTCTTTCCCCCTCTTCACTCTGTTAT
This sequence comes from Phainopepla nitens, assembly GCA_013400175.1. NCBI lineage: Eukaryota > Metazoa > Chordata > Aves > Passeriformes > Bombycillidae > Phainopepla > Phainopepla nitens. The sequence continues at coordinate 227,978 of VXBQ01008834.1, read as the reverse complement.
CCCAGAAGTGCTGCCACCTCTGATGGGCTTGGCCTTGGCCAGCAGTGGGTCCATCCTGGAGCCAGCTGGGATGGGAGAAACTTCTGGAAATCCCTCAACCCCTCACAGAAACCACCCCTGTAGCCCCACACTACCAAAACCTGGCCATGCCAAACCCAATAACAGCCTGAATTCCCAGCTCTCCCTTGCCCACAGCCACTGGTTCCCTGGAAACCTCAAGCCTTTTCTGCTGGAAACAAGCACAAGTTCAATATTCCTGGGGCCAGAGAGGAAATAACAGAGGGTAAAGTCTTGGAGGAGATGTCACCTTGAGTTTCTTTCCCCAGCAAAACTGCAGAGCAATAATGGATATAAAATCACAATCCAGGGAGTGGAGAATGATTCCAGCCAGGTGCCCACCAGGCCAGAGATCCACAAAGGGATAAGAACCACCTCCCAGCTTCTGCAAAACAGGGGTGAAAACCTTTCCAAGAATATTGCTTTCCACGCAAGCAGCAGGTCCAGTCTGGCTCTCTGCAGCATTACAACAACTTTTCAGAGTTGTCAGTAAGAGGACACATCTATCTGAAAGTTGTTTAAAGCCCAATTTATCTTGGTGACTGATGGATGCTCTCTCCTGATAAAAGTTGTGTAATAATCTTGGCATTTCAAATTTAGTCTCCTTCAGCAGCTCCATAACAAGTTGTTCAATTTACAACTCACAAAAGAGATTTTTGCTTTCCCAACAGCTGCCACCACAAGGTCGAGTTGGCACCTAAAAAGCAAACTGTGCTCTTTTCTGCTCTCTATAAACACACACAGCCTCACACTCACACAAAATATCACCAACTGTCCCCACAGACAGACTGGCAGCTTTGCTGCTGGTGCCCAAGGCAATGTGGAAATAAAACTGCTCTCCTTGAGCTGCAGAGTGCTGGTGCTGCAGTGCTGAGCAGGGAAAAAAGGGGCTTGGAGTAAACTGAGAGGAAGCTGGAGGTGGGATAGAGTGTGGGGAGGAAATTCCTTGGGAATCCTGGGAATCAGGGCTGCAGCTCCACATGCTGGCATGAAAACAGAGATCGAGGTGGAATTTTCACACTTCCATTTCTGGGCTTCATGTCCCCCCTTCCCCAGCATGCTGGTACCTCCTCATATACACTCCTGGTGAATTTTGGTCTGCTCTAGAGTTTTTACCTTGGGTATTCTGAGCTGCTTGTGCACTCCCTTGAACATTTTGGAAGTGAGAAAACACAGATGAAAACTACTCTGCTCAGCCTGCCTACTCAGTTGCTTTTCCCAGTAACCCATTGCTTTTAGACTTTTTTATATATTTGAAAGAAAACTGATTCTCTGTTTTCCTGATGTTGGATAGATAAACATAGCTGGTGTCATGTAAAAGACAGCCCTAAACTGCATTAATATAGAATTATTTAAAATTTCTTCAGATTGCTGGTTTTTGGCAAGTACCACTCAAATTCCATATTCTTACAATGGCATTATTTTAAGCATGTATCTTCCTTTGGTCTTGAATGATTTTCTCATTTCTCTGAGTTTGTCTCATTCAAGACAGAAACGGCTTGAGGACCTGCAACCCCCTGAAAATAGTTCAGAATGTTTCTGTAAACCAGAACCAGTTGTGCAGAGAAAGAGCCACCTGCACTGACACATGTAACACGTTTATTTGTACACAGGCAGCTTTTGGATTCTACTTTGGCCCAACTACAGCTCTAAGACTTCAATTTGCAAATGCATTTTAATTAACAGTCTCACTCTTGTTTACTCAGTGGGGTAGGAGGGGACTGTGCCACTGTCTGTCAGGGGGACAGTGACCCCCCAAGAAGGTCCAGGAGGGACAGAGAAGGGCAGCACATCTGGATTTACCAAAACAAGGTCACCAGAGCTGATCTGTGGCAGCTATGGGGTAATAAAATCCACAATGTTTAAAACCAATGAAAACACAGGTGAAATACACACACACAAATGTAAAAACACACATTTAGGAAAGGAAGTCACAGGTGTTAACACAGCTTCAAGGGGAGGTTGAACAAAACCACTGGACATCATTAACTACACAATCACATCTAATTCAGGAAATTCCTGAAATAAAAATACTTTAAGATCATGAGAGGAAAGTATCCCAGAATCTCACCCTGCTCTCCTACCCTTCTCCAGGCATCTGCACACAGTCCCTGTTGGAGCCAGGGTGCTGGCAGAGAGGATCTTTAGTGAAACCCATGATTATCATTCTTACAAAATGCCAAAACGTGCTCTATTAACAGATATTTAGGATCATTGAGTGGGTTGGGTTGGAAGGGACCTTAGGGATCATCCAGTTCCAAACCCCTGCCATGGTCCCTGCCACAGGGTCCCTTTCCACCAGACCAGGAATTTAGTCTGATTTAGTTTTGCCATGTCTTTTGGTAACCTTTGTCAGGATCCTCCTATCATGAGCTTTTTAGCTTTATTTTAAATTCACTACTTTTTACAAATAAAGGGAAGATCTCTGATAAAAGAACAGGCAACACAGAGCATGACAGACATGGAAAAGTGGTTTGATGAAAGAAGGATGAGAGCACAGAGGAACTGAGCAGGGGGAAGGGGAGAAAAGGAGAGAACAGCACTGGATGTGACATTCCAAACAGGCTGGAAAATGCTGCCATTCACACTGATATCACAGCTTTGCAATTATCAGCTTTTCCAGCTGTGAAAGCGTCTGATTAGGTTTTATATTTCTGGGGGGTCTATAAATATATCTTGACTTTTTTTTTTTAAACAGAGATTGTGCTGTTTGCTTTTGATATATTTAAAAGTCAGGTGTAAGAGGGGAAGCAGATGTGCTTGTTTTCAAAACTGAAAGTCATAAAAAAGCATGTAAAGATTTTACTCTGGCTGATATACAGGAAGGAAATAGTAATATTTCAGCTGGGAACAATATCCACATAGCCTGTTGGCAGCCAAGTGCCATACTTAGCAAACCAGGAGCAGCAGATGATTAAATATCATTATACCTGTTCCATTCCAAAACATTTTAGGTACAACTTGTGTCTCTCCAAGCACTTACTGTATTAATGACATCAGGAGCACATCGTAAAATCTAAACAGGTAGTTTTATGCCAGGAGCTATAGCTGGACAAGTTATTCAATTCCAGGAATCTCAGAACTATTTCCCACCCAAAGCCATGAATAAGATGATAAAACAGGAAGGAGATTTCTCTCAGTGACCTACCCAGGTTGCTGCAGAACTCCCCCACCATTCCATCGGGGTTGGCAGTGGGGATCTGGGTCAGCCCCGTCAGGACGAGAACGTCGCTGTTTTTAAGAGAAGCTTGGTCCATGGGCTGGAAGAGAGCACAGGGAAATAAAATCAGGAATGGGAGAGTTTCTCCAGGCAGGACATAATAGATACAGTCACCAAACATTTTACACTGCATACTCCTCCATCTGTGGAAACCTAACTTGGTCTATACTGGTATTTTACTAAAGCAGAATGAAAATGCAAACCATTTCTCTACATTAGCAAGGAGAAAGTAGACATTCAGAAATTAGACATTAGTATGACACTAAATACATATTCTTGATACTGAAAATGTAGCATGATCCAATCTTGATAAGGTACAATCCAATTCTCCCTCTGCAGATGGTGAAAAAGTAACTTTGAGCCTCACTCTGGGTTGGGATGCCCTTCCCACAGCTACTGATGAAGCAAAAGTGGGCAACTGCTGGCAGCTGTGTGGTATTTTATAGTTATTTACTCTCAATAAAGAACTCTCTGCAGTCTCACCAACCAGGAAAGATTTCTGCCAAAAGAGACAGATGAAGAGATTTCCTCTGCTGAACCTCCAAGACCACTGGAAGGTCAATTCTCCTGCTCACAGTTCTCCAGAGCCATTCTGAAGCAGTTGAGAAGGACATGTTAAACATGCAAGGGAATTTCATATCAACTTTGACAGGAGTTTAAACTGTGCACCCCCTTGTAGGATCAGACCTGACACCTGAGATTTATCACAGTCTTTGACTCTCTCCAGTGTGTCCATGAAAATGACATGCCAATAATGCAATAAAAAATAATATGGAATCTGCCTGTGATAATGTACATAATGATTATGGCATATTAGATCCACATAATTTCAGATGCCACTGCATTGATTTTTGTGGGTTAATGTAAAGAATATGTCTTAAAAGGCTTTTAGTGACATGTCTGAACCTGTGCTGTCAACTCCTGTTCTCCACTTCAGTGGCAGTGGTGTCAATTCCAGCCTCAGGAGAGGGGGAGGCAAAATTTCAATGGAAACCATCTGCCAGAAGAACAGGGAACAGTCAGTGGTGCCAGGCCGAAATCCCAATTCACTGGAAAAGCAGCTCTGGATATGTTCAAAGTATATCCTTTTTAAAAACAAAATGCAGTGACTGTTTTCACACCCTGCTAAAAAAAAAAAAAAAAAAGGGAATTTCATGATGGACCTCTCATCATGATCCTATAGAGAACCAGGACAGACAAACAACTTTTCAGTCCCTGAGGAAGAAATTATTTGTTGCTCACAATTCTGACTCTGTGCCACTCAAGATATTGTTATCATTACATATTGTTTGCCAAACATCAAAGAGATGATGAAGAGCTGGTTGGAAGCTCCCAAACCCCACATACAGAAACACCAGATTGTAGCAGCCTGTGCTGGTGCTCACAGGGATTAACCCCAGGACAGAAACTATCCATTGTCTTCAAAAAGCATCTGGAAGCAAATGCAAGACAATGATGATGGGGAGTAATGTCTGTGATGTGGTAAATAACAAGGGAAGTACAAACTGAATGTGATTTTCATTATCTGTTAAACTATTCCTTCTAAAGATGTGCCCATGAGCACTCACACCATTCTCTGCCACTGGGACTTAATTTCCTTAAAAACAGAGATTTTACCAGAAGCTTCCAGAGAAACTTCACCTTTGGAAAATGATGAAGCCAGGTCAGCCAGTCTGACCTGATCAACTGAATCACATTTCATGTCAGTGAGGAGAAAACATTCTCAGTTACCAAATTACTTTGTACAGGGCAAAGTTTCTCCTCACAGAAATATTCCATTCACACATTGTCAAACACTGCTGCTCCTTCTCTAGGAGGGGATGAGAGCACAGCCCAGGATGGAATGAGGCTGATGAGAAACAGGCATTTAGAGGCTCTGACACATTTTGTGCACCTAAGGATGGCCCTAATATTAAGGATCATTTATCTGCTGCAGTTTCTCAGCTGAGAACAAGCTTTTAAGTGAGGGATGCTCAGAAGCAAAGCTCTCCAGCAGACACCCACCTTGGGGGGAATCACTTACTGATCAAAAACCTGACACATCTTCTAAATTATTTTTAAATACCTCCTGCAATAATGCTTTTAACTATTTTGAAAACTTCTGAAGCGCACGGCACTGCAAACTTCAAGCCTTTCTTCGCACTAAGAATTTATGGATCTAGAGAGAATTAATTTACTGGAAATTACATCTACAGCACTATAAAGACTTTGCCCTTAGCAGAGCAGGGTGGAAAAGTTGGCAACCACTGAGCTATCATTCCTCCTAAGGAAGGATGTTTCAGAAATGATATAAAGCAGTCTGTGAACTGTCTGTGAAGATTCTTCAGTCAAATATGGATTTTTTTTTTAAAAGTCACTAATGCTCTTTTGTTTAAGTCTGTTGAAAATTTTCTCTTTAGAGTGAAAGCCAATTCCACAGTTTAAAGTGAACATCAAATCACCAATAACGAAGAATTTTAGTTATCTTTCCCTCATAACTATTGATGCCTGTCATTTGTCAGGGTATGTCTTATCAATGCCCATTAAGTCCAGGCACTGACAACACAGTTACCTTAGAGTGGCCTCTATCCTAAACCTGATCCCAGCTGGAATAATCCCTTTTTTTTTGAGCACAAGTTCCTCCTGAAGAGTAAGAAAAATCAGGGGCTATACCTGAGGGTGTGTTGTAAGCAGAGAAGATCCTGAAACATAAGAAACCTTTTCATAGTGTGACTGGATAATCCAGTTGGAACTCCCAAGAGCATAGCCCGAGCTCAGAGGGGTGACCTGCACAGCACCAAACAGCTCCTGAAACACAGAGTGAGAGACATTAACTTGAGAGAGCCCCAAAAGAAATCAGGACAGGTCATTTGATCATCAGTGATAGGAATTTTAAAAGCAGTTCTGCTGCTCAAAGCCTTTGTGAAGGTGTTCTGCTGAGAATTACACCTGCTGGTTTTCCCCACCCATATCTAGCAGGACACACGCTCTGAGTAAAGCTTTTCCTGAGGCAGGGCCTCCATAAAGTCTCTCTTCCATGTGAATTTTATGGCATCTGAGTTCACACTGAGCAATACCTCAAAATGAAGGAACCAACCAGGGTCTTGACCCTCTGCCTGCCTCAGCTGGACTGGAGAAGTTTGTGGGAGCTTTGCATCTATTCTCCTTTAGTCAAAGTAAATTGGTATTGGCCAGCAGGAGAGAAGGAAGGACAAATACTTCTACACTGATATAAAAATCTGCTTGCGTTGCAAATTTTACTGTGGAAAACAAACTTAACCTCAAACTCACTCGCTTTCTAACTTAATTTCTTTTTAAATGCTACCTGGTGGTGATTTAGCAACATCCTGCAAACTCAATCCACATTTTAGTTTCAGTAGAAGCAACCTGACAGTTGCCTCCTTTCCAGGTGTCACTAGGAATTGTATTCCTTCATCTGTACCCAGGAATGTGGAATACTTGTTTGGAGAAAGGAAAATAAACCTTCATGTACAGACCTCCCTAATGTGATCCACCTTCTGGTTACTGAATAACAGAACAAGCATCTGATTCAAGCAATACTAATGATTTCTCTAGTATTGCAATATGTATTTGGATGCCTTGAAAAACAAGGCAGGGGGCCTTCATTCCTCAGAGAGTGTAAGCCAAGGCTCTAAAGTTTGATTATTTGAAAAGTTAGCTTTGGGAAGAGAAAAAATACATTTTTTTTTTCCTTCAGTAACTATAAAAGAATGATTGGCTCAGATCTAAAATTAGGGGAGATGCATCCACACTGTGAGGACAGTCAAAAATTACCTGTAACAATCTATGAATAATGAGGAGTCACAACTTATTTTAACCCATATTTTTATTTTTTATGGCCTCTGAGCAGCAAAACCAGGTATCACAGCCCAAACAAGAGCAGGGATGATGGCCCACATGCTGCCTACAATCCATATGGGATCTGCAGACTATGGAATTGTTGGTTCAGTTCATTCTGGAAACTATACTGGATTATAGTCAACAGCATTACAGACAATAACTGTTAGCTGGGAGCCCTGGGAAAGGAGTTTCTGAAGTTCACATTGAACCATTAGGTTTTGTTTACAATCCCTCATTTACAGTATGAAACAAAGTGGAGGCTAAAGCACTCAAAAGATTCCCAGAAGTGAGACAGGGGAGCTGGGAAGGGGATGTGGCTTAGAGGCAGAGAGGATACATTCACTCCCTGCATCCTCCCAGCTCTCAGTGGGCCAGCCATCAGCTCCAAATTTGAGGGCACACCGCCTTAAAACTGGCCTCCCCAAGGAAGAGAAGAAACAAATGGATTTTCCCTGATTTCACCAAACAAGAGCCCTTCCTGGGAGGCAGACTGAGGGGCAGTCTGTGTAATCCTCTCTTGCTTGCCTAGGCCAGGGTAACTAGATCCAACACAGGACGTAGAGGGGAAAAAGCTGGGAGACAGCTGTCCAGGTACTCACGATTTTCTGGGAGTAGCCCACCAGCTGGATCTTGCTGAGGGCTGCATTCACCTCTGGCATGGTGTAGCACTTCCTCCACATGGACACCTCCACCGCGTCCTTCAGCGGGGCCGGCAGCAACCTGCGAACACCAGCGGGATGTTCTCTGGGGATCCAGAACCACAGCTGCTGCTGGGCCAGCTTCTACAACCATTTACACCCTCCAGATCTTTGATTTTACTCCTTCTAAATTTTTATTTTCAGTGTGCCTGGTGCTTCAAAGTGAGGAGCAAGACTTGCTGCCTGCTGAGGAGCAGAGCCACGCTTCCCAATCTGCCTCACCCTGAGGACTGCCCTCCTCCAGCTCTCTGTTGCTGTTCTGTCCAGACCTTGCATCAAAGAAGTAGCTGTGATCAAGGTGTTATCACAACTCTTGGGGTATTTCCACCACTGATGAAAGGTGCTGGCTGGTCTGAGATGTCAGCATGAAATGCACCTCCAGCACTGGGATCTTGGAGCAGTGTCTATTTTTCATATCATCATAATCTGAATAGTACCCTAATAATCTGAAACAATCTGGTGATTAAAGTACAGTTACCAGACCACGAGCAGGGATGGCTCTGCCCTGATTTCTGCCACTGATCTCTTCCAAGACCACGTGTCCCTGCAGCTCAGCTTCCCTGCCCTCAATCCCACTTCCCTTCCGAGTGCCCTGGCAGGGACACACGAGCTGACACTGCAGAGCCCTTTGAAATCCCCTCCACGGAAGTAGTTAAGATGTTTTACACCAAAGTAAGATCCATCCATTCTGCTCCTCACAGACATTGCAAGTCAGCTGGCCGGCGCTGTCACAGGAAGAAGTGAACTATAATGTCACAGGCTGGAAGAGGGATGGCTAACTTCTGGGAAATAAATCTTCCTTAGCAACATGAACTGAAGCAGGAAGCAGCACAGCTGCCAAATGCGTAAGAAGAATAGGAATTTTTTTTTTTGTATATTAAACCAATGCTAAATCAAAGGCTAATTCAAACCAATTTCCAAAGATTTATGGAAATTGGTCAAGTTTCTTTGATCAATTTGTTTAAAGGAATTTAATTTATTGTTATATCTACCAGGTCAGTGAACTCCTCCATAATTTAAGATACTGAAGAAAGGATTAAGGGCAGCTCTTGCCAACACGACAGCACAGGTCCAGAACGATAACTGCAATTCCAGCACACCCTGGCTGAAAGCACCCTGTGCTTCAGGAAACAAACAAAGCCTTCAAGGTCTTTTTTGGGAAGTCATAAGCAACAAAAGGCCACACAATGTGGAGAGTTGTCCACCACTGCACTGAAGCAAATTGCCTGTAAAAGCCTTTAACCTACCATAAGAAGCATTTAGTGTTGGATGCTTTCAGGAGCTTCTCTTCTGGGAAGAGGAAAATGTTTCTCCAGGTAATGGAGAAAGTGGGGAATTGTCCTTGGTGACTGAGGAAGTTTTCTCTTAGCCTTGACTGTGGCTACACTGAAAATACTCTGATCCCTGGCAGAGACCAGTGGCACCAGTCTCCAGTGGTTTCATTAAGCTGAGTGGCAACAAGGTGCTGGTCCCTCAGATGTGCCCCTGCCAGCATTCACTCTGCCACCTCACTTCTAAAATCCCCACAGAGCTACCAGAGGGTATTTTGTGGTCTGGAGTAAATCTAGTGCCATCATGGCAACATCCTGTTAAGGATCACCTCACAACAACCAGATGTGTGGGGGCAGCTGCTGGGACAGCCACAAACAGGGAGGTTCCAGTCTTAAAGAACTCAGGGATTTGTGTTCTTCCCTGGGATCTGCACAGAGACAGTTCCTCCTGGTCAGTGCAAAGGGTGACATTTAATGGATGACATAAATCCCAGAATTGTTTGAAGGGAGAGGAGGATGGCAGCACCAGACTACATCACACCACAGCCTCTCTCGTGCCTTGCTCAGCCTCAGGAAACAGCCTGTTTCAAACATTTCAAAAGAACCATCAAACAAGAAGCCAACAAAGTGCCTTTCATAAGGCAAACTTCCTCTTTAGCCCCTGAATCCCAATCAGTGTGAAAGATACCCTGGCTGACATCTACAGAGCTTCCATGAGACTGCTCACTTGAAATAAAACCCAGTGGCAATAAAACTGGCTAAGCAATTAGTTCAGACTGGATCTGATAATGGAAAAATGTACACCACTGTAATGAACTTATTATATTTTATACAGTATTTGCATTTAAAATGCTCCAGTGCTTTATCTAATGAAGATGATAATACTTTGTGTTTTATACTAACTGTTTGGAGTAGAACTAGCTGAACTGTAAAGCAGTAATGGGGATTGATCAGCCTGAAAAATTAAAGTTAGACTCAGAAGTAATAAGTATTCTGTTCTAGCAACAGCCAAGTAGGAAAAAAAACCCCAATTCATCAAGATCACATTTTCTTAAATAACGGATGTCAGTCCAAGGCTGCATGTGCCATTAGCCAGGTGCTAATTTGGGGATCAGTGAATGTTTTGCTCTAATAATCAGTTCCATTCACGCCTGCGTGACACTTGTCACCAGGCATCTCAAAACACTTTGCAAACATTAATTACAGTCCCCGTGTGCCCTCTGTGCTGCATGGGAGCTCTGCTTTACAGATGCACAGGGAGGTGAAGGGGGAAACTCAGGGCACAGGTGGGGCAGAGGTGGAGAGGGAGTTCACATTTGTCCCCTTGTTCCAGCTCAAAGACAACACTGGTTCATACCAGCAGAGTTTATGATACACAAATTTATGTTATTAAACAGCTGTTTAGTAGCTCCCACCTCCCTGGTACCCCTTCACAACAGCTACAGGATGGAACCATGAATTTTGGGGGACATCCCCAACAACAGGAGAGAGGAACATGTGTTTTAAAATACCACTTCAAGGAAAAAAAGGCTCCAGTCTTCTACAGCAGCTGAATCAGAACAAAGATTCCCTCTCTGTGCTCTCCTCTGGAATAATCAGCAGCATGCAAAGTGCCAAGCAGCACTTTTCCTAAAATATGACCACCAGGAAAGTGACATTATATGAGCTGCAAGATATATGATTCTCCTTTAAACCATGCATACAAAACACGCCTGGTGTGACAGGAATAATGGCCCCAGTCCTCTCTCTCCACACACTAGGAGCATCAGCAGTGGCTCTGGGCAGGCCAGTGGACCCAACATTTAAAAAAAAAATCCCATTATTCTGAAAATCCTGCTGAACTTTAGTGTATTTAGTTTTGCTTTACATCTGAGTTGACATCTGCTTGTCTTCTTCAGAAATGTGAGAGTCACAGAGTAAAGACTGCTCCTAAATTCAGCAGGGGAACACAATATACAGCTAAAACCGTGGTAATTTGGATTTTTAATTTTTGCTTTGTGATATTGGGAAATATCAAGACTACGCTTCTAATGTAAGAAATAATTCACTTTTAGGAAACTTCTAAATCAAGCCGTCTTAAGAATTAGGAGTATAAAATGGGAGATCAATTAAAAATGCACAAAGCGGCTTTTAAAAATAACTTTTTAATCAACCAACCCTATCTTTAAAATGTGCTAAAAACGAAACTGTCTCTTCCAAGGAACATGTCGTGCACCTAAAATTGTTTTTATTCCCAAGGAAAGCATCAGCTGCAATTAGTAAACTTTATGGATAATTTTTAGATTCCATAGGCTTTCAAAACTCTGAGCATCTTGTTTTGATGGATAGCTGGAATAATGGACATGGTGCTTCCAAATAACCTTTTTTAATTCAGATTTTAATTTGTTTTTAAACTTTGGAAAGCCAAAAAAGCTCACCTCTGCTGTTCAGGTGTAAAAAAAGATGGGAAGAAAGGTAACACCAGTGACCTCCAACAGCTGTGTCTTGACTTTCTCAGTATGTCAGCAAACATGAATGTAAATACCATTAAAATTTAAATTATTCCAATGCAGTATCATTAAATTTAAATACCCTGCTAATTTCAACAACTTCCTATGATGTTAATACCAAAATCTGCTGGTTTTATCTGCCATCATGGAGCTGAACTGCGTGAGGGAAAACCAGGGGAGGTTTTGCTGTTACCAAGTCTTTCTCCAAGCAACAAATCTGTTGAGGTTGGAAAACCAACGATGTGCAAAAAATTATTAAAGAAATAATCGACCCAAGGAGTCACAGCAGCAAATCTCAAATGATGGGAGCTGAGCCATCCTCACGGTGACTCCCAAACTTCGGTGCTTTGGGACAATCACCTTTCCTGGGACTTGTTCCTTACCTTTGCACCTCCTTGTTCTTCCACATGGAGGCAGACTGAGCCTTTGGCACGCGTTCAATGGAATTCACCAGCTCTTCCATGAGGAGCCTGAGAACAGAAATCAAACCTAAATGAGCCAAGGGGGGAACTTTGGCCCAAATCTTTCCAAAATACCATAGAAATTGTAACACTCGGAGGGGTTCTTCCCACAGAGGCCATTACCAGCACTGCCTCTGTTTCTCCACGGAGTGTTTCCAATTCCATCTGCTTGCAACAGAGGAGGATCTGGCCCACTGGGTTATGGGCTATTTGGAAAGTGCAAGATAATTTCTTCATTACTGACTGCTTGTGATATGTAATGAGACAAAACATACAACAAAAACTCATCAGCTGATAACCTGTTTATCACTTAGGGAAAGCAAGCATGCTGTCAGAGTGAACTCTCCTCATCCGCCAATGCGTATTTGAGACAGGAAAAGTGTCAAGCGTTAGAAATTGTCACTGTAGATTTCCTTGCTCAAAACTGAACAGCATTTGTGATTGTGTGAAGGCTTTCCCTTGAAGTTTGGAGCAGAAAGACAACATCTGGAATGACTTGGGATGGGGAGAACCACACCAGTGCACTCTCCCACAAGATTGTGCTTGTTATCTCCAGCTCTGGACCAGCAAAGCCCAGAGGTCTACTACTTGTTCATATTTACACAATTCCTTTCACCTACAAGGGCTTTCAGTTTCTGTTTGTTTTCACACAATGGGGGAATTACTCTGGCATGGGAAGTTTGCACAGGACCTTCAGTGGACAAAGATTCCACTAAAAGTGCTTACAGAGTAGCCCAGATATGAGGGCCTGATCTGTCTCCTAATTACTGAATCTGGCAGCTCTGCAGGAGAGAGGAACACAGCTCAGTTCCAGTTAGGCCTCACCAAACCTGCAGCATTTGGTGTTGACCCATCCAATCAACAAGAAAATTTTCTAAAAATAGACTGGCAAGTTTGATGACTATTCTGGTTTTGACTGCACTTGTCTTTTTCTACCTCAGTCTCCTATTTCTGCCACTTTTTTCTTAGTGCTTCTCTCTGGAGTTCAGAGCTCATGTAGCTCAACTGTCATTTGAGATGAAGTCAGCTTGAATTCCTATCCATGGAGTGGAGGGAAGTGTGATTATATGGAATCATAAAATCCTACAATGGTTTGGGTTGGAAGGGACCTTGAGGATCATTTAGTTCCAACAGCTGCCACAGGCAGGGACACTATCCACTAGACCTGGTTGCTCTAAGTCCTGTCCAAGCTGGCCTTGAACACTTCCAGGGAGGGGGCAGCCACAGCTTCTGTGGGGAACAAGTCCAGTTTTCTGATTGGGAAGACTCCTTTTGGTTGAGGGGAACAGAGAAAAGCAGGAGAGCTCTTTGATCCATGCTTTTTGAAGGTCTGAAGTTGCCTAAATGGCAATTACTGAGGTGTCTCAGCCCACTCAAATTCCACTGTCCCACATCTATGGCCTGGACTCAACACAAAGCACCTGCTGGAAATATAGATGGCTCCAGAGGTTGGGAAATGTGGAGTTAACTCATTTGCAGCACTAAGGACTTGGCTGGCATTCAGCTCCTGCCTGAAAGCCTCTTCGGAACATTAGACACCACTCCTCTGCCCACATTGTCCTTTCCACCTTCTCCTCAGCAGTGATGAAAGAGGAGCAGAGAGTATGAAGGGGCTTTTTACCTGCCAATTTGAACAGTGGGCTCGGTGGCATAAACTGTTCCAGTGAATCCTGTGTACTCTGTGATGTAGGGCAGAGCCATCATGCAGTGGTAGTTGGAGATCAAGATTACATCCACCGTGGAGAGGTCAAGCAGTTCAGTCTGAAAACAGAGCAAAGAGATAAGCAACTTGTTACCCTTTCATGCAGTTTAATAAATGGCAGAAAAACGTCTTCTTCTATTTTTTTAAACTTTATTGCAGGAAAGTAACTGGTTTACAAAAGCATGTCTCAGCTGTGGCGAAGATTAATGTTTGTTAAATTAACAAGATTTATTTTAAAACTCCCCTAAAGTTATTTCATTCTCCAGCCTGGAAAGGAAACCATGTCCTGGGTTTTTCTGGTTTTCAGGTGATGAAATGGCTGCTGTTATGAGATCCATTATTATTATTTTACTTTTATCAAAGAATTGATGTGTGCACCTCCTTAGGGAGGAAGAAACACCAAAACTTCTGCAGCCATGATTTAGGGTGTCTCATATTTTTTTTATGCAGCACATCATACTGTACCCCAAAAAAGGGATGAATGAAAATTGTATTTATTCATATGCTTAAAAATAATCCCTATGTTTTCCCAAAGTAAATACTTGGCATCTTTATCATTCACATTTTCTGCAGCAGGAGATGAAGCCCATTCACAGGATACAACAAAATGAATGGGTGGGCCCAACTCGTTTTCATGTGACAGTTTAGACAAGAGTTCTGCGAGTGAAAGAAGATTTCACACATTGTTAAAAGAATTTTAATTAGAAATATTTACTGGTAATGCTATAACACAAATGGTGTCAAGTCAGAAATTTACAAGATTACTGACCTCTAACTCAGTTATTATAGAGCAGCTAATGGAATTCAACACTCATCAAGCACATATTATCTGATTACAAGGCTTGGTCCAGCAATTTGAATAAAAAAGGCAAGAAAGTAGGTCACTCTGCTTTGCAGAGGGCTGACACAGTGCTCTGGTGACAAGCTGCTTAACTCCTCCTAAGCACTCATGGTTTCAATCCATGATCACAGCTGATGTCAGAGCAATGATCTCCAGGCTGAGAACAGGAGGTGAAACACCACCCTCAGCTCCATGACAGGGCACCTTTTATCTTCCTGGGCTTCCAGGCAGGAACACTCTCCCTGCAAGGTATCAAAGGATCTGCTGATGCCCGCTCCTGCCAAAGCCTGGATTGTCCATGCTTCATTTTCAGCTGTGTCCAGACCGTGCAGGATCAAATTCTGGGCTGCTTTGGGTGGGAAGGCCCTTAAACACCAACTTGTTCCACCCAGAGACACCTTCCACTATCCCAGGCTACTCCAAGCCCTGTCCAGCCTGGCCTTGGACAGTGCCAGGGATCCAGGGACAGCCACAGCTTCTCTGGGCACCCTGTGCCAGGGCCTCACCACTCTCACAGCCAAGAATCCCTGCCCAATTCCCATCTATCCCTGTCCTCTGGCAGTGGGAAGCCATTCCCTGTGTCCTGTCCCTCCATCCCTTGTCCCCAGTCCCTCTCCAGCTTTCCTGGAGCCCCTTTAGGCTCTGGAAGAGGCTCTGAGGTCTCCCTGGATCCTTCTCTTCCCCAGGTGAACACTCCAAGCTCCTAGCCTGGCTCCAGAGCAGAGGGGCTCCAGCCCTGAGCTGAATCCCAGCTCAGAACCATCAGGAGGATACACACCAGCACTTTCCAACCTTAAGCTGCCACATCTCAGCACCCTAGAAGCATTTATTGATAGGATGAAAAGGGTGTCAAAACTAAAACAAAGTGAAATCTTCCCTGGGGCTTGCAGCTATCTCACTAAAGTGCCTTTGAGTTGAATAGGCTTAAAAATGTTTCTTGCATGTGAAGTGAGAGAGCAGAAGATTGCCAAGCAAAGAGAGGGCTGCACCCTGCACTCTGACATGTGTGAGAGTACTCTGCTGCCCAGACAGCCTCTTATCACCTTGTGGCTGCTGGATTAGATCCAAATCTTCTTGCTTTGGCAACGGTGTTCTGGAAGTGATACTGCGATTCTCTGGCTAACTGCTTCTGCAGACAAGTTGCTTCAAAAGAAGTGGCATGGAAGGAGACAAAGTAAAAGCCTCTTTCACACCAGCTCCCTCCCATCCCTTGTTGCCAAACAGCAGCAACGTTTCCACTCTGTCTGCAGCTGGCCATGACTCCTGAACCTCCTGCAGACAGGTGAACTCAAGGTGTGAGCTGGCTATCACAGCAGATCTCTTCACAGCACTCATGGAGGAGATGTGGCATCTGCTGGGAATTTTGGGAAACATCTGAAAGGCCATTTTTAAAGTCCCTGCAATGGTGATGTGCAGTTGGTTGCCATCTTCCAGTTGCAGGATGGGCTGCTGGGAAGCAGCTTCGTGCAGTGATAATAGGAGTAAAATGAAGCAGTGACTCCCTATCTGTCAAATTTAGAGCTGCACATGTGGGTATTTTCCAGCCCAAAGCAAAGAGAAAGTCTGGCTGAAGCACTCTAAACCCCAGGAGATAATAATTCCAAAGAGATTCCAGCACATAAACCCTGTCTTTCCCAAGATCTGGCACTTTCTACACACACAGATGCTTCCCAGATCCCCCAGTTTCACAGGACAGTAACCAAAAGGCTCACAAGGACCCAGAATTGTTAGGGTTTTGAGCTGGTCTTTTTTGGTGTGATTGGATTATGACAATTTCAGTTGGGTTGGAATGGTTATTATCTGTTGGGATCACTTGCCAAAACCAGTACCAGAGCTGCCAACTTGTTTGGAAGAATCAAGATGACAAGAGTGATGCCAGAGGTGAGTTCCATGGGATGCACACATGGGAACAATATTGCCAGAACCTCAGCAAGCTGACAGCAACCTTCCAGGAGTGTTTTGTGCTTCCTGTCTGCAAGGTCAGGCAGAAAGGAAAAAAAGAAATTGCTGCCCAAAAGCAATTGTGTCTGTCTTTGAAAGACAGAGAAAACATCCCACCACGAAATGGAAGAACTGATTTTACCACACTCTGAAGACACTGAGCAAAGGGATACTATTCCCATGCTACTCTCCATCATTCATCCCCACCTCTCTTGCTCAGCTCTCTTTATATCTTAATTTCTCCTACAGCACTCCCCTGATCCATTGGGTGACTCCAGGTAATCCAAACATCTTCAACAGTCTTGCTTGCTTTTTCTAAATCCAGAAATTCCAGTAAAAAGCAGCTTGAGCAGCCACTTGCAGCCACGCCTGTGGATATGAAGGCCCAGTTCTTCCCTCAAAGAGGCAGTAAAAGTTTTTAACCTGGAAGTGCTGCTGGCAGAAGTGCAGCCCAGCAGAATCCAGCCGGACTTAACCACAGCTGGCTCCCCAGGGAGCTCCACTGGCATGTCCTGCATGTGTGGTTAGAGACAAGCAGCTTTCCTCGCCTTCATGCCCTGCCCTCACCTAGATCAGAACATGGATCCTGTCAGTCAGCCCACCTCAGTCAGGTTGTCTCTGAAAAGCCCACAAAAAGGGACAGTTCAGTCTTATTCTTGTGTCAGATATTTGCTCAAGGAGACCTTCCATGTCTCCCAAAACCACAGCTGAAAAGGGTTGTTTCCATCCTTTTTCCAGTCTAATAGAGCCTGGAGGCATCTTAAGAACACAGAGTTTTAGCAGTATTATTTACTGAGTATTAATAAATTAGCAGAAACTTGATAAAATAGTAATAGTAATAATAATTTAACAAGTTTCTCCCATGTGATTTAATGGAGTCAGATTTTTCAGTAAGGCTTTGAACAAACTCACCTCTGGTAAGCAGAACTCAGGCACAGAGTCTACAAACACATGGCCAGAGCACTCCTTCAGCTCCTGTAAAAGACCACACCAACAGAGGACACACAAAAATACAACACAGTATTACTCCAAGGCAGCACATTTTGAATTTTCCAGACATTTTCTTCATCACAGGTAATTTCCAGCCTGTTACTACAGGATATTTATCCCCCTTCTAGGCACAGTTTGGGGCAGACAGATCTGCTGAAATTGCTTTCATGGCAGATGAGGTTGCTTGGTACCTGAAGGGATCAGATCCTCCTTGGGAAGGACAGAGAGAGCACTCTGGTAGGTAAAGAAAGCCCTTGGTAACCACCAGGAAGGCAAGTTTGGAATTTACTTTTGGTTCCAAATAACCTCTTCTGTCTTATTAGAACCTAAATACAATTTATAGCCCCTGTCTCAGAGTATTTGATGAAACAACTTTTGAAGATCTGATCTCCACATGGCACTTCTTGTTAAACTCTATCCCCTATTTTCTTCCTCTTTTTCAAGGCTGGCATCAAAAACATTTGTCACATGAAAAGTCACGTTCTTCAGGGTGGAACAAAATTATTCCAACTCTACTCCTAGCACAACCCACAGGCTCCCTACCACCCACCCTGCCTTCTCTCCTGTCCCAAAGAGAGTGGTCTCAGCCAGCTTCAGACTGACAGCATTAAAGATTGAATCCAATTCTTAATAATTACAGTGCACCTGCCAACTAATAACGAATGAGCAATTACATCTAGTGGCAGAAGTCTCCTAACCTCATCTCAAGGGAGTTCAAAATGATTAAAAGTAGATCACAGCACATTTCAATGCCTCTCCAGGACTGAAGTTTTATAACTGAGTGCTGTAACAGGAATGTCCACCCCACATGATAAAACACCCCCCTTTGACTCCTTCCCTTGCCTTTTTCCAGCATGGGTCAAAGAATTTACCATTCCAAGCACTTACAGTGGTCAAGGTGAAGCTAAGAGACGCTGCCTTTGAATCTTTAACATGATTTCCATTGCAGCTGTGTGAGTTTGGAGGTTTCTCCACACGCTGCAGCAGCAGCATCCCAGAAATTTAAATATATTCCACATAAAACTACAGTGACAGTCTGTCCATTCTTTGGAGCCCAAAACTCTGACAGCAAAGCTGGGGTTCAGGAGACACAAATTCCAGGGAATTCAAACTGAGCAACTCCATTTCTGCCCCTGAGCCTCTGCAGCCCTGCAACTGCCAGTTAGCAAGTGCTCTGAATAGAGCTGTTACTATTTTACCAACAGAAATGCTGCCTGAACAGTTTCTTTTGTCTCCAATGAGAAGAAAAATCAGGTCTTTAATCTGTGATCTTCAGCTCCCTTGCCTGTAAAAATCAGATCAATCCATTTTGTCCACCTCAAAGTCCCCTACAAAAGCAACTATTATCACTGTTTCCTTTAATGTTCCCATAGTCAGAGAACAGTCTATTAAGCATTTTCTCCACTGGTACCTATTGCTGCCCACATCTGAAATGTATCTGCCTATTTTACTAACATCTGACATATTTTTGTGTTCATTGTTCCCATATGGCAGATCAAGCTGGCCGCTGCAGTGCCAAGTTTTGGTTGAAGCCTCAGATAAATTCTGCCTCCAAAACTGATGGAATGAAAAGAGGGGGGGAAAAAAAAGGAGCAGTTCTGTGTCTCTCATGTTGCTGAGGAAGTTCTGTGTCTCAGAATCAGGAGGCTGGAGATAATATCCTCCCTGCTACGTCCAGCAGCAGAACACATGTTGATTTCAGAGGCCAAAGCCACGCTTTTCCTCTCTGAGAGACCTCCCATAGGCAAACCATGCCTTTCTCATAGTTCTGCCTGAAAAAGGGTACAAAACCTAATTTATAGGCATGCTCTGAAGCCTCAGAGTCAGAATAGTGAGACTGTGGAATAAAAGGCACTCTAAGAAGGCGAAGCACTATTATTTATGGAGCTCCATGAAATACAAAAATATTCACACTGACGGCTTGTGCATTTTAAGCAGATTTTTTTATAATCTAGGCTACCTCTGAAGCCTGAGAGTTGCTATTAGCATTTTGTTTCGAAATGTTCTGCTCTGCAAGGACATCCTGGCTGGTAAAGGTACACAGAGAAACCTTTGGGATGAGTCAGCGTGGAACGCTGCTCCTGCAGCACCAGCTCCCAACCTGTCAGGTGGCTTTTTGCACGGCGAGAAAATTCCAACCATCACTCCAGTACCTTGTCTAGAAATGTGCTTCCATCTTTCAAAACCCAGCCAGGAAGTTTGGACAGCCTGGGGCTGCGGAAAGAAAGAAGAAAAATCACTGCAATATGAACTGAATTATTATCAGTGGTTAAGCACAGAGCTTCTACTTGGTGTCACACAGGCAGAGAACACCATTTCTGTCTCAGGGAAGTAACAGTCCCAATAAACCAGACAGACAGTTTCACTGTGGTTAAGTGTTCACCAAAATGACTTTTACAAATCATGATGATGACACTTAGAAGTAAAAAGAAATAAGAGGACGAGGCATGCAGGGAGTTTTTAGTCATTTATGGTGAGGATTTTAAAAAGGCTCAGTGCTGCTGAGTTTCCTGTGGTGAAACTGGATGAATAAACAGAAGTTAGGGCAGCAACAAACTGTGCTCGAAACAACACAAAAGCACCATAAAACTGTTCTGGGACAGAGGACAACAGACAAATATTCCCATCAGCAGTGGCAGGGAAAGACTGATGCTCTGGACTAAGTCATTTATAGACACAGGTTGGGATTTTATACCCACATAAACCATGGTTTCGTGCCTGGGTGTCACCCCAAAGACACACACCAACAGATGTACAGGACACGGGGGCAAGGAGGCTTTGCTGTGAACTGCAGGTTCTAAGCAACAGCAGAGCCCCTTTTTTTCATTGTTCAAATGCTAACAAAGGAATTTAAAGGTAGACATTGTAATTCTGAGTTTACAGCAGTAATGGCTGCAGCATTTCTTGCTGCCATAACTGAGAGACTTACTTATATTTCACAGTGACATCTGATTTTTGTGTGAGCCTACAACTTAGCTCTAAACCCAGTCTCTGCCCAGACTGAAGTTTATTTACACAAATAGTAATAAAAAAACTTTGAGTAAACAAGAGAATTGAACCCACCTGAAACCAAATCCTGCAACAACTTCAGGTTTGGACACAGACCCTGGTTGCAATGCATTTTGCAAGTGCTGTGCACTAAGCTCTACAGACAGGAGTGGTAATATCCTAAAAGGGCTTTCAAATTCAACATCTTAAAAATAGGAAGTGATTCAAGGGCTCGGAGGAATGCTGTGTTCAGACTAACAGCACTATAAAAGAACAAATTCTGACACCCTAGTAAGTCACAAGGAAGGAAAAAGGGGAAATCCAAGAGTCAAAGAGTGAAGACAGAAGGTAAGAGGTGAGAGCAGAAGGATCTGTCATGGAGAAGCTATGCCAGAGAAGGGCAATTCCCTTCTGAGGATAAAGAAGGAGGCTGAAGCAGTCTGATGATAGAAAAGATGAAGTGGCTAAATGTGCTCCCCAGTGGATTGTTCAAAAGCACAGTTTAGGAGCAGTAATTTTGAGACTGAGGGGGCTGAGTAGAATTGGTGCAGGGAGTCTAAAAGAGTTATGGAAAAAGCAAGAACAAACCACTCTGATATGCAACAGCTCTGACAGATACAGGAGGAGAGGAATGTTGGCTAGAAGGGCCACCTGGAGGGCTGCAGTCCAATGCCTCAACACCAGCACAAGGTCAGGTCAGTGGCTTGTGCCTTGCAAATCCCTGGATCCATCTGTGGTTTCAGCAGCACGAGGCAGAGCAGAATAAACTTCCCTTGTCCTACTCCCCATAATTTAACCTAGCAAGTGGTTTGCTTTATTCATGATGAAAGAGCACCACACTTGTACTAAACTGGCATCCACTGAGGAGCAAAGAGTCAGGGCAGGCAAAGTGAGTCAGGGGAGGCAAAAAGAGTAGGTGATTCTTGTGTGTGGCTGAAAGCAGAAGAGGCAACACAGGACAGAAAGGACTCTTTACCTTGAAGCCAAGAAGCAACACAGCTCCTCCTGACATAGTTTTGACATTGTAATAGAGTGATTGATTAATCCAAAATAGCTGGAACTGTCCCATAAATAATGTGAGCAAGTGTGTCATGGCTAGACAGGAAAGGTTAAGAGCTTCCTACATGTTCATTTTGCCGTTTTGCATTTGACTTTGGTACAGGGGAGAGAACTCCAGCTGACAAACCTCCTTTAAAGTACAGGAGCATAGAGCTGGGCAGCTGCAGGTGCTCTGCACATGCTCCATGGACTGGTGAGAACAGGGAATGCCATTTCCAGGGCAAGGGGGAATCTAAATACCTTTGCACTGGCATTTCTTTGAAGAGCAAAGAACTCTAAAAAATGCCCTGGTCCCTTTAATGCCACAAACACTGCAGCACTTTCCTCTCTTATGGATTAAAGCACAGGCTCTCAAAATATTTGCTCAAGGAGGGTCCCATCCAGGTATGACACAGGATTGAGCTGTGTAGCAAAGATCCTCTGTAATATCACACCTTTGGGCAGCTTTGCAGACCACATACTGAGATTTGCAGAACCCAAGGGGATCCTGCAGGAATCTCTGGTTAAAGACAGCAGAGAGAAGCATGGCTTGGGTTAAGGTCTCACTCATGTCCACCTCCAAAAAGCACATCTGGTTCTGAGAGGATACAGCTGGTGAGAGCCCCAGATGTGACAGACCTGTGCTCAAATTCCTCAGGCAGTCAGTCCTTCCTGTCACCTTACCTGGCATCTGATGACAACAACTTCAGCTCTCTGTCACCCCACATTATTTTGATAACACCCATTCGAATTTCAGAGGTGTTTGAACATCGTGGTAATGGATTGCTAATCTCTAAGGGTACAACTATGAGTACTACAGAGATAAGGACTTTGCAGTGGCAGCCACATTCCTCTTCACATTTCTGACTTATTTCCACAACTCTCTGCAGGACACCTGGTTTGCAGAGGAGATCAATTACTTGCCCAAGTCCATGTGCTCAGGCCAATCCTTGCTCTAAGGGGTGTTCAGTCACCTCACCGACAAGATTGATTGGATTTAAATCCAAGTGTTTGCTCGGATTCCACTGGGCCATCAGGGGTCAAATCTGACATCCTCTCTTATTGAGTTTGAGTCATTTCAGCACCGACATTCTGGAGGTGCTTGGGGAATTCCAGGTTGTGACCTGCAATTTGGCTGTTCATTCCCAGGGTCTGCTATCAGCAGACAAAGCTGCCACATCCCAGGGGAAGGCTCATTCCTGCTGCTCTAAAGAACCTCTTAAGCCTTTGTTCAGTCACCTCATTTTGCTACTTGTTCCTCTCTTAATTTCCGTTTTTTTTTTTTTTGGGGGGGGTGGGAGAAAGCAAATGCAAGGCAATTCTGTTTCTACCTGGGTTTCCAAAATTTGCTGGATATGTTCAAAATCTATTACTGCACCAGTTGTTGTAGTCAGCAGTGGCATTACGGAGTGGGACAAAAATTGACTTTTACACTGATCCCTCTGAGGGCATCTGCTGCCCCCCTACAGCAGATACTGAACTCCACGTTCCCTCAGAACAATGCACACATTGTCTATTCCTTTCCTCTCCTCTCCAAAAAATAACAAATCATAGGAAGTGCTGGACAAACTGCTTGAACCTCACTAGGTCACTCAGGAAACTCCCTTTTCCAATCGTATTTTCCCCCTCTCAATCAAGTCTTCCCTGAAGCCAGAATGTTCCTCACTTGCTTCCTTGTGGATCAAAGTTACTAAAGGGCTTTTGAGCAAACTCCTACTGCTTCCCACCACTGAGAGTGACTCATTCCCACCCTTCCAACAGCTAATTTTTGTCATTTATTCCATTTACACAAAACATGTCACCCTACCTGAATATCCAAATTAGTCTAAAAACCTGGGGAAACACAACTTTGTAGTAGGACACAGAAAGGAGATCTCAGGCTTCTGTTCTAGGCTCTATTTTAGTTTCCCTGCTGTTCCAATCCTGTGCCCAGTTGCACTGCCCTTTTATTTATTTAACTTTTAAAAGGGAACAATTATGCCACGCAGGCAACTACTGAGGGCTGCTAAGTGCTACTTTTCTTTGCATTAGTCTGTGCTCTGAAGAACAGCCTGAGAAGATGGTGGTTAAACAGGACCTGCTGGGCTCCACGCACTCCATCTCAGTTACCCATTTATCTCATCTTGCATGAAGAAGCCAGAAAGATGACAGATATGTGACCTCACTTGTGCTGAGCAGTTGCAGCAATACTTTACTGAAGCTTAGAATAAATTATCTAGAAAAACCAATCAATAAATCCATAAAATGTCTTCCGTCTACTGAGCCAAAGGACGTTATTTTGATAAAGAGAATTTTTAAGTGAACAAAGTCTATTTATGATATCAGATGATGCTGTTCATTTGTACCCATCCCCTCCCTCCTTCCAGTACACCACTGCAGGCACAGCACTCCAACTGCAACCCAAGAAGATGCCAACTAAGGGCTGACAGGCCACAGAACTCACCTCTGGACCAGAGGCAGTGGGAGGAAATTGAGGGTAGATGTCATATCCAGCCCACAGTCCAGCATGATGGTGGTGGATTTGAACTTGAGCACGTTGCATGGTAAAGTTGGATGTCCTGACAGGCAGTACTGAAAGAAGAATGAGGAGGAGTTACTCAGGACCTTTCAGAACATGACCCTTCCCTGTGCTGGGCATGGGTGAAGTCACACCTCAAATCCTGTGTCCAGCTCTGGGCCCCTCACTGCAAGGACCCTGAGGGGCTGGAGCGTGTCCAGGGAAGGGAACAGAGCTGGGGAAGGGGCTGGAGCACCAGGAGGGGCTGAGGGAGCTGGGAAAGGGGCTCAGCCTGGAGAAAAGGAGGCTCAGGGGGAACTTCTGGCTCTGCACAACTCCCTGACAGGAGGGGACAGCCAGGGGGGGTCGGGCTCTGCTCCTGGGGAACAAGGACAGGATGGGAGGAAATGGCCTCAAGCTGTGCCAGGGGAGGCTCAGGTTGGACACCAGGAGGAATTTCCTCATGGAGAGGGTGGTCAGGCATTGGAAGGGGCTGCCCAGGGAGGTTTGGAGTCCCCATCCCTGGAGGTGTCCAAGGAATGCCTGGATGTGGCACTCAGTGACAAGGTGGGGTCAGCCACAGGTTGGACTCGATTATTGTGGAGGTCTTTTCCAACTTCAGTGATTCTGTGAACAGAGTTCACAAATTGCCTTTCCCCCCTTGTTTTTAAACACAGTTCCTTACACACCAAAATAAAGCATGATTTCCCACGTATCTGTGTCCCACAGCTGTGTGTGTTCACTGAGATTTCCCCATGTCAGGGTATTAAGGGGCAGATTTTCTTCAGACAGTTTTTCTGATCCCAAGGGTTGAGTTGATGGCAAAACTCTTCTCTCTGATTTAGGACACATGCAGAATCTCTTTTTTTTCCTTGCAATCACCTATTTTTCCCAAAAACCCAGGAAATCAGCTTCTTCCAAACTCAGCCCTCCTTGCACAACTCGGCTAGAAAATTTGAAAACCACTCGAGGTGGACAGAGAGGCAGAGAAGCCCTGAAGGAAAACCAGCTTTTATTTTGGTAAGAAACCTGCCCCGACAACCCCTGCACAGGTGCAGCAGCGCTGAGGCAAGTTCTCACCTGCTTTTTGTCTTGCTAAACACAAACAGGAAGCAGGAGGGACTGGGCAACCCCACCTGAATGGAAGGGTTTGTGTAGCCAAATCCCAAAGGCTTTGCGAGCTTAATGAGCCGGGGATGTAGGGGGGCACTTGAGCATCACTGAGATGCAGCCACCTCCCGTCCGGAGTGACAAACATTTAACGAGGCACCGGCAGCTTGCAGGGGGAACAGAACAGAAAGGTCGGGCTTCGGAACGAGGGATTAGAGACAAATGTCCGAGCGGAGCGTGGCCACCTCTGCGGGAGGGCTCCTCTGCTCCGAGGAGGGATTTTGCGTCTCCAGGCTGCATCTGGCAGCACAGCCACGCTCAGGTGGTCGAACCGGAGCTTTTCAATTCAAGGTTTTGGCAGTGAAGACGAAAAATATCCCTCGTTTGACTGTGCACTGCTCTAAAAACAGACTCGGTCTTTTTTTCTAAGTCATTCATCCCTCAAGCTTGTGTTCGACACTTCCCTCTACCAAGTGGAGATAAATAATTTCATTTTCCACCTCTGCTCACAATAATGTTAACACAGGACTGCAACTGTGTGGATTAATAGCCCTCAAGGAGTCTGTTTACATACATTCCCCAAAAACCTGCTTTAAACTATATTTAAATAGTAAAACTGACTAAGCCTCAAATATTAAATTCAAAATATCACGGAGGGTTTTGTTTTAAATTCACAAAGCCTTAATTATTAAGGAGTTACATCACATTTCGCTTTTCTTTCAGTAAAGTCTAAAAAAATATTCAAAGGCAAGCTGGTGAAGGAGTGAGGAATTCACTTGGTTTATTCACAAATGTAACACACTCATGTGAAATTAACTTCTCACCAGACCAGAACTTCGACAAATGAAGCTATAAATTGAAGTAAATAGAAAGAAATGAAGGGGAAAAATAAGTTCTATTTTTGTAGCTTTTAAACTACTGGTAATTAAAAAAGGCAGTGAAATATCACCACTTTTATCAGCAAAACATTTTCCTGCCTTTTTTATAATCATGAGTAGTATCACAACTCTGACATCTATGAGCTAACTGGAAAAACCTTTCTTTTTTCCTTCTTTAAAAGCAGCTAAAATCATCCCTCTCTGTGGCTGTCACACTGTGGTAAATGGATTCCTGGGAGTCAATGGATGCTTTCTACCAGATTCAAACAAAGTGACAGAAAAATAATAAAAAAAAAAAAAGCAATTCATATTTCCTATACAGCTGTTTGCACAGGTGACATTGCTGGGCCTGCACCTGTGTTAGAAATTTAGATTAGGAATCCAGGAATGGGAGTGTTTGCACTGTATGTGTCTCTCTACACATTATAAATGTGATCATTTCCACACAGTTTATACTTGTCACTGCTTAAAACAGATCCTGAACTTTCAGTCATGTTCCTGACTGGACTAAAATGCAAGTTTTTTGTTCCAAGATTTGCTTGCTTCCAGCTTTAGTCCCTCATGGCTAAAGGCTGGTGCAGCCAACACACAAAGGTGCCTCACCCCCTAACTCCAAAAGTCAGGTAAAAAAAGGACACAAAACACACAAAAGGCATATAAATACGCCCAGCCCAGCTCACAGCTTTCCTGGTAGGATTTGCAAACTGGATGAAAGTTTGGCAGTGGGGCGCAAAGGGCCCGAGTTGAGGGGCTGATTCCAGATGCTGGGAGAGGAAGGCTCTCCACACACATCCTATTCCCACTGAGCACCTCAGGCAGGGCAGAGCGACAGAGCAGGGAGATGGGGGCCCCAACTTGCAGCTCCAAAGCATTCAGAGTCGTGCAGGTTAAAGGCAGAGCTCGGAATTCCAAGTGAAGCCAACAAATCCCACAGTGCACTCCTCCAGTGTTAGCATCAGACACCAGCTTAAAATCTGGGAGAACTGAGCACCGAGATCTGCCTGAGTCAAATCAAAGCACACTGGAGTTTGTGGGAGTCTGACTTTTTCACTGGATTCTGAATCAGGCCTGGAGTCAGAATCCCAGAATGGTTTGGGTTGGAAGGAGCCTTGAAGCTCATCTCAGCCCAAGCCCTCTGCCAGGGACAGGGAACATTCCACCAGTCTCTCACTTCTACCAAATTCAACCCAAATCTAGGAGAAAAGAGGATGAAGAGCATCTGACTCCTCTCCTCACAACCCCAAATTCAGACACACCTCCAGAAAAATATAAGGTGAAGAATCTCATAATTCTCAGTACCTGAATTTAAAAACAGGTCTAGAAGTGCTCCCATCCAGACTCCAGCCAGTTTGTATTTCCCCTCCCTCTCTCTGTCCCTGTAAGACTCTAAACATTAAAAGAGCTCTGCATTTCCAGCAGGGTCGTTATTTAAAGATTTCCCAGTTTGCTTTTCCCCACTGAATTCTATCAGCCTCTATAATCACACAGAGAAGTGCTTGACTTTGCAGTGCTTGTCCCACTGGTAATATTCATCCCCACACAGATCCTATCACACAGGTAAGATTAAGCAAGATCAAGCTCCTTGACCACCTGCCACTGGAATTAATTGTACACACTTCCACGGAGAGTGGTTTCCTAAAACTCTTAGAACAGCCCAGAATCCACATTTACTTCTATGAAGCTTTGCTGTAACACACTGCTCAGCCTCAAAACCAAGAGACAGTTTAAAATTGAATAATGGTGTCTCTTCAGATTAAATCAATCAAATATTATGCTCAGGTACGTTGAAAACTGCTCGGGTTTTCACCTCCAGACCAAGAACTGCAGCACATTATAAGAAACTGAAATTCTTCCTGGCAAACAAAGTGGGCCTGAATCCAAGGTCTCTAGGAAAGTTAAACAGCTCAAGAGAGGAGACCAATATCATGGGTCATGTACTTTCTGACAAAAGACTGTAATATCAGAACCAAAATCCCTGTCAGAAGCAAGGTGCAGCCTTAGCAAAGCTGTTCCAGGCTGACTTTTTTTTTTTAGTAGCATGTCCCTGTATTATCACACTGCAGATGGAAAACATCTTTATGCCTTTATAAAAGGGATTTATTCACGTTCCTAGCAGAGTCCAGCAGGAGCCACACGTGCAGGGGGAAAGCTCCACACCAGACTCAAGTTTAAGCCTAGGAAGGCTGAGAAACATTTCCTCCTCCTCCTCCTCCTCCTCCAGAATCCTACTAAGATTTGATCCCATCCCACACCTCAAACCCGGGCAACGGGCTCCTGCGTGCTCATCCCACTCAGGGCCGACCCCCGCCTTCCCCCACACCTCAGGGCCGACCCCTGCCCCTCCCTGAGCCCCTCCCCACC
>VXBQ01008834.1:0-194713 GCA_013400175.1 Phainopepla nitens | reverse complement strand
TTTGCATTTTCAGTCGAGCCTTGAAAACACAAGGTTGGAAAACTTGATCTGAGCAGCACCTCCCTGACATATGATACTATCTCCAAACAGCCTCTGACAAGTGAACCCTCTCATTGAAGTCATGTGAGGAATTTTATTACTCAACTCTGAAGATCTTCTGGGGGAAAGGAGGTTGCAAACTATTAACTATGTGGTCTTCATTGCAAGTTGGCAGATAGAATGCTCTTACGTATTTGGGGCTGTCATGTGGTGCACAGCCAGAAGTAGAGAATCAGCTTTGTAGTCGCTGACCAACTGAAAATTTCATCTTGTCGCTGTGAGAAACACATTTATTTTTGTGTTGTGCCTGCAGATCACAAGTAAATGTATCCCTTTCTTTAACCATGCTCTTGGTTATATCCTTCCCCTCTCGACTGGGCGCTTACACAGCATTAGCCTGTGCTCATGTGAGCACGTGGAGAAGCTTTTTATCCTTGATAACCTTAAAAAGTCTGTGGGGTTTGGGCAGCTCCTGTTCTTCGCTGTCGCAGTTGGGTTTAGCAGAGGTTTGTTGCTGGTGCAGGCTCCCTGTGTGACACTGCCGAGCGCAGGGCTCGTGCCACAGTCCCAGAGCCACTGCTGTGACAATTACGGCCTCGTAAAGCCCAGCCTTAATCAGGGCCGATCGATTTATGGCTGGAGCTCCTGTGCTGGCCGCAGCTGCGTGGCTCCAGTGGCTCCCACTCCATCGTTCTGGCCAAGCCACTGCCCTCCTTTGCTGTTCCACGTCGAAACAATACTCTGTACCTCTGTTTGTAAATCTCTAGAAGTGCTCGACAGAGGTGTTGGTGTTTTACAAATGGTGAAACTGAGGCATGAGGGCTGAGTGACTCACGTAAGGACACGGACTGAGGCAGCAGCACTTCAACACAGGTGTCTCCTCCCCATCTGTTGCACTTTCCATCTGTGATATATTGATATGCAGTAACCTTAGAAGGAATTTACTTATTTGTTGGTCATCTGATGTGGTCATTAAGAATATCTTGGTCCAGAGATTTTTTTTATGGTGATGGGAGAATTTCCCACTGGCTTCTGTGGCTCGACGCTTCTCATCCTTACTTATTCAGTTATTTTTCTTGCTTTTGAATCCATCATACTCCACCTCCCATCAGGTCAAAAGCAAACTTTCTCCCAGGACTGTGAGGGATTCCCTTCTTTCTTGTACTACTTTTCTTCTGCTTCATTTAATAGGACTGTTTTGGTGTTGGACTTCTGATCTATCTCAGGAATGCACAGGAATGTTTGTCACTTGTTTTACTTCAGCTCCATGTTAATGCAGACACCAGCAGGTTGAACAATTGCTGTTTTAATGTGCTTTATTAAGAATTAAAAGGAATAATCTATAACTGATTATTCTCCCTGTCTGTGTGGAGGTTTCCCTTTCCCAGTTCTAAATCAAAGCTGCAGGCAGAGTCTGAAGTTAAATGTGCTCTTAAAACAGGGAACTGCCATAGTGCCCCTGACAGAGTGAGCTCTGCTTTATCTTCCTGTGCAGCCAACCAGGAGCTGTGGAAGGTCAGTTCACTTTTTCCTACAGAATTCCACTCTGAATGTTCACTTCATCATCTCGTCTCGGTTTCAGTGCAATTACCAACCTGAAACTCATTACCAAGCAGAGCCCTTGCAGCAGGTTGTACATGAATACACCTAAATCACTGCTGTAATAGGGCTTGACAAAGATCCCACTTCG
This sequence comes from Phainopepla nitens, assembly GCA_013400175.1. NCBI lineage: Eukaryota > Metazoa > Chordata > Aves > Passeriformes > Bombycillidae > Phainopepla > Phainopepla nitens. The sequence goes on along the minus strand of VXBQ01008834.1, from coordinate 192,984 downwards.
TGTGTGTGTCCATGGAATGCTGGCAGGTAGTGCTTCCACTCTCCGTTTGCCCAATGGGTGGAGTGTTGCTTCCAGGGAAGAGTTTCTTCCAGCCTGAGGAAACAAATTTTGACACCTGCCTCATGCACAGAGGTGGCATTTTTTTGTTTGCCATATGTACAAGTTATATTTTTAAGCTTTATTAAATTTACATGAATCCCATTCACTGCTGTGATGGTAGATGAGATTTTAATGTTGGGTTAAGGAAGGAATTTACAAGCCAGGCATAAAAATTCCATTAATTATGTTTGGCTCTGCCCCCAGTTGAATCTTACTTGTCCTGAGTTCCTGGTATCGTTCTTCTCCCTGCTTCTGAACTTAACATTTAAGAAGCCTTTTTTTCTTTTCACTTCCTTAGAGTTTTTAAGTTCAGCAGCAGGATAACTACCAGTGAAGCAGTCGTGTAGGCTACTCTTTCAGTGGCCTTGTGAACAGCCAGTTTTGTTCTTCTGATAAGCCCTTGCCCTATCAATTGGGAAGTGCAGCATATAGTCATTTCCTGCATTTCGAGCTGCCCGTTCCTTCTGAGCTCCGAGGCAAGCACTGAATCTGCTTTTTGTTCTTGCTGTGGCACTGTAATACTGATGGCAGCAGAAAGCAGCTAGTTAGTTCATCAAATACAAGCGCTGTTCCTGCTTGGATATTTATTCTGACCTTTACTTTGGACAGTTTCTCTGCCATGATCAGATTCTCTGATTACAATGTCAGCTTTCACCAGAAATCTCTTTGTGATTTAATTGGCAGCGTTTGGGGGTTTGAGCAATTGGGTGTGCAGCAGCTTTGACATGGAAGTGGTGCTCGAGTGTTGGAAAGTTCTTCCTGGCAATGAAATTTCCTTTCTAGGCTCTTCCATAGGTTTTATTTTATGACCCAGGGCAAACTTTTTGACTTACCCATATTCCAGTGTGGAATATGGAAATAATCCTTTCAAGGTTGTTGAGATGCTTTTATGTTTAAGAAGTAGTGGATATTCTTGGCTGGCTGTTAATAGGTGCTGCTACTCTTGGGAGTGTAACCCTGAGTGTCAAAGGTGTAGTTACCCAGAATGAGAACTGATTATTTAAGCTAGTACTGATTTTTCGTGGCACAGGTGGGAGGGGTAAGTAGCTGATCAGAGTTTGCCCAAGTAAATTGCATTACACGTGGTTTCCAGACATCATAGCTGGTCATTCCCTGTTTGTATGAGGCATGAGGGCTATCTGTTTGGTGGAGCAGTGCTGTTTAGTGATAAGTCTGAAAAAGACCAAACTTGCTGAACTTGAAACTTATCCCTCCCTCTTTAATTTCCTGGTCCACAGAAGTTGAGTGATGTTAACATATTGGAGATTCATAAAATTTAAGGCGAGAACAGATAATTAAATTGCCTTCCCTGATATGTTTTATATGCTTTGTATCACAGGCCTTTAAATTTTAATCATTTACTCTGAAACTGAGACCAGTAAATGATGTTTGGCTAAAAACAATTTGAAAGCTTTCCAGCCCTGAGTGTCCATCACTGGTAATTTCAGGCTCATCACTTCTCTTGGTAGTTATAAGAGGCTGATTTCTAATTTGAATTAGTCTGAGTTGCGCCGCTGGTTCTTGTTAGGATTTTCCTGACAAGATTAGAGCCCTTTAGTATCCAGGACTTTCTTGCCATGAAGGTACTTACACTCTGTAATCAGGTTACTTGATAGATAAGGAAACAGAGTTGAGCTTTTAAGTCTCACTCTGAGGCATTTTCTCCAGCACTCAGATCATCCGGTGATTCTTCATGGTCTCCGTTTATTTTTAACATTGTGGAGACCAGAAAAGGTGCCTGTTCCAGCCTGTGCCTGATCCATACCAAATTCCCAGGTGCCTTTAGCCCTTTTTGCTGCACAGCCATTGAAAAGGTTCCCAGGAGCCCCTTTGCGTGGGGAAATCTTGTTCATGAGCCTCACTGCCCCAGCACTGACATTCTTTACTCAAGTCAAGTCTGCCATTTAGTAGTTACAGTCTGCATTTTTTAGATTATAAGTTAGCCTTTGTATTCTGACGGGTTTGGCTTTCCTGAGCTAACTTCAGGCAGGTTTTCAGCCTCCTTTCTCCTCCTGTCCTTTCTTCCTAATAATGTCCTGTTGTGCTACAGTCCTGGTGTCACTCACAGATTTTTATCTGCAGTGATAAAAATGTTGAACTGCATCAGACCTTAAATTTAGTGACAAAAAAAAAAAAAAAAAAAAAATTAGCATGATGCAATCCCAGGAAGTAGATTAAGAACTGGCTGACTGACAGCTCTTGGGTACGGAGCAGCTGATGTGGGTTTGCACCAGAACCAGAGTACGCTCTGTGCGTGTACTTGACTCTGCTCAACTACATTTGTAATCTCAAAAGAACAAAGTTAGTCCTTTATCAAGACATTTGCCATTAAAATGTGCTGACTGGCACTGCCGGTGTCCTTGTTCTCGTAATTCTTTACTGGGAAAACGCAGATTTTTCTTTTCCTGTTCTTTGCCTGGATGGATATCCAGCTTACAGCTCTGCGGATTTGCTCCATCCCCTCGCTGAGCATCGGTGAGACAGGAACATCCACCTGGCCTGGGGTGAAAGGCCTCTTTGGTGCGTGGGTTTTAGGCAGATTTAAATGTTTCCCTGCTAATGGATTTGTTTGGAATCATCTTCTATTGCTGGTGAATTAGAAGGTTCTTCATGTGACAAAGGCATGTTGCCCCAGTTGACAGAAAACTGTTCCCAGTACTCTCAGTGGTTTTCCTTCCACTAGAAAGCTGCTGGGGTTTAAATTTTATTACTGGTACCGTATTTGTTTGTAAGATACCCTGAGTCTTGCACTTCGGTTGTTAAGAGAAATATCCCAAGGCCTTTTGTTTCTGGATGTCCTCAAGTGAAAAGTGGCAGTGCTTTTGGGGTGGTTGTGGTGCATCTGCTGCCAGATCCCGTGGCACTGTGGAAGTGGTGAACTTCCCACCTTTACAGGCGGCTACTTCTGAAGACACTCGTGAATTACCCTTCAGTTCATGGGCATTATTCTCATAAATACTGGTGTCACTCCCCTGTCACACTCAAGGAAATTCTGATTTATTCATAGCACTGTGCCTTCTTGCTTTTTGTTAAAAATACAGCTGCCTTCGCTTGCTGGCTGTTCCCTTGAATTTCCCTTTTCCTGTCCCAAACTGATTTAGCTTTTACTCCCTTGGTGTTGCAGCTGTAATCAGCAGTGCACAGGAATGTTGTCTTCTGCAGAAGAGGCAGTATTTTTGCCATTGGTTTTTAGGATCCTGGATAATATGGAATCTTGAAACCAAACCTCATTTAAATACCACTAACAGGAAGAAGTAAAATATGTGGTGTTTTACATTTTTTTTTTTTTTTCAAGTTGGGTGTTTTCAAGGATTTTCTCCCTGAGAAAGTCCCTATTTTGAAACCTGCAAATTCCAGGCAGATAAATTTCAGGGAGGTCGGGCGGGTATCTAAAGTTTGGGATGTCTGCTTCCTTTCTGCCTATCGGGTGGGAAGCTGGCCCCAGCGATAGGCTTTGAGGAAAGATTGGGAAGAGAGAAGAAAGGAGAGAGCACTGAGGCACAGGACCTTGGAGGCTGGGAAGGAAACTGTGGAAGAAGCTGTGCCCTTTGTACTCCTGCACTCTGAGGCGTGGAAGGCAAGCGTGGGGACCCACAGCTGGGGAGTTTTGGTGGACGTGGATGTTTCGTGTCATGGCAGCCTCTGAGCTGAGCCAGCAGCTCTCCTGCCTCCTGGTTAAATCAGGATCTGATTTTCCTGTTCCTCTGCTGTCTTCTTGCAGGAGTTGTTTATTGACTGAAATTGTTTCCATATGGCTGCAGTGTAGAGCTTGATTACATTAAACGTGGTGCTTTCCTGTGGCATTGCAGTGCTATGGAAAGATCATCCCCCCCTCTCTCCCCTTCCAACCTCCCCTTTCCTCCATAAAACCTTGGGCTTGGAACATGGAACTTTTCAGGTATTATTTTCTTTCCCCTCTGAGGCTTGTAAAACTGGAAAACTGGGATCCAGGTCTTTTTTGAGTCGTTGTATTTGATTGCTTGGGTGAGTTACCTTGGTGTATAAATGACTCATAAAATAGTTAAAATGAAGATTAAAGTGGCAGCAGTGCTGGAGCTGGGCCTCCAGGGTGTTAAACACTGAACAAGCAGAAAAGAGTCTCTATTTCCAAAGAGGTTTGGGACAGTCCATTTGGATTGTATTTGTTGACACTAATGATCAATTTAAATGCTGCTCCAGGAAGGTGTTAAAATTCCTGTACTCTGGATGCTGGAAGGCAGATTCCCTGCTTATCTGGAGCCTGGAGGCTGTGTCCAGTTTGTGGGAAACAGATCTGTTTAATGGCAAATGGATGCATCTGGATCTTTGATAAGAATAAAAGCTGATTGTTGGCTAAGTTGGCTGATAAAACCAGCAGGGAAGCATCTCTACTTTCTCTTTGTAATTACACCTAAAATTGAATTAATAACCTGAATTCAAAATTTGGTTTTTTATTAAAATAAAGTTTTCTATGTAAATAGTTAAAATATAAAAACGCCTTTTTCTAAAGCCTAGGCCTTTTGCTGTAATGCCTCTGTTTCTTGTAATGGACTCCAGCAGAACCACAGCATTGTATTTCTGCTGCCAGTATCTCAAATCAAGTCAAACCAGTGGAGTGGTGGTTGTCATTCTTGGCTGAGCACATGGAACCAGAGTCTGATGAAACAGTAAACCTGTTTTTTGACAGAAGCAGCCTCTTCTGCATGTGCATAGAGAATATTTCTTTTATTTCTGTGTATTCAGATAGTTCATATCACAGCCTATTTAATTCAAAACTGAGAAACCATTTGGGAGCTGTAAATGCCGAAATACTTGTTTTCCTCCCCTAACATAAGGTGGAAAAAAGAACAATGAGGGAGAAGATTCACTAATACTGAAATCTTTCTGTGGAGGACACAGCAAGGTTCAATTCATTTAATAAAGAGAATTCATTTGTTTTCACTAAAGCATTTTAAAATGCAAACCATGTTTCTGTAACCCTTTTATGCATCCTGCACCTATGATGTATCATTCAAGATTAATAAAACTGTAATACATAAAAGCTGGCATTTTAAAATTGTTTTATAAACAGTCTGGCTAATAACCCAGGGAATGCAGGTATGCTGCTCTTCAGGCCCATGCCTGGCTAGAGGATGAAGATCCAGATTTGTTGTTTTTTTTTTTAATTTAGTGGAAAATGAAAGCTTTAAGGGAGGATTTAAGCCCTGAGCACGGGGTATCCAGTGATGTTCAGGGTGGTGTTGGTCACTCTGAGGGGCTCAATAAATGTCCCTCCTGATTTAGAGGTGTCTGACTCGTAAGCTGGCAGGTGAAAGGGAGACAGTGACCATGGAGTTGTGGTAGCCATCTCCTCTGCTTGTCCTTAAAGGAATTGCTGCTGTCCAGTGCTTGGAGCAAAGGATGTGGGCATCTTCTGCAGATTGGGATATTGCAAGTCTTAAAATTGTGGGAGCAGCCTTCCCTTTAGCCCACACTGAGACATCACACTCAGGGAGGGGGGATTTAAGCCCTTCCATTCTGCTTTGTGTTTCAACACTGCTACTTGTCCAGCATTTCCAGTATCAGGAAGAATTTCCTCATGGAAAAGGCTGTCAGGCCTTGGCAGGGGCTGCCCAGGGAGATTTGGAGTCCTCATCCCTGGAGGTGTCCCAGGAAGGCTTGGATGTGGCAGTCAGAGCTCTGGGCTGGTGACAAGGTGGGGACTGGTCACAGGTGAGACTCGATGATCTCAGAAGTCTTTTCTAACCCAAATGATTCTGGGATTTTTTTGGTTTTTGTGGATCCTTTGATGGATGGCAGAAGGTTGGGGATCCTGCAGCTGGATGCCTGCAGATCCTGATTTCTCTGGAAAACTTCTTCCTCTCTGTTTCACAAAACACTGTGGGAAAGGTAGGCTGGAGAAACCACAGTTTCCTTCTGTCCCTCACACAACCCACTGGCTACGTGGGAGCAGAAATTAAGACAAGGACATTTAATTTTAAGTGTTGTCATCTCCACAGAAAGTCACTGTTTATCTTTCCTTCTCCTTGTCACAGAGCTTGTCTGTGCTACTTCTCTTGCATCGCAGCTGCTTTCTGCTTCTTACCCACTGCATGACCAGATAAAACAAAAATAAAACTTCTCTGCTTTGAACCCCTGCAGAGCTGCTTTCAAGGAGCAGCTTTACACTAATGAAGTTTAGTTGGTTTGCCAGTTACTTTTCAGTGATTTCCAGAACTGCTGAAACGCAGTGAGTTGGTGAAGACTCCCCTGTGTATTTTGTGTGAGCTCAGATATTTGAATATGGAGTAGATGACTACTAAATATCTGCAATTTCCATTAAATTCCGATATCTTTAAGGGATGAGTCCTTAAAACAAGCTCTTTCTGACGTTAGAAGCAGTGGGATTGCTCTCTGTTGGCTCTCACAAGAACTGAACTGGAACTATATTGTGGATATTTTGTTTTTAATTAGCAGATCACTGAGTTCTAGGTCCTTTCATATTTAAGAATAATTAATTCTCTATTGTTTTTGCTTCTGACAGACTTTTGCTGTCAGCCTTCCAGAGGAGACATTGGCCCTCCCTCCAGTTATTTGACAAAACAATTTACTGTGAACAGCCTTCTCCCCATCCCTGATGGCAGAAATTTGCCTCTGGTGTGCTCCTGGGTGCTGCTCCCCAGCTCTGCTTTATGCTCTCCATCTCTTCCAGATAAAACCTGCACAGGGATGGGATTGAAACACTTAAACTCCCCTTGCCTGCTCCTGAAAAATTCCACAGCCCTGGCCTTGCAGTGAGTTAAATGTCCTGCAAGTCACTGGATGAAGAGGATGATCCTTCAGTTTTCTTCTAATGAGAATGACTTCTGAGAAGGCTGCAGGCTCAGGGCCATGCTGCCATTGCAGTATTATCAGCACATTTTGGCTGCAAACGCCATTTCTTTTTTCTTTAATATTAAAGGGAGGGGTTATGACTTCTGAGCTATAATTATGTGGAGACATTATTTGGGCAGACCTCCTAAACTCTCCTGCATTAGTCTGGATCTGCTGGATGCGAGCTCTGAGCTCTTACAGCCGCTGAGGAGAGTTTTGGACCATGACTGGTGTTCGCAGAAGGCAGAGAAATTGCAAATTACGTGTTTCGATGCTGCACCTCCAGTTTCTCTTGCCTGTTTTCCCTGCTACTATTGATGGTCTTTTGTATCCATTCCTGTGCCATTTGCAGTCACAGTTCCCAGTTCTAAATTTAACTTAAACCCAGTTTTGACTTAACTTTTTGGTTTTAGGCTTAGTCAGCCACCAAGCAAAACTGAATTAGCAACGTTCCCTCAGGTTTCAGAAACCACCCTGCTGGGCCATGCCTACCCCAGGGCTCTGAGGCTGCTGGGCTTTGTAGGAAGATGTATTTTTGTAGTCCAGTCATTACCCCAGCACCAACCTAAATCCAGGTGGATCATCATGTTCCTGCACAGTTATTTTTGGAGCAAGTTGCACTGGAAAATTGCACTTAAGGCAGGGGTTAGGCTGGACAAGCTCAAGAGGTGCTGTGCAACCTCTGCAGTTCTGTGGTCTGTGCAGAGGGGGAAATTAAACTGATAATTTTCATGGAGATGCGTCCTTGTGCTTTTCATCCTGTCCCCTGTTCTCTCTGTCACCTTACTTTTGAAAAGGGGAGCTTTTAAAGTGTTTTACTGTAGTTCTTAAAGACTGTTTGGGTTGAACACTGTGGCTGGCCCGGGGAGACTTAAAATGCAGTTGTTTAATTGGCATCTTACATGGTAGACTTTGAAATTGGAGATTCAGTGAGGCTCCTGCTTTGCTGCTCTTTTTGTGCAGGGCAGCAGTGGTACACAGATGAGGGAGTATATCCTGGGAGTGTTGCTTGGAGCTGGTTCTGAGCTGCACCACCACAGGGCTGTGCAGGTCTGTAACTCTACATTTGGACAGCTATAAAGTAATGTTTATGCAAGAATTGCAAAACTCAGCATGGGAACTGAGTCCAGGTGAAATCAGGTGTGAGAAATGTGCTGTTGGGGTCAGATGAGAAGTTTGCCTCGTCTCTGGCACCAGGCTGGATAATGCAGTGGTGGGTGCTGAGGAGAGCCTGGAAGAACAAGGCAAACATTGGACCCCTCCCCAGCACATCCTTGCAGCCATCCTCACTGTGTGCTGCAGGTGTTCTGGATATTCTCTGTATCCTCCCTTTTCTACCCAAAGGGAGCTCCAGACGTGCTTGATCCCGAGCCATGTCCATTGCAGTTTTCCCCTGCTGAATGTCCCATACCTGGAGGCTGGGTAGCCCTTGTGAAGGGAGCTGCTGTTAGTTCAGTTCCCAGTGAGCAAGTGTCCTTAATTTCTAATTTAAATCATCTTTTTTTTTTCATTTTGGCTTGTTTAATTCTTTCTGTTGTCTTTTTCTTCCAATCCCTGCTCAGTCCTGTGCCACTTTAAACATGAATAAATACAAGATTTAAAGTCTGTGAGCTGGATAGTGAGTCCTTCCCGTTCCTCTCTTCATCACTGTGTTCCCAGGGCTGTTTAATAACTCTCATACTTGGTTCACATGGGGTCACTTGGGAGAACATGGACATGTGTGTAGCTTCATGATCTGACTGGAACAAGGAACAGTTTTGCTGGAAGTGATTTGGGGAGTGTTCAAAGCTCTGAGCCAGCAAGACCCTGCAAGTGCTCACCCCTGGCGGGAAGGGAGGGCAGGACACAGCTTGGATTTCTGATGGATCTGCATCCAGAAAAACACACCTGAGTGTCCAGAATGGCACAAACCCTGTACAGTGAGGGCAGGGAGTGCTTTCTCTCCATTTTGGGCACTCTCCAAACATACCTCGGACTCTCAGTTACTGTTTAACTCCAGCTCTGTGTACTCTTCATATGCAAGGACTAAGTCTGCTGTCATTTAGAAAATGAAGTTTTTTTTCTGACCTGTCAGTGCCTTTTTGGTGTGGTGTGATTGCTATTTGCCTGTCATTTCTCTAACTTGTAAAGCTGTCTCCAGTGTATGCAGTTTTATATCCCATTAGCTCGCTCTTTCTCATCTTATCACACAGCACTGTAATCATCTGTCCTCTTTCTACCCCCAAATACTGGCTTTAAATACTGTTTTCTAAAAATCTTCCTCCTAAAAACTGCCTCTGTGTGACACTTTCCTTGCATACAGTGATATATGTAAGACTTGAACAACAAATTTCATATTTATTTTATTGTAATTTTTTTTTTTCTAGATAATGTATTTGATAGTTGTGCTTTTTGGAGCCTCCTAATTTACCTAAAAGGTTTTTTTTTTATAGGGGATGTGTTAATACACTGTTTCAAGTGCTGTACAGCAGTGGTGGTTCTTTAGTAGGGGGGAAGGAGCTGAAAGCAAAACAAGTTCTGTGAGTTGCATCACTGAAAGCACAAGGGGTATTTTTTTTTTTGTTTTTTTTTTTTTTTATGCCAGTTGTTAAGTCTGTTTCCTGCTTTTACTTTAATGTCTGCATATGAAAAGATTTTGGTTTCTTTGTCTCTTTGCACTTGAACTAGAAACTGTAATCTATTTGTGGTGCATCGTAGAGAAGTTATTTTTTTAGTACTTTTGGTTTAACGGTTTCTCTGTAGAGAAAAAAAAAAACAGATTGAGGCATCCTTCCAGTGAAATATAAAACGAGAGGATTGTGATATCTGAATTTAGCAATGCCTCTGCTAATAGGACCAAAGATGACAAACCAGATTGAATAGTCCCTTATCCCTCTGTTTTGGAGAGAGCCAGGCTGAAGAGAATAATCTACAAATAAATGGCTGGGAATGACATTTGCATTTCTCCTTGTGAGAAGTTGGTAACAGTTCTACAAGGAATGGACTGGAAATGAGTTTTCTTAACCTGTAATGAGTAGGGAGCTTAAATTTCATTGCTGCTGAGGATTTCTGGCCAAAGATTTCTGTTTTACAGCTGTTATTAAAAATTTATGGGGCAGCTCGAGATCAAAGTAAATATATATTCTCTTTATTATGTAAACTTGGTTTTGTGCAACATATGCATTGCATCTATATAGTTGAGGCAGGATTTTTTGTTCTAGCAAAGGCAAACAGAATTTACATCGTGCAGTTGTATCCCAGTGACTAATGGTGGTCTGATTCTCTCTCTTCATTCCTTATTTCCCAAGTAACTCAGGAAAAGTGAGGTGCTGCACTTGCCTTGATTCCTGGTTGAAATCTTCTGTACTGTGCTTCATACTGAGGTTTTGTTACAGCTTTTTTTTTTTGGTGTTCCACATAACCCAGGTTTCCCACTGGTGTGCTGAAGAACTTCCTTGGACTACCTTTTACCTTTTAAAATCCAGACCTGAAAATATTTATAGAGACATTTAACCTTGTGGAGTGGATCACCTCACAGTCTGGGCTTTAGACTACAAGAGGTTTTCAGGAAGGGGGTGGCCTGGCTTTTGTGCCACACTCCAGGTATCAGACTCCTTAAAAATGCCTTCTGTTCATTCATATTTCTTCTCTGAATATCTTCTTGCCCTCCATTCCCACCTTGCTGCACATGAGAGCAAGCTGTCAATGTTAGCATCTTTTGTCAAATTTTTGGAGAGAGGAGTTTTTTAATATGTTAGCTTTGAGAATATATTGGTTGTCAATCTCTAATTTTACCAGGACCTGCGATCTCATTTTCAAAGTGAAAGCTTAGACATGAACCCTGATGGTTTCAGTGGGAGAGGACAACTGGAAAACCTAAAAACACAGGATCATTAAGGTTGGAAAAGACCTAAGAGACTGAGTCCAAGCTGTGACTGATCCCCACCTTGCCACCAGCCCAGAGCACTGAGTGCCATGTCCAAGCCTTGCTTGGACACCTCCAGGGATGAGGACTCCAAACCTCCCTGGAGGGCAGCCCCTCCAAAGCCTGACCACCTTTTCCATGAGGAAATTCCTCCTGATGTCCAACCTGACCCTACCCTGGCACAGCCTGAGGCTCTGTCCTGTTGCCCTGTCGTGGTTTCTGAAGGGGCTGTGGTTGCTGTACTCAAGCATCTCGTAGAGATTCATGCATTCCAGTTCTTTTTTGGTTTGTGTTCCTTGTATCCCACTTCTGTCCCGTGTTCCCAGCTGCCTGGTGGTCTCTGAGCTCTCAGGTGAGCTGCTGCTTTTGCACTTGCTGGGATTTGTGTGCACAGCCCTGGGTGTGTAGCTGAGCCCTTGGTGTGCTGTTACTTTAAAGCACTGATAAAAAGGCTGTAGAATAAGGGAGGGAAAGCAAAAATCTGAAAAGCTGCTGGATCTTAAAGATTAATCAGCCTGGTTTAAATAGCAGGCAAGGCTACAAACTGCCTTTTCTACCCGCCGTGCTTTCTTCCATTGCTTTTGCAAAGTTGTTTCTCCAGGGGAAGATTTCAAGCTCCATAAGACTTGTGTTCTTATATTAGTGTCATGACAAGGGCTCAGATAATTTGTGTGAATATGTACAAACAATTCCATTACCTGGGGTTCTTTTCACGCTTTCTCCCCAGTGGAATTCTGGCCTCATAGTGCATGATGGTGTATCTATTCCTGTTCATACAGATCTGTATTTACAAACTCAGGCCAGGGAGCTCCTGTGCATGAGCTGAGAGAAAGAGAAGTCAGTGTAAATGACAGCCTGTGACACAAAACCAGCCCTGTTTATAAATATAATGAAGGATATACAACAGTGCTCTCACAAGAGGGGTGCAGGCACACCTGGGGTTGCTGTAACGTGGGTGGTTTGTGGGGTTTTTTGTCTTTCTTTCATTTGAAGACCAAACACCCCCATGTCTGTGAAAAGCTTCCTGCACCCTTTTAACTCACAAAAGATTTGATTCAATTCTGCTGCAGGGAAGGAAGTGATAGGAGCAACCTGGAAGATGGGGGCAGTTCCTAGAGCACATGGTCCCCCTGCACTGCCCTGGCAGAACTGGCAACCACTTCTCCCTTTGCTGGGGCTTTGCAGCTCCTCTCCATCCTGGGTTCTCTGCTTCCCTGAGCAGGCTCAAAGTAGGGTTGTAAGACTATGCTGAGGGCAGGGAGAGCGAGGGAAGCAGGTAGAAATGATAATTTATTCCTTTACATTTTCTCCTCTTTCCCAAATTGATTACCAGTTGTGCTTACAAAGCACCATTTACAACAGAAATCAAACCCGAGGAGGTCTCGTTCAGATCTGGATCAAACAGCAAGTTTCCATACTGCTGGTACTGACTTGCTGTCTCTTGGTGGACTGTAAGATATTAGAGAAACATCCCTGAAATAATTGCAGCAAATGTGAATGCTCTGTCTCCTGGGCACGTTCTCAAGCACTGTCAGTGTTACTGGGATTGTCTGAGAAGCAGAAGCGATGCAGGTTTTTATCAATATTTGTAATTAAGAAAATGTTCTGGCGAAAATGGTGAGTGGTTTTATGACTCTGCTGTGTCTTGTAGTATTAGTGGGATACAGGGTGGCCCACAGAGCTGTTTGCAAAAAGTTGGACTTTCTTTTAAGGTTAAGAAATGTCATCTTGGCCCAAGGCAAAGGGAAGAAGTGTTATACGCAGCAGCCAAGGTGGACAGGACATCTGAGGTTGATGTCAGACCTTTTTGTGCCTGTGAAGTTGATGTGTTTTACCACCATCAGAGGTTGAAATGAGAATTAATAGTTTGCAGTGTGCTCTGGTGATGGAAATATGTATATATATGGATATACATGACTTAAAACTGGAAGTGTGGATTCATTTATCGAACAGCGTTTGATACAAGATCAGAGTTCATGTGTAGAGAGATTAAACAGCTTTTTTTATCTCACCCCATGAAAAGCAGAGCGAGAAGGGCAAGAGGGCAGGTGTGGGTCACAGGGAGCAGGCTGAAGCTGGACTGGATGGACTGGGAAGACTGGTTGTGGTCCTTTGTGGGACAGTGGGGCCCAGGAAAGTGGTGCTCCAGCATCCTGCCACTGTGGCAAAGTGAAACGTCAGCGGTGATACGCGATGGAGGGAGAGATGTTGTGGTGCTTGGACATTTATTAGGAAGGATTTTTTGCCTTAGAGAGGCTTTAATCGTGATATCCATCAAAGAGTGGTTATTAGATCACCGGGCAAGCAGGAGAAAATAAGGAAAAACAAGAAATTGTGTTTTCTAGCACTCACTGTCCTGTTGCTTCCCTAGTCATGATTTTTTGGGGAAAATTGTTTTTTGCTGAATAGTGGATTCTCAGACAGGCAGTTAAGAGAGAAGAAGACTGTTGCTTTTATTTGAAACATCTTGGAAAGGAAACAGTCTTAAAGGCAACGATAAATGTTCTGGCATAATGCAGACTAAACCATCCTTAAAACAAGTCTATATCCATCACTCTGATATACTGGAGTCCCAGTCTGCTGATTTGATGTCAGGATGATGAATTATGACCTTTTATTATTTATTTATTTTAAGGTTTAGTTGCAGACTTTATAAAAACATAAAGTAGGTCTGGATTTGGTTGTGAGGTTTATGGAATGGCTGGGAGCAGCTTATGGATTTGGAGCACAAGTGGGTGGCTTCTTTTCTTGTATTAGAGTATATTTTATATACACCCAAATGCATTTGTATGTACATAAAATTTATGTTTATTTATATATACACACCTTACACTAGGTGAAATTACAGCCAGGTATAAATCACTTTTACTTCTGTGCATGGCAATGGTTAGAGGTCAATTTGTGGGTGTTGCCTCCTGTGCTCAGCAGGGCTTCTACCTGTGGAGACACAAATTTCAGCTGATAGGGAACCAATTTCAGATGAAGCTTTGTGAGGCACTCACAGTGACACTCGGGTTGTGCAGATTTATTTAAATTGCTCTGAGGTCTGGTTTAATCCTTCCAATTTGTGTAGACAAGGCCGTTGGAGAACATGCCTGAAAATACCCTGCAAATGCTTTGCACAGCAAACAGGGTGCTCCAGTTCTCCGTGGGATGTGTTCAAAGCCCGTCGCCTGCTCTGGGGCCCAGCAGATGTGGCTCTTGGAATGCAGGGCTGCAGTGTTCACCTCTGCAAGGCTGTGGAATCATGGCATGANATCCTCCTCTTCTCCAGGTGAGCACCCCCAGCTCTCCCAGCCTGGCCCCAGAGCATCTCTGTGGCCTCCTCTGGTCTCTCTCCAGCAGCTCCACATCCTTTTGCTGTTGGCCCCAGGCCTGGAGGCAGCTCTGCAGGTGGGGTCTCACCTGAGCAGGGCAGAATCCCCCCTCCCCTGCTGCCCACATTGGGAGATCAGCCCAGGACATGGTGGGGGGGCTCTGGGATGTGAGTGCACGTGGCTGGGACATGTCCAGCCTCTCATCCCCAGCACCCCCAGGTCCTTCTCCTCAAGGCTGCTTTGTGTTTAGTCAGATATGCCTGGAAAGGTTGCACATTACTGATCCTTTGTTTTAAAATAACACTCTCTTAAACAGCTCTTCTGACCAAAAAACTCAAGTTTTTTGTCCTCTTTGAGTTTGCCAGTGTGGCTGCTGGCGAGTTCTGGCCTTGGCTTGTGATAGTGTTGATGTCTCATCTTGGTGTCTCAAATAGATCTGATATGAAATTTCATCAATTGTCTTATTCCTCGTTTAGACTAAAACCTTCTCTACTTCTTGACAGTGAGCAAATTGCCTTCTAAATTTCTTGATGTTGCTTTTGCAGCTTCCTGGTGTGGGAGTGACCCAACTCTGCTTGCTCACAGCAGTTTTAATAATTTCTGAACAACTTATTACACCTGTTTGAACATTTCCTTTGTATTCCATGTGATACTAAACTCATGGCCAACCCCTTCTAGTTCATATTTTTAGAAGGTGTCAGAAAAAGTGGTTTGGTTTTAATTTTTGTTTCTTCCTAAAGGAATGGTGCATTTGTTTACTCAAATATACTCAAGACCTAGATTCCTCTGTTTGTCTTGGTGTCTTCTCACAGCATTTCCTTTGCTCCCTTTCCCTTAGCTGCTCAGGGCAGAAGTAGGACTGTCTCCCAGGTAGATAAGATCCATGAAATCCATCCCAGAAGTTTTCTTCCTCCAATAAATGCATCCCGTGGATGTTGCATGGACCTGAGTGTGGCTTCAGAGGATGGGGGATTGTACAAAGTTAACACTGCAGCACGAGGATCGATGCGAATCAAAGTGGTTTAAAGAGCAGGCAGGAAACTTTGGTTTGAATAATTGATCCTTACTTTTGTTTTGCACTTGGCCTCTGCTGAGAACTTCAGGGGTTTGCAGCAGGTGTCAGGATGTAACCTGAGCAATTATGTTGCTTCCTGTACATTTATTACATGCTGAATTAGAACATGGTTAATCCTGCATATTTCCCAGCTGATTGCTATTTAAAATCATGTCAAGCTCCATTTGGATGGAAACTAATTCAACTGAAAGTGCAGTTTTACTTGATGTTAAGGCTGTGTTACACTTCTGTCAAAATAGAGCTTTTCTTCTAAAATACATTTATTAAATACAGTGAGTCTCGCTAAGCTAAATTTCACCTAGTTTCTGGTTACCTTGTCCTTCAAAAACCATAGAGCTGGCAGAACTCATCAACTTACCTTCTTCTTATTCCTCATGTAAAAGCGAGAAACTGTTTTTCCTGCTTTCTGAATTCCCAGCTGATCTCTCAACTTTGAAAGCCGCAGTCATTGAACAGAGCTAAATAAGCAAAGTAAAAAGAAAATGTTTGTTCTTTTGTACTTGCAGACAAGGATTCTGCTTGAAAGATGGGTTGGCACTTCATCAGACACTGGTTCCCAGTGCTTACCGAGTGACTTCCACTGCTTCACTGCCTTGAGATTCTTCTCCCTTGGAAAATTTTTGCAAAATACGCATCTTGAAATCGTTTTTCTAATTTAAATTATTTCAAATTAGAAAGTCATTTTCAAGCTTTTATTTTTAAACTGCATGACTCTGCAGTGATGCAGATGCACCTTTGCTTGTGAGTATTGCAGCTGTGTTTGTGAAGTCAAGGGCACGTGTGGCGGCAGCCCCAGCCCTGCTCCGTGGAGCTCCTTGAGCTGCATGTGGGATTGGCATCGTGCTGCTGGCTGCAGATTGCTGAACACACAGCCCAGCACTGCTGTGCCTGCTCTGGGACCTCATATCCCAAATTTGGGTGCTCCTCTGAGATCAGCCTTTCAGTGAGATGAGGAACCAAGGACTAGGAAGTCACTGAATTATGGAATCACAGCGTGGTTTGGGCTGGAAGGGACATTAAAGCTCATCCTGTCCCATCTCCTGCCATGGGCAGGAACACCTTCCACCATCCCAGGTTGCTCCAAGCCCTCTCCAGCCTGGCCTTGGACACTTCCAGGGATCCAGGGGCAGCCACAGCTTCTCTGGGCACCCTGTGCCAGGGCCTCCTCACCCTCACAGGGAACAATTCCTTCCCAATATCCCATCCAGCCCTGCCCTCTGGCAGTGGGAAGCCATTCCCTGTGTCCTGTCCCTCCATGCCTTGTCCCCAGTCCCTCTCCAGCTCTCCTGGAGCCCCTTTAGGCTCTGGAAGTAGCTCCAAGGTCTCCCTGGATCCTTCTCTTCTCCAGGTGAACACTCCCAGCTCTCCCAGCCCGGCTCCAGCCCTGTCCAACCTGGCCTGGAATTCTTCAGGGATGGGGGGGTCCATAACCTCCCAGGGCAATCTGAGCCAGGGCCTCACCACCCTCACAGAGAGAGGTGATGCTGTCCTGGAGCTGCAGAGAGGAAATATCCCCTGCTGGACACTCAAACTCTGGGTATTGCCCAGCTTTGAGTTTTCCAGGGATTTTTCCTTGAGGGGAAAGACCCTACAACTGAGAATGTATTCATGGCATGTCTGGACTTGAAAAATACCTGACGTAACATGCCGAGAGTGAGCTCTTAATGTAATGTCTGTGTGGAAGCCTTCAGCTGTTTCACTGACAGGATTTGTTTTGACTTCTTTGTTGTTCCTGCTCTTAAGTTTTTAAGATGAGTCTCTGGAAGATTGGTGGGAAGGAACTTCCTAAATTGTTCCTGCTGCAGGATCCACGTCCACGGCCGGTGCTTGCTGGCTGACAGGGCTCTGCTGGCTATTTTGAGCTTGTTTATCTCCGTAGATAATGCTTGTCCTGGCATCATTCGTTGCACTCCTTGAACTTTTAAAGGCTCTAAATGCGAGTTAAACATAGACCATCTACTCCTAAACCCTTCTTCTGTGCTCACGTGAGACATTAGAGACAGCAGCAGTATGGAATCATGGAATCATGGGATGGTTTGGGTGGGAAGGAGCTTAAAGCTCATCCCATTCCACCCCCTGCCATGGGCAGAGGCACCTTCCACTATCCCAGGTTGCTCCAAGCCCAGTCCAACCTGGTCTTGGTCACTTCCAGGGATGGGGCAGCTTCTCTGGGCATGCCCTTTTCCTGACAAAGCAGTGGGACTTTGGCACGTGGCAGAGCTGTAAAGGTTAAAATTGGAATTACTGCGTAAAAGAATAATTTCTTTTTCAGAAATGGTTTAACTCTGCTGAAGGCAAGGCAGGCAAGTCTCTCTGCAGTCTCTTGAGCAGGAGCTCTGCTTGCAAAAAGAGCATCCTCGACAGATGCAGCTTCTGTGCAGTAGTTAAAAATAAATTGTGAGCAGTTTAACAAGAAAAAAAAAGGTTGGGAAACAAATCTGGGCATCAGTTTATGACAACTCCAGTTTTCTGAGTGCATTGGGGAGTGAATTTTTAAGATCTTGAGGCAGAAATGTCTGTACACAGCCATAAGAGCACCTTCTGCTTTGTTTTTGGGATATTAACTCTTCCTGTTCCTTAGGTCTGGGCTGTTTGCTCTCCTGAAGGGAACTAAGCTCCATCTGCTTTTTTAAAATGGGGAAAATGCTGTTTGCTACACACAGGGATTTGAGGTAGGGTTTTTCTGGTGGTTTGTCCAGCAAGCATATTTTAGGTCAGCATAATAATCTAATATTTATAAAGTTTGGGGTTTTTTTTTCAGTGTTGAACAAAAAAGTGCCTTTAGTATGATTTGAGTTTTGTCATCTAAAAATGTTGTCATTTCCTATTGCATTTTTTTTTTATTTACCAATGAGTGATAACTGAATGGATCATAAATAGATTTTGATAAAACTCCTTCACTAAAACACAGAGTATTTGTTTTCGTTCCTCCTCTCTCAGCTTGAAGTCAAAAGCATAAAGCTGCTTAGGATTGATAGCTTCCTGGTTTTCTTAGGAACAGAATTCTTTTTCCTCCACTGTTTTTTTGTCCCACATGTGTGTTGGAGATACCATTTAAGCTCTGATCCTGAAAATGCTGAAGTATGCTGGTAATCCTGCTAAATCCACTTTGAATCTCCCAAGTGGAAAAGCTCACACAGTCAGGGCCAGGCCTTTTCTAACCAAGAACTTTCCAGCATGGTAACTTTAGATGGAGAAGCTGCAGCACTATTTAATCTTTAAAGTACTGTAATACTTTAAAATGTACTGTAATTGGATCAAAGTGACCAGGATACAGTTATTGGCTTTGTGCTGTTGCGTTAAAATGTTTGCTTTTAAAAATACGTGCTTGGTACTCGAGACAGTCGTGTTTTTGTGTATGCCAATAAAATAGGTAAAAGCACTCAGTGGTTATTCTTTGCTTTTGAGAGCTGTTATTTGCATAATATGTTGTGTGAGCAGAGCATTGTTGGAATTCTTAGTAGATTTGTGTGCTTGAAAATTCATAGAATGCCAGGAGGTTTGGGTTGGAAGGGACCTTAAAACTCATCCCATTCCAACCTCCCTGCCATGGGCAGGGGCACCTTCCACTATCCCAGGTTGCTCCAAGCCCTTTCCAGCCTGGCCTTGGACACTTCCAGGGATCCAGGGGCAGCCACAGCTTCTCTGGGAAATCCATTCCAGCCCCTCACCACCCTCACAGGAACTGTTTGACTTCAGTCTGTATCATCCTGCCATCCTTTGTGCTCTCACTGCCTTCCAGTTTCTCCAGCATTTCCTTCTTTGTTGTACCTTGAAGCAGAAGCTTCAGGAGAGAAGGTAGAACCAAGGAGAAGAGTTGATATTTTAAAGGGTTTGGACAAGTGTCAGAATGACTGGAAAATTCAGGTGAAGGGTCTCAGAGTGAAGGAAATGAGACAGAAATGATGGTAGCTGTGAAGGATTGTACAAATCAAAAATAGTTTTTGTAGGAAAGACCAAAGGAAGCCAGGGAGGACTGGGAGGAAAATCCAGTTTCACGAGATGAACGGAATCACACGGAATGGTTTGGGTTGGAGGGACCTTAAAGCTTGTCCAGTTCCACTCCCTGCCATGGGCAGGACCACCTGCCAGAATCCCAGGTTGCTCCAAGCCCTGTCCAGCCTGGCCTTGGACACTTCCAGGGATGGAGCAGTTCTGGGCAACCTTTGCACTGCCTTCAGCAAAGGCAGTTTTCCTGAGTGAAGGAGCCTCCTGCACTTTGTTAATCCCTGCCTTGCTCCCCTGATCAATGCGGGGAAAACAGCCTGCTGCGAAAATTTACCACCGTAGATCAATAACCCCTGGCCACCCAACTGTATTAAAGGGAATTGATGGGCTGAGGGATCTGGTAAACACTTGTCTGTCCCATCAGCATGTTTGTGTGTGTGGTGATGGGCAGGACGTCTCCAGAGCCCTGGCAGGGGGATGTGGCTCCGGCCGTACCCGGGATCGCCGCGGAGTCGCCTCCGTTTATCTTCTAAACCGCTTCGGCTGCCCCGAGATGATTGGACATCAGGAATGGAAATGTTAGGGTGGATAGGAAATTTTATAAATTTTTAAATAAGGACACAAAAGCTTTATTTATGCTGGCTGGATTGAGATTTAGAGAAATACCCAGCTAACTTTGGCCCCTAGATGACATTTTAAGGGATAAACGATCAATGTTATGCAAATGAGTGAATTGATCAAAACTGGTGATTTAAATCACTTTGATTTACATCAGCAAGAGGGAAGCTTTGATTTAAATCATTGATTTTAATCTTGTTTTGGGATTGTACTTTCATTATTTTCCTAAAGATAGGTTGATTTTCATTGGCTGGTAACTATTTGAAGCGTGTTTATTTGCAAACAGGTACAGCTCTTAAGTTAATTCCTTCATTTCTTTCTTTGGACAGGAGCAGGAATGCTTAGCTGGTGGGGGAAGTGGGGTAGGAGTATGTCCTGAAGCAGGTACATAATTCAACAAATCCTCATTTAAATTCTGTAACGTTTACATTTATAAATGAACAAATTATTCCTTATATCTGCCAAAGAGGGCAAAAGTGCTTTAGCACTTGACTCTCCTTCCCTTCTGCTGTAGTTTTCACCAGCCAGCACTAGGATTTATTTCCCTTCCTTTCTTGCCTTCCAAAACACAGCAATAGCTAATGCTGCTAAATATTTTCCATGTCATTTTAAATAACATTGTACTAAGTTTATGTGTTGGAGTAGTTGATCAAAATTGTAATGTAACTTTTAAAAAAATTAAAACAGAATTCAAAACCTTTTTTTTTTTTTTTTACAACTTGTCTTATAAATTCTAATATGAATTCAGGTAGTTTCCTAGTATTTTTTTTTGATGGTGAATGTAATCCTGGTTTGGTAGTCAAGGTGAAAAGTGCATTAAACTATGGAATACATATTGAATTTCTTATTTCCTCTCTGAAGGACTTCAGCAGCAGATTTTTTTAATTTGAGCGTGGAGTGTGTCTTGCAGACGAGTTCAAGTGGTTTGGTCACTGTTTAAATTCCCCAAGCGAACGAGGCAGGCAGACGCTGCTCTGTGTTCTTGTGATTAAAACCAAAACTCTTTCACACTTGTATTTTTTTGTTCCTGGGCCCCAAGATTTACTGCAGCCTAAGAGCAGCTTTAGTAGAGGTTGAATAAGCACAGACAAGAGATTCTGGTCCGTTTAGATTTTCTATTACACTTTATTAACATTGAAGAGATGATGATAGCTTTGTCTCAACTCTAAAGAGCACCTTGCATCTTTTGGTAATTAACTCTTTGCTTATTACTCTGCATCCTCAGCGCTGTGTAAATATTTATGTTTAGGAGAAAAAGGCAACAGTTTGAGGTGTTGAGCTGATAATTCCCATCTTCAACAATATCAAACTTATGGTGCTGCTTAGAGTGCAGTGCCTCTGCTCAAAGTTGGCAGCATTTGGGTAAAAGGTGCTGCAGGGCTTTGCTTTCCCCCTCCCAGAAAATTAGAATTAATTCTTTTAGTTGTACTTTTTGACTTCTGTGCCGCTTCCAAACAAGCGCCCTCCCCATGCTGATGCACCAGCACTCCATTGCTGGAAGTGCTGCCCTGTAAATCAGGGCAAAACTGAGGTCCCGGCGTTTTGTCGCTTTCAATTTCACTTGAGTTCTGTATTGTCAGGTCATTCATTTGCTGTTGTTTGTGTTCCTTGGTGATGGGGTGATAAATAGCTGTCCCTGCAATCACTCAAGGGACTGCTGCTGGAAGTGACAAAGTGATTCAGGAACCAGGCTCTTGCAGATTTTAAAGCTCTGCTTAATAAGTTAGAAAACACTTTTTTTTCTCATGAAGACAAAAAGCCTTTATATGAATGCAAAACACTTTTGCTGCTCAGATCCGTAAAACTGGAAAGGGGAAGTTAGTGGTCCATATGACCTTACACCTCTGGGTGCTTCTGTCCCACATCCTAGATTAGACTTTTAATTCTGAATCCAAAAATTCCACCCATATCTGACTGCAAATCATATGTTGGTGGCTGATGCAGCTTACTGAGATGGTTTATATATTGGAATATCCATTTGCAATAAAAACAAGTTGAGATGGAATGGAAATGTCAAATGGTAAAGGGAAATTAATTGGGAAGAGCTGTTTCCCCATACTTGTGACACAGGGAGTGGTAGATGTAAAATGGAGTGGAAGGATATCCTTCAGGGTATGTGCCAACCTGGATAAAAAATGAAGATTTCTTGCCCATTACTGTGAGGCACTTGATTGTTGGTGGTGTTTTGTGTCTGATCCCTCAAAGATGGGGATGTGGGAGCTGCAGCCTTTGATCCCTGCTCAGCAGCCCCTGTAGATCAGCTCCTGGCCAGCTGGAGCACACACTTCCTCTTGCTCGGCCGGACAAGCAAACCAGAACGGGATGGGAATGTGGGGCAGGAACAGGGCTGGAAACAAGATGTCGTGAAGTTCATGTGGAAGCTGAGAATGTGGCAGTAAAAGGATGGAGAGATGAATTCTGAAAGGATTCCTACAAGGGAAGGAAAGAGCAGGGACCTTTAAAGTGAACCTTTCAATAACCCACCCCACTTGCCAAGAGTTGTGCAAACCCAGTGATGAAGTTTCTTATAGGAAAGTGAGGAATGTGATGTTTTCTCATCTTCTATGGCGAGTACAAGAAAGAGTCAACCTGATTTTCAGCAAAAAAAGGATATTAGGAAAATAATTTCTGTGCTGGACTTCTGAAATAGCTCACTTGGGGAGTCTTAATATTCTGGTTGCTGTTCCCTGAGTTGCCGTAAGCTTTTCCTGCCAGTAACTTCATCTCAATGCAGCAACAGTTATCTGTAAAGTCTAAGTGATCCTGCAATAAAAGGGCCTTCTTAATCAGAGATGGTAACGTCTGAGACAGTCAGTGCTTTCAGCATTGGCATCCTGTTCTGCTCAGGCAATCCCACGTAGGAGGAAGACAGACACAAAAAGTGATTTGGCTGTAATGCAGCAAAACAAATTCTGGCCAAATTGTGGACTTGGAGTTAATGGGTACACAGTGTTACTCTGCAAGTCTGCAGCGCTGCCTGGAAATCAGGGGCAGTTTTGTAGCCTGTTAACTACTTAGGACTGTTTTGTTATTTCAAGTTTGGCTTCAGCCAGTGAAAAATGGGGCACTTTCACGTCTTTATATTTCAAAAATAAAAACGTTTTAAGAATATTAAGGGCAAGTCTTACATGATTGCTTTAGAGCGGGCTCTGAGGCTGTGATCTCATCCATTTATATGCATGTGTGTGTCATCCCCCTTTCTCCCCCAGCCAACTGGATGTTGACTTATGGTGTCAGTTTTCTCCTTGTGGATGTGGAGCGAGCCTTTCCTGCCGTTCCATGTTTTACAGTGCATCCACGCTCCGGAACGGCTGCACATAAATTGTGCCCAGGCCGTTTAAGAACATCGGATCCTACAGGGTCAGACTGGCAGACGAGCCCAGGAACCAGTCTGTGATGGCAGTAAAAACACTCCTTGCAGAGAGTCAGCCTTCATCTGGCAGCTGGAGAAGTGGCAGAAACCACACCCAGGGCTTCAGCTTTTGGGGTTGCTCAGCCTGGAGAAAAGGAGGCTCTGGGGGGGAAACTTTTCCCTCTCTGGAATTCCCTGACAGAGGGGGCAGCCAGGTGGGATCAGGCTCTGCTCCCAGGGAACAGGGAAAGGAGAGGGAGCAGCCTCAAGCTGCACCAGGGGCGGCTCAGGTTGAACATCAGGAGGAATTTCTCCATGGAAAGGGTGGTCAGGCGTTGGAGCTCCCCAGGGAGGTTTGGAGTCCCCATCCCTGGAGGTGTCCAGGGAAGGCCTGGACGTGGCACTCAGTGCTCTGAGCCGCTCACAAGGTCATGATGGGTCACAGGTTGTATGTGATGATCTTGGAGGTCTTTTCCAATCTAACTGAGTTTGTGATTTAGAGATTGACAGGCAAAATTTGGGCCATCAGGTGTCGTTTCTCTGCCCCTGCCCAAATCTCTGCATTACCATTTTTCCTGATAATCCTCGACCGTCGTTCTGAAGCTCTTCTGCTGTGAGCTCTTCTCAACAAGGGCACTTGCTGGTTCTTGCCTGATCAGTCTCTGTCACAGATAAAAGTGGCTCCAAACTAATTTTTACAGGTTAAGAGAGTTTCTTAGGCTGATCCTGTTTGGTTTTTTAGACCTTTATATTCCAAAGTATTAAGGCTGAGGAGTCTTTTGATATTTTCTGCTGCTTGTTATTTACAGCATCAGATATACCAAATAAATTCTTATTAAATCAGGGTTTGGCAAAGTGAAGGACACAGGAAGGTGTATGATGTATTTATTTACTTTACATCTCTCAGCTTTTATTTTTTCACTTCAGATCATTTGACTCCAGGAGCTGGAGCTGAAATAAGAACAAATGTGAACTGTGTGAGGACAGTGGGAGAAGGGCTAGGATATTTCACTTTCTGCTTTGTATTCTAAAGGAGGTCCTAAAAAAAGAGACTTGTCAGAGTTCCCCCACTTCTCCTTTACTTTTTCAAATCCTGAAATGGTTCTGTTGGTGCAAAACCTTGGTGAGAACTGCAGGGCACCAGCTAGCACTGTGTAATTATTAACCCTTTCCAGTTATTTCACTATTTGTATCAGCCCTCTCCTGTAGAGCTCATTTTGTGTAATCTAGTGCCAGCAGGAGGAGAAAAGCTAAAACAGGCTGCTCCATCCCTGGGAGTGTCCAAGGCCAGGTTGGATGGGGCTTGGAGCAACCTGGGGATAGTGGAAGATGTCCCTCCCCATGGCAGGAGGTGGAACTGGATGAGCTTTAAGGTCCCTTCCAGCCCAAACCAGCCCAGGATTCTGTGATAATCAGATTTATTTTTTTTTTAATACAAAATCAGTCTAGTAAGATCCATCTATTTTGACTACGAGATGAGAGCTCATAGCCAGTGACTTTTGTGCTGTTCCATTCTCTAGAGGAACTTGCAGTCATGCTGCTGTAACTTTGGAATGTCTTCCAGGAGTTGTTTAAATTCTAGGACTGACCTCAGGCATGGGAATTTGGCTGTGCTTTCAGTGGCTAAGTCATGTTTCAGCAGGGGTTAAACTGGCTTAACAAATTGTCTCCTTGGGTGGATGGTGACAGAGATTTATATAAGAGATAAGTGTGCCAGTGCATTATCTTCACTGGGTGTAAAGAATCATAAAGAACTAAGTAATAAATGAAGTTGAAAGTACCCCTTTATATAAGTCAGTGTTTTGGATAATATTCTTAGAACTAACTAAAAAGATAAAAATTCATCCTCCCGTCTCCTCTGCTTGGCAGCAGAATTGTTGGTCAGCAGGAATGTGCAGAACTTTGTGAAAAATTGTTTTTTAGATAATTGCCTGTTGCAGACTGTCTAGAGGAACTCACATTTTATTTTTGGCATATTGCATTAAACAGTAGCTTTTACGTTTTAGGCCCGATGTGTTGATTTATATATCCTCCAGTCCTCTGGTGGACATCCAATTTCCAAACTTGGATACCTCTCTTGAGGTGTCAAAATTTTTAGTTCTCAGACAGGAAGAGTCACTTTCCGAGTCAGTACCTGTCCAGCTCAGAGAAAAACCTTAAGGTGATGTTGGGGATGGGTCTAAAAGCTTGCACAGGAAAGGCTTTACACTCATTCCCACTTGGATTTTGGGGTGTAGACCTCTGAACAGCTTGGCTGTCCTTTTGATCAATATCCATGCACTTGGAGAAGGCATGGAAACTTACCTAAAGGTTCAGAATCAAAGTGGAAGTCACGTTTGAATTAAAAATACTGGGCTTTTTCTTTCATTGCCCTTAAAACTGGAAGCTTGTTAACAGCAGCTCAGTTTTGTCACTGATGCACAGGAGATATTGCACAGATATTTTCTAGTTTTACTTGTTAGCAGCCAGTGTTGCAGGGGGAAAATGAAGTTTTAAATGAAGCACAAGGCTCACCTTGGTACCCCAGCAGCTGGAAATCGAGGGATGGAAGTGTTCACACCATGAAAAGATCTTGCACCTATTTTCAATTGAGAGTTATTATAATTTTAATTAATATTTGAATGACACATGTGTAAATCTGGGTTTGTCTCCAGCTGCTGCTTCTCTTGTTTTAGAGTGTGACTGAATGGGATGAGATTCATGAACTCTTCTCTTTTTGTGGGTCTGTACATAAATGTGTGCATAAAAATACATAAACCTATAAATACAAACCTCCCTCTAGGAGAGATTTGTATATAAAGAAAAATATAAATATAAAGAATCTTCCCAGATCTTTGAAACACAGGGTGAGGCGTGGAGACAGAAAGATGTGTTTGGAAGTGGTGGAAGACAGGGCTGGAATAATTCCTTGGATGGTTTCTGGTTATCCCCTTACAAGCCTGGGATGCAGCTCTTGCTCTGAGAGGATCCTCTTGAACCTCTGAGCTGTACCTGGCCCCTTTGGACAGGAAAAGTGGATACCTTATAGTTCCTTGGCTGTAGGAAAGGATGGGGAGCTCCTCTCAGGAAAACACCTCCCAGAAAATGCTGCTGCAGAGGGGGCTTAGGGAATAAGCTGTATCGTGGCTAGGAAGCTTTTGGATTAGGGAGAAGTTTGGGGGGGTTACAGAGTTTTTTCCTCTGGATTGTCATTGAAGCAGGTAGCACAGGTTGAGTTAAGAAGGGTTTGGACAAACCCTGATGTCAGCAGCCCGTTGATGTTGCAGAACAGCTCAATGCTTTGGAATATGCAGAATATCTGAATGTGGGGGATAAATTAATGATTTTTAGGTATTATTTTGGCCACTTTGCTGTTGCTTCCCCCAGCACCGGCCTGGACCTTGTGCTTAATTTAAGCTGTGATGTTTGGTTCATGAAGCAGCTGTAGTAGATAATGCATTTTCTGCTTGTTTCTGGAAGTGCAAAAACTCCATAATCAATCAGCTTTGAATAAATTGATGGCAAGTCTGTCTGTGTTGAGTACAGATCATTTGTTCCTAATTCTTCCCATCCCTTTACCTTCTGACTGGCTCACAGTTAGCAGGTTTTCCTGCAGTTTGCCTGCATTCACTTGGATTATATATGGAAAAAAAGAAAGTTTTCAGAGAAGTTAGCAAGTGAGAATGGAGAATGTAATGGCAGCCAGAACTGTAGCCTTTGCTGCCAGTGACAGCTATAATTATATATGGGGCACATACATTCTAGCAGATCCTTCCATTTAACCACCCTGGTTTAAGCACAGACCGAATTTAGGATCTGAGCTTGGTGACTGTGGCACTCACTAAATCTCTAATTCCATCTTCTGCCGTTTACTGTCTTTCTCAAATACTCAGTGAGACTTTTTTTTCCTAGTTGTTCTATGGAACAGCTTTGATTTTTCTCACTTTGTGGTTATTTTAAGCTTCAGAAAACAATAAGAATGTACTTTCTTTTTTTTTCCCTCTTTCCTCTGTGCTTTTATGAAAGCAGAATCTGTGTAGATAAAGCACAGTTGATCTGTTAGGGATTACTGTTTCTCAGTTATTCTTTTGCTCTTGCATATCATGCCTTTATGTAGAAGAATATTTAAAGGTGCCGTGTAGAACAGTGAGATGAAAGATTCTTTGTGCATTGAAGAATTCTGGTGTCACAGGAGTCCACCTGTTCTCCCCTAACTTTTTTGTTTTTTTTTTTTTCAAACTGAAGTTTATTTAAAGTGATTTTTAGTCCTTAGAAAAGCTGCTGGCTTTTGACAGCCTTCAAGATTGAAAGGCTGTCCCCACAGGTGGTGGCAGCAGCACTGTGGCCTGGAATTCAGGGCACAGGAGTGGGAATCAGAAGATCCACGTTCTCTTCTCATCTTTATCTCAGCTGACCTTGAGCCAAGTAGCAGCAGCTGAGACTCAGTTTTGTGTGGGGAATTTTACCCTGGCTCACGAGGACATTGTTGTAAAGATTTGCTGCTCGCTTAGGGAAGAAAAGACAAGGGATAAAAACTCCTTGCATCATCATCAAGCAACAGAGCTCGTGTCCAGTCTACCAGCCACGAGAATAATTGGCAGTTTTTGGGAGAAGATGTTACCAGCAGCCCTTGGAAAACCTCAGGATGAGTGGGAGTCCTTTTTGTCTCTGCAAAATTGTGTCAGAGGGGCTAACAAAGCCACATTGGTTTCTTTTGGTGTGTCCTACATGAATGAAGTCGTGGTGATTTCTGTGGAGAGTTGAGCTGGATCAGCCCAAAGATCCATTGGATGTAGCTTTGTGTGTCACATTGTGGTCAGTATGGGACAATTAATGCACCCATCCAGCTTGCAAAGCTCTTGCTCTGATTAAGCACCAGAGGAATTTTCTTTTTGACCCTTTCAGGCCATCAGCTTAATTCCCAGAAGCTTCAGATTTAATTACCCAAATCATTACCACAGCATGCGTAGCTGCAGATTTTATTAATGACCATAAAATTACTGAAACCTCTTTAAAATGAGTGTGGATTCCCAGCCAGAAGTTCCCTTCACACCTCAGCTCTTGTACAGGTGAATCTCACAGGCTGGTGCAGCACCTTTGCAAGTGCCACCTTTCTACACCTGATTTCCTCTGAATTTACTACCACTAGTAATACCCTTCTGCAGTTCTGCCACCAAATTCAGGTGTTCTTGCCTCTCAAGTGGTAGCTGAGCTGAAGTTTTAAAATTCTCACGGCCTATTCTTATACCTTTAGCAGCAGCCTGACCTTTACACCTCTCTGTTTCACATTCCTTCCACTCACTCTGTTGCCTTTGTGCCTATCCCTAAAATGTTCTTTAATCCATTTCAATTCCTTCTCCCTGCACAATACTTTATGACTTTGTAAATCAGCCTGAGTGGTACAAAATCAAATGCTTTCCTGAGATCCTGATAACTTATGTCCACTGTTTCACTCTTGTCTAACCTAACGATTTGGTCGTATAATAAAAAGGATTTCAGCAGATTTGTCAGGCATGACCTTCCTTTTATGAATCTGTACTGAATGTCCTCTACTAAATTATGCATTTCCAAATGTTCTGCAATTTTGGCTTTTATCAACACTTCCAATACATACCCACAGCTGAAGCTGGATTTCCTGTTCGAAGATTCAGCAGAACTCTGTCACAGCCCAATGAAATTCATCAGTTTTTTCAGAAGTCTCCATCATACAACTTCAGCTTCTTGTCCTCATCTTACTGAATGGTTCTTTTTGAGAGAGAGTAGGTTTAGGTTGGATATTAGGGAGAAATTCTTGGCTGTGAGGGTGGGAAGGCCCTGGCACAGGGTGCCCAGAGAAGCTGTAGCTGCCCCTGGATCCCTGGAAGTGCCTAAGGCCAGGTTGGGTGGGGCTTGGAGCAACCTGGGATAGTGGAAGGTGTCAGGGTTGCAATGAGGTGAGCTTTAAACCACCTTTCTACCCCAAACTATTCTGGGATTCTGTAGTTCTGTAATCCTTGACACTGGAATCAGTGTTTTGGTTTATGGAGCTCTGACAGTCCTGTGTGCTCAGGAAATGCACAGCACTGGTGTCACACATGGAATGAGTTGCTGAGTCTCAGCCCTCTTAAAAGTGAGGGAGTTTAGGCCAATATCTTAATCTAAATTTGGTCCTGAGCTTCCTAAACAATTTTAGTTGAGACTGGAGGTCAGTTCACCTCTCCGTGCATCCATTTATTTTCCTTGCCTGTTTCCTAAAGAGTATTTTCCATGGCAGACTTGTGTTGTGCTTTTGGCTGAATATATACGTGTGAGGGGGGAAGGGAAACTCTAAATCCTCTGAGCATTCTTGCTTAAAGCCCTTATGTTTGTGCTTATACCTACTTTGAACGTATACCTTGTCACTTGGGCTGTGCTTCCAAATCTGGATTTCTCTTGGAGGGATGTTCTGACCCACCTACTTTGCACTGCTGATATATTTAGCAAAGTTTTACCGTAATAGTCCTCTGGTGCTGTCCCAAAGCTGTCACTTGCTCTGCTGCCTCCCTCCTTCCCAGGCCCCTTCCATGTGTCAAAAGCCACCTTCCAGAGTTCTGCACAGGACAAGGGGAATGGCTTTCAACTGAGAGTAGGTTTAGATTCTGTGCTGGGGAGAAATCCTTCCCTGTGAGGGTTGTGAGGCCCTGGCACAGGGTGCTCAGAGAAGCTGTGGATGCCCCTGGATCCCTGAAAGTGTCCAAGGCCAGGCTGGACAGGGTTTGGAGCAGCCTGGGATGGTGGAAGATGTCCCTGCCTGTGACAGGGGGATGGAATGGGATGAGTTTTAAGGTCCCTTCCAACCCAAACCATCCTGGGAGTCCTTGATTCCTTGTCCCTAAGCCTGGCTCATGCAAAGCAAAGGTGCTGCTCAGCCTGGTAGGATTGAGAGTGGCACAGGAGGTCCCAGCTGCATCTACAATTCCCTGACAGGAGGGTGCAGCCAGACGGGGATCGGCCTCTTCTCCCAGGTGAAAACAGACAAGACAAGAGGAAATTGCCTCAAGCTGTGCTGGGGGAGGCTTAGATTGGATATTAGGAACAATTTCCTAAACAGAAAGGTGGTCAGACATTGAAAAGGGGCTACCAGGGAGGTTTGGAGTCCCCATCCTTGGAGGTGTCCAGGCAAGGCCTGGATGTGGCACTCAGTGCTCTGGCCTGGGTGACAAGGTGGAGATCAATCACAGGTGGGACCTGATGATCTTGGAGGTCTTTTCCAACCTCAGTAATTCTGGGATTCTGGGATCCCAGTGCTGGAGCAGAACATTTGAGGATGGAGTGTTTGTTAAGACCACAGGGAATGGTCTGTTCTTTAGCCTGGACCCAGCTTTTAGAGCACAAGCATCACTAGAACCCTGCTTGGGTCTGGGTCTGTTGCTTATTGAAGGAGAAAATTTGAGTTATGGAGATACTTAACTTAAAGTTACAGAAGATGCTCAGTGTAATAGATTGGCTTTTCTTTAAAAAGCCAGGTTCTGCCTCCCTCCTCCAATCTTCCTGTTAGATGTCATCCAAGATGGATTCCAAGTGCAAAAAAAAAAAAAGGAAAAGAAATAAAGCAAGTGAACCTGCAGCAAGTGAATCATTCCTACTAAATTTAAACCACTTATTATGGGGAGGGAAAAAAAAAAGGAGAAAACTCGGATTACAGGTTTAGCAAGCGTGAGCACATACTTCAGCGTGTATTGCTGGATTTGCAATTGCCAAACTACTGATTTCTTGGAACTCTGCTGTTAGCATTGTTAAGCAGTGTTCCAGACAGTCACTCCTATAAATCCTGTTAATATGTTAAGCAGGAGAAGGCCTTTGAAAGAATAATATTTAGCTGGCAAGTGATCTCCATTTGGGTGTGTGGTCTGGGCTAAGGTAGGGGAAGTGACTGTGCTTGCTCTTGGAATGTGTTGCTGGAGCATCCAGTTGATGTTTGTTTGAATGTTACTGCCATTTCTAGTAGGTGCTTGGGATTTTTTTTTTTTTTTTTTGGGATAAAAGTGTTAAACAGGGGGGTATGAAGGGGCCAACAAGAAAACTGGACAGGGACTTCGGACAAGAACCTGAGGAACAGGACACAGGGAATGGCTTCTCACTGCCAGAGGGCAGGGCTAGGTGGAGTGTTGAGAAGGAATTCTTGGCTATGAGGGTGGGGAGGCCCTGGGATGGAATTCCCCGAGAAGCTGTGGCTGCCCCTGGATCCCTGGAAGTGTCCAAAGCCAGGCTGCACAGGGCTTGGAGCAACCTGGGATAATGGAAGGTGTTTCTGCCCATGACACAGCGTGACACTGGATGAGCTATAAGGTCCCTTCCAGAACAAACCATCCTGTGATTCCATGATTCTCTAGCTCTTGACTTTGGAATTAGTGTTTCGTTTCTCTGCTTTGAGAGTACTCTGTGCTCGCATCAGGGCACCAGCAGCTCCCGGCTGCAGATCAGCAGGGTGGGAGTCACACATGGAATGAGTGCCTGAGTCTCAGCCCAGTCACAGATCAGCGACTTCCAGCCCCCTGCCCTGGGCAGGGACAAGTCACCTCTGTTCTGCACGAGTCTCTGGGTAGAAACAAGATGAAGTCTGTGGTATAAAGTCACCGGAGTACGGCTTTACCTTGGACTAAAAGCTCATCCTCTCCCTTGCGTCTGCTGCTCCGCGTTCTCCGCAGGGGTGGGAGAGCCCCTCAGGCTTTCTGGCAGAGCTGTGAAAAAGGAAACTTTGATCGGCCTCTTTGCTTGCCATGGATAATTCCTTTAAAGGGGAAGCTGATCAAAGTCCAGGTCAGCCGGGAGGAAGAAGAGGGGAAGCAGAAAAGGACGGTGGAGCCACAGATCGATATTTTAAGCACAACAGGTTGACAAGGGCACGGGGTGGAGCGGGGCGAGGGGATGTGTTTGATCTGTGCTGCTGCAGTGGGGACACATCTGCCACATCCCAACCCTGTTCCAGCATCCCTGGCAGACTCAGGATTCTCAGATAACTCCTCATGTTCTGAAGGGAGCAACAGATGGGTGCCCTGTGACTTCCAGCAGTTGTGAGCAGCGGGCAGACCCTGGTGACACTGCCCTGCTCTCAGCCTCATTTTACGACACAATTCTTATGTAGACTTTTATTTGAAGGTGAAAAAGAGCTGCAGTCTTATTTTATTACAAGTAACGGAGAGCTCACAGCACTTTTCAGAACACCATTTTATATTTTGTAAAGTTCCTACCAAGTTTATTGTTTGTACAGCTTTTTATTGCATTCCTTTTTGGGAAAAAGTAATGATGATCTTAAATCCAAAACCTGTTTTAAAACAGATAATACTTAAATTTTATGCAGTGAATTTGCTATTGTCAAGTGATACCACTTTCCCTCTAATACTTTTTCTTGTGCCATACAGCAGTGCAAAAATAAAAGGATTGTGAGGCATGACTTGTTTCTCTTGCATGTTCCTGGTACAAGTGATGGCAGATACAATTCTGGTTTCTTCTTTTGGGTCAGCAGCTGGGTGTGGGTTCTTGAACTCAATTCACCTGATTGTGCTTCTTGTATTGGGCATCTTCATTGGATCTCGTAGTTGCAGTTCTCTGTGCCTGCCAAGGGTGTTACATCCATACAAATGCAAATTCCAAGCATGATGGACCACTCTCTGAAAAAATGCAGCTTTTGGAAGTGTTCCCTGATTTGGCACAGGAAAAGTTAAAATCAAGTCAAATAAAAAGGAAATCAAGTTTGATTCAATCAACACTTTTCAAAGCCCTGGTCTTGCAATTAATCTCCCTCTGTCAAGGACCCGATGCCACGTGCAGTTTCTGGAATTCACTAAAGAGGGTTTGGGGCATCCACTGAGGTGTTCCCTGGAGAGTCATGGATGAAGGAAGGACCCTTCCTGTCCAGTTGGATGAACACTCTGATTTCTTGGAGCTGTAGTATCTTCTGCAGTGTCCCTTTTTGACCCTACCCTTTCCCAACCACGACCTCCACAGAATCTGTGAGTTCCTAGTGGACTCTGAGTCCCCTTTGGGACAAGCAGTTTGCAGGTGTGTTCATGGCATGCAGATGTGCTTGGGCAGTAGAGCACCTCATTTCACTAGGCTTGTCCAGGGCTCCTGTGTGCCTGTATCCCTCACAGAAAACTGTCAGGGTAATTTGTGTTAACTGGGATGGTTTTTGAAGGACATTTATTGTATGTTTGACCCAGGCTTGGACTCAAGGACCTAGCAGTCTCCCATCCATCACTTTTGTTGGGATGAAGGTGTGTTCCTAGAGTGTACCTGGAGCTCAAGGTGCAAACTCTGCTGGTGTCACGTAGGGGCTTTAAATCTCAGTTCCACTCCAGGGCCAGTCTTGCCTCTTGTAGCTCTGTAGGAGTCAGGTGGCTCCTAATTGACTCTTCCTCCTCCATTTTGATGGTCAGACTGATCTGAGGTGACTGAGAACCTGTTTGATCCCTAAGGAAATGGAATTGTAGCAGTCATTGTTTGTCCCTACTAGTCAGGAGTTTGTGCCTTGCTGCCATTCTTCTGCTGGTGACATTCTCATGTAATTTTAGCTGGAAAAGCCAATTCAAGTCTGGTTTTTGATTCCAGGCAAATTTTTAGCCATGATTGGAGGGGTCAACAGGAGTGTACAGGTGGTTGGGATGTTAAGGCTGGAAACTTATTTGTACTGCACAGGGCTTGGAGCGTGTGGGTGCTCTGCTCCAATGTGTCTGCAGAGGTGGCTTGGTGACAGCATTTCATTTCCAGCTGCCATTAAGGACAAAGCAACACTAAATTACATCCTTTTACTGGGATTGCACTGCCTTTGATGGATCTCTGGGACTTCTGGAGTAGCTCATGGTCCTTTCCAGTGAAATACAGATGGTCATTTCTGCCTTTCTGGGAGCCTTGGAGTTTGGGAAGCTTCAGGATTTTGTGACCTCAGTTTTTCTGTAGTGGAGATCTGTTGCCAGTCTGCCTCAAAATGGAGCCTGGCCTCTGCCTTGTGCTCTAGGAAATTCCAGTAAATCTAGGCAAGGAGGTTTCTTTTGCATGGGATTTGGGAGGGAGAAGAAGGGAGAAACAGTTTTGACTGTGATCCTTGGTTAATTGTCCTGTGCAAGTGTTCTGCAGGACATATTCTTGGAGAAATAATTTATTTGCTTTTTTGCATTTACCTGTAATAAATTATAAGCTGTGGCTGTATCATAAGATTGAGGTGTTTGTTTTCTAAAGGAGAGAGGCTTCTGCCAGTGTTTTCCCCTCAGAGTTCAGAGAAAAAAACAAGACCCCATAAAAAAATTGTAAACTTGTTAACTTGACAAGGAGCTGCTGCATTCCCTCACCATAATCCCAAAATATGGCCTGCTCCAGGGTTGTACTGTGAAAGGTTTGGTAAACAACACAGTCACAGTAAGAGTGAAAACAGCAATGACTGAAGGTGACTTCTGAGCATTTTTTCCAAGGATTTTTGTGTTCATAAAAAGTATGATCTTTTGCTGCTTTCCACTCACTGGCACTGGTTGCTCAGAGAAAATGAAATCTTAAATTTTGAAGATACTCAGGACAGGGTCCTGAACAACTGGCTTTGGTGGCCCTGCTTGAGCAGGGAGCTTGGATGAAAGGATTTCCACGTGGAGCTGGATGCTGCACGTCACCGAGCCGTGGGGTGTGCTCAGGAGGTGGCACTGCCTGGAGAGGGTTCCTAGCCTTGCTTCCCAGGGCACAAATAAAACACATCCTCCAGTCACATGGCAGAGCTTTTTTTAATTTTTTTTTTTTTTTTCCTAATGTGCCTATTTTGGGAAAATGGGCTAGAGAGTCCTAGATTAGCTCCAGTATTTTGGACACTAGTCCTACTTTTGTGCGTGTACCCAGGTGAATTTAAGTTTTGATACAAACGCAGTTCCTGGACTTCTAAAAGCATTGGGTAAATAAGAACCTGTCTGAACATCTCCCAGGAATGAAGGACTTGGAGCTGGCAAAGGAGGGCTGCTGTCTGGAAGTGATGCCAGACACGTTCAGAGTAGAAATCAAGTACAGATTTGTAGTGGAGAGGGTGATTAATCACCAGGGTGAACTGGAGTGGATGGATCCTTGGTCTCTTGCTGGTTTTGAGGTGAGATGTCCTGGGACAGAAGTTAAACCAGGTAACAGCTTTACTTCACACTGGCCTCAGTGTAGAGAAGCCAGTTGAATCAAAATCATTTAGGTTGGAGGAGACCTCCAAAATCATCCCATTGGTATGAGTCCCACCTTTGACAGATGCTTGTCATCCAGGCTAGAGCACACAGTGACACATCCATTTGTGCCTTGGGCACCTCCAGGGATGGGGGGACTCCATCACCTCCCTAGGCCCATTCCAATGTTCAACAGCCCTCTTCATGAAGAAATTCCTCCTGATGTCCAGCCTGAACCTCCCCAGCACATGTTCATGGACGTTTTTACACATGTGCACAGGGTCCACCCAGAAGACCTTATAATTCCTACAGACCTTAAGCTGTACATTGAGTTAAAGACCTAAATTTTTCAATTTTTTGCTATTTCTAGGAGAATATTGGTTTGTAATTATGCATGGAGTTGGGGATCTGCCTTTACTGCGAGTTCAGCAGTGGTAGAACTTTATTCTTAGGGCTGAATTTCTTCAGCAGCCTGGACCTTGGTGGTTCTGTGTTTCAGGAGTGGTGTGACAATTGTTGTGCTGGGGCCTCTGCTGTGTTCAGCCACTGATACTGCCCAGGGTGGCTTTAAGCCAAGAATTCAGCCCCTCTGTTCATGTTTTACTTATGTCAAAATGGTGATATTTGTCTTCCCCAAAGACAAAAGCTTTTAGTTTGTTATTTGTAAAGCTCGTTTTAAGAACTCACTAAGGAAGGTATTAGTGAAATACAAAGTGATGGCTTTTATTTTTTTAATTATTTTTATACTATGTGAGTGACTCAGAAATTAAAAGAGAAAATGAGTTTCTCTTCCAAATAAGTGCTATCAGCCTCATCTTTACCAAGTGACTTTCTCCTTGCTTCTGCAGCGTGTTGTGGATCAGGGTGAACTCTGTTTCAAGACATTTAATTGCACACAGTGAGAAATGAAGGAAACTGAAGGGGATCCCAAGAATGTATTAAAAATCAGAACTAAAATGAGAATGATTTCATGTCAAGTGAGACAAATGCAGAGTTGATACTCCAGTGCTTCACACTTCCACTTGTCCTTGGCACCGAGAAAATGAGATTTTTAGTATCTGAAAAACAGATTGCCATGAAGACTCATCCATTGTAAATTTAAGCTGCCTTTATAGCAACTTAAGTTGGGGACAAGATTGTTCATTACATCTGATTCTACAACTGCAGCCATGATTTCCATATTAATGGTGACTTTTTCTTTTTTTCTTTTTAATTGTCTCTACCAGAAATAGGAAGGGGAGCTGGTTGTGTTTTCCCTGGGTTAGCAGATAATTTATTTAATGAATAATGCGAAAAGGGCAAAGGTTGTGAGTTCTTACTCCCATATCACCACAGAGAGTGGTGCTACCTGCCTTGGCTGCTGTGCTGAGACTGCTTTGATGCTTTGGTTCGTGCTAAAAGGAGACTGAGGGAAAGAGGGATATTAAGTCTTGATTCAGAGTCAGGATTTGTTGTTGGTGGAATTCACGTTGGTCAGGATTGAATTGTTTTGACTCAGATTTTAGGTGAAGGGTTTGCTTGTTTTCTGCCTGACGTGCCCTTAAGTGACAAAAGCATTGAAGCAACTTCTCACATGTGTCTGGGGGTGGGGAAGGTATTTCTGTGCCACTGAACTTTAGACCAGAGTGGAGTCAAAGACTGTTTGTGCCCCTTTTCAATAGCGGCCGCTCGAGGCTGGCAGCGGCCGGAGGAAGCACCAGCTTCCTCTCCTTTCTCTGGAGCTGGGTTTCCTTTCACCAGTCCCGCTCCCAAGGCAGACCTGAGCATTCCCTGTCCTTCCTTACTTAGTCTGGGACTGTTTGTGGTTGCATTCTGAGTGTTATAAACCTGCCTGACACTTAAACGTAGCAAAACCAGGGAATTATCCCTATTTTCTCATGGATTTGCTGCTGTTTATTTCTGCTGAAATCCCGTCGTCCTCTGTCTGCACTCACATATCTGGAGTCTCTTGGAAAAGCTCATCTTCCTCCTCTAATCACGTCCCAAATTTGGTCTGGATCCTAATGGCTCTTCTCATAAAATACCCGAGGTCCATACCAGTTTTTTCCTCTTTCATTGCTATCACTAATACCATCCTCCTGCCTTTGTCATCTCAAAACCTGAGTTACAGCAGCCTTTTCTTTGCTTCTCTTATCTCATCTCCTCATGTTCTACTTTTAATCTTGCATTTCATGATGATGGAAAGTGATTTTTTTCTTTCCTTTCTGGGTTTTCGTCTTCACTACATCCACACTCCTCACCCTGGAAGCAGATCTTTCTCTGAGGAATCCAGTTCTTTATCATTAGCCCCTCTGACCTTCAGAAAGTTTGTATATATTTAAGTCTAATTTGTTCCTCTTTGGAAAACAAAACAGCTCTCTGTATTAAAATCTGGCAGAAAGTCAGCAGCATGATCTCATATTTTTGTGACTGCCTCGGGGAATATGCTTAAAATGCAGTTAAGAGATTTAACAGAGGAGGGGTTTGGTGGGAGAGTCTCTCTAA
The DNA here is from genome assembly GCA_013400175.1 of Phainopepla nitens. Lineage (NCBI taxonomy): Eukaryota > Metazoa > Chordata > Aves > Passeriformes > Bombycillidae > Phainopepla > Phainopepla nitens. Next base: position 155,237 of record VXBQ01008834.1, on the reverse strand, counting down.
AAGGTTTGGGGTGGCTGACAGGGAGGGACCTGGGTGTTTGGCTCTTCCATCCCTCAGAGGTTTGGTGTCACTGATTCTCTCCCAGCCCACAGAACGTGGCCTGTGAGGCTCTGCTGGACCATTAGTCTTGGTGACTTCTTTTCCTGGAGAGAAAGAGGCAGCTCAGGACCTCAGTGTGGGCCAAATGAGTTGTTCTGGAAGAGCAGCAGCCAACTCTCAGCACCTCCCCTCCCTGGAAACACCCAGAGCTTTCTCTGGCCACAGCTGGGTGGGAGAAGGCTCTTAGGGACAGGCTTAAACCTCCTGGGAAAGCTGGTGGCCAAAAGCTGAGTGCTGCCACTTCTAGGAAAGCTCATTCAGCCCAGCCTTTGCTCCTGCAAGTTCATGAGTTTTTTCATGGAGGAAAAAAGGAACAAAAAAACCCCACATAGAGATGGTATCGCCATCCCTGGAGGGATTTAAGAACCGTGTAGATGTGGCACTTGGGGACATGGGCCACTGGTGGCCTTGGTAGTGCTGAGGTAACAGTTTGATGGTCGTGGTGGAGGCGATTTTCCTCCTGTGCTCTGCTTTGTGAGACCTCATGTGGAATTCTGTGTCCAGCTCTGGGGTCCTCAGCTCAGGGAGGACCTGGAGCTGTTGGAGTGAAACCAGAGGAGGCCATGGAGCTGCTCCGAGGGCTGGAGCCCCTCTGCTCTGGAGCCAGGCTGGGAGAGCTGGGAATGTTCAGCCTGGAAAAGGCTCCAGGGAGAGCTCAGAGCCCCTTCCAGGGCCTAAAGGGGCTCCAGGAGAGCTGGAGAGGGACTGGGAACAAGGGATGGAGGGACAGGACACAGGGAATGGCTTCCCACTGCCAGAGAGCAGGGATAGATGGGATATTGGGAAGGAATTCTTGGCTGTGAGGGTGGGGAGGCCCTGGCACAGGGTGCCCAGAGAAGCTGTGGCTGCTCCTGGATCCCTGGCAGTGTCCAAGGCCAGGCTGGATGAGTTTGGAGCAACCTGGGATAGTGGAAGGTGTCCCTGTCCATGGCAGGGGGTAGGTCAGGGTGATCTTCAAGGTCCTTTTCAACCCAAACCATTCTGGGGTTCTGTGATCCTAGAGGGCTTTTCCAGCCTAACCAGCTCTGTGCCTGTGCCCAGGGGGCTCCATGTGGGAGAGGTGCAGTTCTTCCCCAACATCTTCAGCAGGTGTTGAGGGAGGAAGAATCATTCTCCAGTATCTGGACCACTTTTAACCACTGAGAAGAGCCAGGATGGGTCCATCCATGACTATTCTCCATGGATTAGCAATCCACCATTGCTGATGTTAGACACGGGGCAAAGGAAATTATCCTGTACAACTCCCTGTGCTATTGTATCCACTCATTTTCTATCCCAGCTCTACCTGGATATAACATCCTGCTTTTCTCTTTCCTCTTGGTTAGTAGTTTGACTTTTGGAGCACTTTCAGCCTGTGTTAGTTTGTGGAGAAGGACCTCAGCAGTGATAGCTGAGGAAAATTCTGTTAGGTCATTCCTCCTCAGAACACAGTACCTGTCTCCTGAGCTCTTTGCGGATGTTGGCCAAATAATCCTTTTAATAGCTTTTGTGAGTTAAAAGGGTAGGTAACTGTCATAAGGCTAAATGATTGCATAGATTAATTTACTTGTGGCCAAAAGAAATCAATTGTAATTTAAATTTTTGTCTCTGGACTGATTACAGCACCAGACATCAACCTTCTCTGTAAGAATCTGCCGTGTGCATTGAGGTCTGTGAGTCTGGATTAGTGACAGATTATCCAGAATGATGTGGTTGGATCTCTTTGCCTCTCCCAGACATCTCTAATGTTTTTGGATCTTTTCCTTGTATCTTACAGAATGGTGAATAACACTGAAGACCCTCAAGAGGCTTTGTAACGTCCCATCCTCATGTAAAGTATGCTCAGAACTTTTCCAGTAGTGTAAGTACAAGCTGAAGAAACTCGTAACAATTAAGAGTAATTTTGTGGTGTTCTTTTGTTAAATTGTCTAAAAAGAGCAGAGAAATGGTTACAACGATTATGAGCAGTTGGCTGAGTTGGAGAGTTTCACTGGTTTAGTGGAACATTTAAACCAGGAATAGTAAAATAACTGGACATTTAAATCAGTGAGTAGTAACATGGAATTTCTCACTTAGTCTGGCTCGTGTATTGTTTCTGCTTTACATTTCTGTCACTGAAATAGGAGGAAAGTGATGCAGTTCTTAGAAAATCAGTCTTGATCAGAGAAAATCAGTGTTAAAGGAGAGATCTCCATTCAGCTACTGAACAAATGAGAAGGATAAAGAGTTTAACACCACTATAGATTTGCTGAAAGACATGAGCCACCTCCAATTTAGTGGCCTCTAGCAGAGACAGAAAACCCGGGCACCTCACCTAACCCTGGTGCTGGATGTGTTGGTTCAGGCAACTCAAGTATCTTGAACCCCAGTGCCAGCTGAGGTTATCCAGCTCTCATTGTGGAAGTCAAAACCAGTTTGTTCCTTTTACTTATTTCTGTCATATATCTTCAGTTTAATTGGTTTCCATGCTGTTTCTTCAATAAATAAGCAAATGAATTCAAATTTTGAAGCTTGTCAGGCTGGAAGGAAGGGCTTGACCTGCACTGTGCTGTCACTCATCTCCCACTGGCCAGTCCTGTATTGCTGCTGGCAATATCCCTGTTACAGGCACAACCAAATGCTTTTCCCCTGCAATCAGGTTCCTGAGATACTTTGACCTCTTGACTTCAGATTGTTCCTTCTCTCAGACTGAGCTGGGAAGAGAAATCTTCTCTGCAGGACAGGTGGCAAGGAACTGGGCTGCTGTGAATGCATCACATTTTCCCAGATGGATTATTTCAAGGATGAAGATCTATCCTTGGACAGTGATAGTGCAAGTGGCAGTGCAGTCACAGCCTTCTGTAGAAGGAGTCACAGCAAAAAATAATGACTGACAAGGATTTAGTGTTGGAAACCAAACTCCAATGGATTTCAAAAAGCCATTAATTAGTGATTTCCTGTTGCCGGTGGCTTCGTGTTCTGTTCAAAACTGGTGGTTTCCTACTTTGCTGCCAGTCCCTTGAGCCACCTCCTCTTCTTCCTTTTGGATTTCAGTATTAAAGTCACCACTTGAAATTGTAAAGATCTGGTTCACAGTAGGAGGGAACTCTGGAGGTAAGGACAGATCACCCTGGGCATCTTTTTTATCCTGGTAATTCAGGTTGTTGGGTGACCTCAGAGCTCCTCTGTTCTTTAAGTGAGCACAGGGACATCTCACAGCTTTGTGTCAGGCTTTTGCCAGAAATTTCCAGGCTGGGAATTGCATAGCTTGAATTTCCTGTGTTTTAGCTCGATTTCAGTCACGTTCTGCCCCTGTGCAGTTTTCTGCTGCCACCTCCCAGCAGAGCAGTAGCAGCTTCCTTGATTTATTCCAGTGTATGTGCAGTTAATATGGCCATGGAAGATGCTCTAGAAGTAGAGGTGAATAGTTTTTGACTGGGGGAAAACTGGGGGAAAAATACCTATTTGGAGGGGATTAAAGAGTATTAAATTAGAGGAAATGGGCCAAGATGACCCATTTAGATAGAAAGTTTCCAGATTAAACCACAGATATCTTTTAAAAAGGGTAAATGGGATTATGAAGGAGAAAGAAGAAAATGGAGCCTTAAAAATTTTTTAAAAGTTTCAGTGTAAATAATGATTAAGATTGAAGAGTTGCAAAACTGCCATGGTAAGAGAGTAGTTGGGTTACTCCTAAGAGTAGGAGTCGCCTGGGTGCAGTCACCATTTCACTGCCTCATTTTTACCCTTAGTAGGATGAGAGTCAGTGCTGGAGAGGAGTTTGAGGCATGATGTGAGCACAGAACTCTTGATCTTGGCCTCACAGGAATGAAGAATTTATCTAAAATAAGTCCTGTAGCCAACACAGCTTTATCTCTATTGGGCTCCCCATAAATAAGGGAGTAATTACTTGAGCTTTCTAGTCCATATTGATTAATTAATAGGTGTTAATAGTGAGCTGTGAGCATCAGTGTGTTTTACATCCCTCAAAGTATGATTTCTGATAGAACTAGACAGTTTCACTGTTGTCACTTCAAATTTACCTGAGTTGTCAGGCCAGTGCTTATGAATTTAACTGCCAGCTATGGCAGGGGTTTCTGAGGAGTGAGTAACAGAAAATCAGAGTGAATAATGCAGATGGAGAAGGACTGGATTGAAGCTTGGTCATCATTTAGGGAAAACAGCAGGAAGAAAAGAACACAAGTGTGAACTCTACCAAGTCAGCACAGATTGAAGAGCAGGCACTGGACTTAGAGTGGCTTAGAAAAATCACCACAGACTGAGCTGTACCTGTCCAGTGTCCTTGAAATGTGACACAAAACAGGTTAATTAAAACTCAGGTAACAGAAAACTCAGCTGATTTTCTCCTTTTGTCTTCAAAACACAGGGTATCATGTAAATAGTCGGTGACTCTGAGAGCATTCATTTGGCTTTTTTGGCTTCTTTAACTGAAACAATGTCCTGCCTGAGCCCTCAGTTCCAATTTTAGATAAACCAGATGAGTTAATTCGTGATTTCCCAGCAAAAGTGACCTAAAGAAAAATCTTCTTGAATGGTAAAGTTTTTTACCTCAAAAGGGTTTGGCACAGCTGCTCAGAGAAGTGGTGGATTCCTGTCCCTGGAGGGATTTAGAAGCTGTGTGGATGTGGCACTTGGGGACATGGGTTAGTGGTGGCCTTGGCAGTGTGGAATGTAGACGGGGTCTTGTCTGTCATGCAGGAAATTTCCCTGGTTGGGGTCTGGGTTACACAAAGAAATGTTTGTTGCTTTAAGAGCATTAATTAGGATATTCATTTCTTTCTGAAATGCTTTTAACTGAAATAAAACTCCGGTATGGAAGCAGCAGAAGCCCATGGTTTTTGCTCTTATGATTTATTTTCTTCAAGGAGACACTGTTATCTATTCCTGAGTTCTCCAAGTGTATTCTCTGTCTTCACTAAGGCTGTGCCAGTAATATTGCAGTTGCACACAGTTTTTCTGGTGGAAAATAATTTGCTTTGTAGTTAAGCACAAAAACAGGAGTGGGTGAGGTTCAGCTATTTGCTGGGTTTGGATTTTAGTTTTCTGGAGTGATTAGTTTTTCTTTTAAGGAAGCGTTTTAGTTGTTAGTGCTGGTGATAGATCCTGAAGGAGAATGAAAGTGCCTGAAATACTTCAGAATGTCTCCTTTTCTTCATTTGTGGAAGAGGTGGTGGAAATCCTGGTGATGGCTTTGCTTGAAAGTTGTCCTACACCTTGTCATGTGTGATGCTGCAGATGGACCCTGTATGTGTGGTGAGAAAATGCTCAGAGTTTGGCCAGCCTCTTGTTCTGCCTTTTTGCAAAATTCCTGTGTGACTTTGAACAAGTCATTCGGACTTATCCAAAGTCCAGCCCCTCCCTGGGACCTTTTGGTCACAAAAATTAGTGTAGTGTTACTTCCCTGCCTCACAGGGATCTTGTGATTGGAGTATTTAGATACCCCAGGTGGCAGAATTAATGGAGAAGAGTTCTGAGGTTCTGCCTGCATTTTAATAAAGGATTGGTCAAATTTTGAAATTGAATGGAGGAGGCAGCAGACAGCACTGTGCCCTGTAATCTTGATGGCTAAAAATTAGGAATTATCATAGAATCCCAGAGTGGTTTGGCTTGGAATCCCAGAATGGTTTGGGTTGGAATCCCAGAATGGTTTGGGTTGGAATCCCAGAATGGTTTGGAAGGAACCTTGAATGGGTTGGAAGGGACCTTAAAGCTCATGCAGTGCCTTGCCATGGGCAGGGACACCTTCCACTGTCCCAGGTTGCTCCAAGCCCCATCTACAGCCTGGCCTTGTGCACTTTCAGGGATGGGGCAGTCTGGTGTCTAGGGCAGGCCCGTGTCTCAGTTTTATTGATGACTTTTTTAATGGCTTTTTCTTCACTTGGTTTACACTGTTTCAGTGTGTTCATGAGATATACTGTAACTGAAGCACACAAGTCCTGCTTTGAGAGCTGTTCCAGAGCTTATGTAGCCAAAGTTTAGTCTTTGGCTCCCAAATCCAAGAGCTCCTCCTTGCTCTTGGCACAGGTTTGGGCTTTGGGCCCTGGTTCAGCACTCAGCTGCCACTACAATTTTTCTCTCTGTTTGTTAGTCCTGCTGATCCCTCATTCTGCCCTTGAATCCAGGTTCAGAGTTTGAATTCCTGCCTTGTTGCTGCAGAATTGCAACAATAGCAGGAAACCCAGGTTTTGGAAGTAGGGAAGGTTAGGGTTAGACAGATAAGGTGTCAGTGTGAATCAGTGTGTGCCTTGAGTAGAATTGAGAAGTATCTGGCTGCCAGCCCTGTGCTTAGTCAGAGGTCAGTCCCTTTTGTAAGACTTGGATTATGACAATAATTGCCACTTATATTATATTTTTGCCTTGTAAGATCAATCTCAAGTTCTCTCTCTCTTTCCCAGAGATGTAAAGCAGAGTTAAGTTACTCACCCAGGTGGCCAAACGACTGGGTTTGCTCACTGCCAGCATCCGTTAAAATTATTTTATCAGCAGAGAATTTCAGAGAATAAGTGGAAGAACAGCTTGTGTAGAACAGTGGGTCGGGCTTTGGGGCTCTTTAACCAGCTGAGAAACTCGAAGCCTCCTGAAGAAACGATGTGTTGATATTCAGCTCTCAGCTTGCCTCCTCTAATTTGTGTAGCGGTGAGTATTTGATTACGCCGGATTTATTTTCAGAAGTTTCAGGCTGCTCTTATTAATTGTCCCCGTTTTGATCGAAGGCGTGTGGCAGAGCTCTGCATTCCAGAGCCACTGTTTTGCATCCCTAAACAGAGCTGCTGATGCTGAGGCTCCGTGGCTCAGCTCGGAGCCTGATTTCCCTCCGTGCTGCAGCGCGAGGCTCTCGTTTCCCCGGAATGAGAGCAGTCATTACAGGAATTACATTTTGTTTGTGAATCAGGATGAATGGGAGTTGAGGCCTTTTTTTGCAAATCACAACCCAGAGATGCAACTGCAGGAGATAATTATGCAAGCGTATGGAGGAGGATGGCTCTGTGTTCGTTGACATGATGAGCACTTCAGGCCTGAGGTTCTTTCTCTCTCTCTCTTGAAAACTGGTACAACTCCTCTGAAAATACTGGAGTTGGAACTGATGAGCATAAGTGATGAGTCAGATCCTTAATCCTCTGTTACGCCCCAGAATTCACAGCATCAGCTCCTGGTTTTGAAGGCAGCTTTGCTTAATGTGGTGCAAAGTTTTAGGTGGTTCTGAAATATTTATATTGCTCTGAATCATCAAATCACACAATGGTTTGGGTTGCAAGGAACATTAAAGATCATCTCATTCCAATGGCAGGGATGTCACACCTGTCCCAGGTTGCTCCAAGCCCTGTCCAGCCTGGCCTTGGACACTTCCAAGGGTCCAGGGGCAGCCACAGCTTCTCTGGGCACCCTGTGCCAGGGCCTCAGCACCCTCTGAATTGAAGGAAATTCATTTCTTCAATAAGAACAGAAAAGGCCAAAGCTTCAGTTTCAGAAGACTGGATACTGTTATGCCCTAAATGTCCCAATTCTCTTCCAGCAGTGCCTTAGGGCTGCCCTGGAAGGGTCACAGTCTTTTCCTCTGGGCTTGATGATCCTTGTGTGTCCCTTCCAACTCAGAATATTCTGGGATTCTGGGATTTTTTTGGTGATACATGCCAGTGCAGTTTGTGGATCAGCTGTAGCTCAATGAAAGCCGTTCCTTTCAGTGTCTTGTAAGAACCAGCTGCATCCTTTGGGATGGGGCCCTAATCAGCCTCATCTCCCAGTGCCATCCCTGCCCGTGGCAGATGAGCTTTAAGGTCCCTTCCAACCAACACCAGCCTGGGATTCTGTGTAGAAAAGGAAGGACTGAATGACACTGTGCTTGGTCCTTGGATCTCATAAATATGTGTGGAGAGAGAAACAAGCTTGCATAACCTAAAACAGGGTTAAAAAATTCCGAATGGGCAGCTGGAAGTGGAGTTTCTTTGTAGTCGCTGGTTCTGGTAGGAAGTGTCTGGAGCAGTACTTCATGTGAGTTCAGTGGTTGAATGTCAGACTGGATGATAAGCAAATCACGTTGCTTTGGAAATAGCAATGCCATCCTTAATGCCTGTTTTTAATATCAGGAGGACATCCACCTCCAGAGCTGTTCAGGCTGCAGTTCTCACCAGCAGTGGATGCACAGACACATAGGAAAAATCTGGCAGGTTAAGGAGTTCAACTTTTGACTGTGATGGTAGCTAAAAGTCTGGTTTAATTAATGAGCTGTAGAAAGTGATTTTTTAGCTGTGCACTTTGGAAGAACCTATTTCAGCTGGAAAGCCACAATTCACATCGTGATTTTGCTCTTCCATTTAAATGGTGAGATGGCATTTAGTTCTACCAAGGAGGTGCCTGGGATGTGAAAAATGCTGGTGTTGTGATAAATGAGATGACAAATCCTGGATGTCCCTCTGACCAGGACAGTGCAGTGCAGGGGGGTCCTGCCCTGTGCTGTGTGTCAGAGAAAGGTAAATGTTGGCATCTCTCCTCACCCTGCTCTCCTCAGTTGATGGGACTTGATCAGAATCATCCTTAAACCAATTACCAGACTTAGGATCCTGTTCTGAACACTTTGGCTCTTGCCCACATCCATATTATGCAGATTATATCCAATATAGGTCTTATAGCAAAAAGCACAACTGATTTTGTAAGTCTTGAGCTCTGCTTATTAGATAAAGCAGTGAATTTTAATGGGAATTGGAGAAGGACCTCTGCAGAAGAGCATCTCCTCAGTGATGCTAGAGTGCTTCCTACTCATCTACAGTGAGTATAAGAGTGGAAAAAATTATTTCTTGTGATCATTAAAGAGTCCAGAGCCATTTTCTCAAGTGTTAGAGGTGTTAAGGCTGCTGTCTGGCCTTATTCCCAAACGGGTAATTGAATTGCTTTGAACTTCTGCGAGTTCAATTGGACATGGACTTAGCTTGTAGCTGTTTTTATGGGATTATTCTGCTGTGCTCCATCACCTAGAAAGTTAAGTGTCGGGTAAATGATTCTTGTATCAGCGTGGGCTTGGGCTGTGAGAGTAGGTGAGAAACCCTTGATGTGTTTTTCCTTACTTTTCTCTACACAGAGCAAGAAAATAAGGGAAGAGAGCACTCTGGCCATGTATCCCTACTGGAGATCAGAACAGTCAAACTGGGGAGGGAACCCCCGCAGCCAAAGGGTGAAATTCACTAAATAAAGGTTAAATAAATCTTGATGGAATGAAAAGGAAAGGCAGTGCTGGTGAGAGCAGCCCCTGAACAGCCTCCACTCCACAAAGTCCCCTTTAGAAGGGGAGGAGTGGTGCTGCATTGGGCTGGTTGGGACCTGCTGGATATTTTATATCTGTGGGTTTGGGAGGGAAAAGAAATTCTTTTTAATTTACCTCCTTAGAGTTCTCCCTTCAGTCTGATATTCAGGTACCTCAGGTTGCTTTTGGATGAGCCATGAAAGATGAGCATGAAGTTCTAAAGCTTTAGAATGGTACAACTGGACCATCTTTTTGGGGGATGATTTCCAACTTAGTGTAAGGAAGAGTTTGATACTTCAGGCTTCTTACTTTTTTTTCTGTCAAGACCTAAAGAAACTTTGTTTTAAAGGGCAAGATTCGATCGTTAAAAAATCGGTCATTAGTTTTGAGCTTAATTAGAAATATGCAAAAGTTTTGCTTGCAAAATTTCAGGGAGAAAAATGCACAGCTGTTTTCTCTTGGTTATCTCTGTTTGTTTGGGTGTCTCCCCAAGGAAATTTGACAGCCCACTGTCACTGGTGAGAGTACTGGTAGCAGATAAAGCATGGGATGTAGAGGATGTTTTGCTACACAGGCAGCAAAGTTTGCCTACAGCAAAGTCAGTCCACAGTCCGTGTTCTCAGGAAAAGTATTTTCCATCCTGATTTTCTCCTGTACCCCCCCAACCATTCTTCTTGTCTCTATCTTATTTTATTCCTTGCTACTTTGGCAGTTGATTGTATTTCACAAGGAAAAAGAGGGAGAAGTAAATTGAATTACAGGTGGCCGGAGGAGTGCAGAAGCATAAGAGGCTCTCGCTGCAATGTGGGGGGGATGAAGTGGTGGAGAATATCCACTCATTAATGAGGTGAATGAAATTAGGGTGATTCTAAAATGGCTGATATAATTAAGTGCATTGTAAATTGATCTTTAAACGGGATAAGTTTATTAAAATATTTTAAAAAGGGAAATTAACCAAAGCCCTGCTCGAGTAACAGTTCGAAATAATGCTTGCTGTAGTTATTCATTAAAAAGTTGTGGATAGTTGGCAATGTTGGAACGTGTTCAATAATACCACATTTTGCAATATTTGTTTTGGGGTTTTAATGGAAAATTCCAAGTTCCTGCAGTTGATTTCAATACATAAAAGTCCCTCAGGAGCATTGTTTCTGGATCTCGTGGCTGTGTAGAAAAGCACATGAAGATGGGAACAGGAGTTCCGGATCGAGAAGACCAATGAGATGTGTTCGTGCAATATATGCTGAGTGTGCAAATATAAACAAGGCACTTTGGACATCTCTGTATGACATTAGTGAGACCAGCAGGGAGATACTCTGATTTTGTTGTTCTTACCTCTTAAGTGTTGAAAAATTACCCAGAAGTTGCCTTAAAAGTTTTGGAGGGCCGGAAGAATTCTTTGAATGGACAGATAAGCAGATCATTGATTTTAATTTGGGTTTTTTTTTTCCAGTGATTGTGTTAAACACAGTATCACAGAGTTTATTTGATAGGTTTGCTAATCTTACATTACTTTCTGGAATGCTTTAAAGTCCACTGATGAGCATGACTCCAGAATACAAGTTGGAAGTCACTGAATATCTTACTCCTGGGGCAGAGGGTGGCCTTGCCCAGCAGCCTTTGCATCCCTGTGAATTGAAATTCCTGCACAAGCTCAGCTCTATCAAAGAGGGGCAAATTGGGGCCCAGATCTCTTCCCTCGTACGGCCACGAGTGATGGGAGGTCAACCCCTGCCCCTGCATCTGAGAACTCTGCACTTCATTAGCTGGAATTCACTAAAGGACACTTAGGATTCACCAAATCATTATGTGTAATTCACTAAAGGAGATTAATTTGGCCTGGGCACCCAGATCCAGGAGCTGAGCCCTGGCACTTTAGACAAATGAGGAATGACACCCAAATTTTAGACAGAATTGCTGGCCATGGCCACTAACTGCTGCAGGAGGTGGTGAGGCCCTGGCACAGGTTGCCCAGAGCAGCTGTGGCTGCCCCTGGATCCCTGGAAGTGTCCAAGGCCAGGGTGGACAGGGCTTGGAGCAGCCTGGGACAATGGAAGGTGTCCGTGCCCATGGCAGGGGTGGAACTCAATGATTTTACAGCCCCTCTCAGTCCAAAGCGTTCTGTAATTCCATGATTCTGTGTTGCTTGACATTCTTGAAGCCATCTGGAAAGTCTTGCTTTTGTCAGATGGGAGTTTTTTAGTTCACAGTTCTACAAGGACAAAAGTTCTGGGTTTCTGTGTCTGTGATAAATGGACGATTAAATAATTTAAAGTATATTTTAGTATTAAATGTTGAAGAGTCTGTAAAGTGGGAATTTTGAGTGGAGGTAATTCTGGTTGGAGGGTCTGACTCACTAAATTCTCCAGTTCAAACAAAGAACTTGAGCACATGAAACTTGTTATTGACAGATTAATGATCCAGGAAATGGTGGCATTAGAAATGCAGGTAAGAAATGCCCAAACCAGGTGTTTCCCTGAGGAAGGATGAGCTGGCATATCCGGTGAAAACCACCTCAAGGCCTAATGTTTAAAGAACCCAGAACACAGCGTCTGTTCCCAGCTGCTCCCTGTCAAGCTCCGAAGGTCTCAGGCTGGGATGCCACTTCCAAATTGTGGTTGTTACAATTCCAGTCAGTTGCAAGTCGACTGCTGCATTGCCTGCCGTGCCCTCCTGTGGTTCAACAGTCTGGGTGCTTGTCTTGGAAAATTTAAAATGGCCTGGACGTTTCCAGTAATCAGTTTTCCGGAGGACAGCACATTCCCGTTGGGCTGAAGCGCTGATGTGGATGTAGAACGTCTGTCTTCTCACACAGGCATTTTCTTGGATGAGAGTCATCCCCTTGCCTTGTCCTCCTGCTTCCTTCTCCCACGAAACAATGGAAAGGGCTCAGTAGTTGCTGGATGAGGGCAAAGATGGGATTTTCTTCTCATTTCTGTATTTTGCAAGGCTGCAAGTGCCATTTTTGTGGATTTGTGCATCCTGGCTTTGTCTTTGCTGCTCTACTTCAGCTCTACTCCAACAAGCCAGTGCTCAGTGTTGTTCTTCAGCCCCAGCTATGGATCTTGAGTCATTCCATGACTCCTGTTGGGAGCTTCTCTGTGCCAGGGCAGAAATGGACATGAGGAGCCATCCTCAAAATTTGTGGGGAGGAATAGGCAGCCATGTCCCTGGAAGGTCTCTCAGCCTGACAGCCATCGTCCCTCTCCTGGCTTTCACAGGGTCCTTGGAATTCTTCCTTGACTTTCCCTCAGCTATGATTTGCTCTGGCTCGCAGGGATTGTACATCAGCTCTGTCACATCTCCTGGAGTTTGAGTGATCTCTTCACCCTGCTCTCCTGCAGGAATGGTAATAAACCCTTGACTCATGAGAAGGTTCCTGAGAAGGATGGAAAATGCCATGTTCTGCTTGCCAAATTCTGCCTGTCCTCCATCTGCCATCCCTTCTTCTCAAGATCTAGAGTTCTGAAGGAGGAGATCTTGTTGTTTCTGTGACATTTGGATCTGTAGCCAGGAGACTTAGGAAAGAAGCGTGATTAAGGGAGCACCCCGTGATTTTTTTTCAGTTCCATTTCTGGGCTTTGCAGCAAATAATGTTCATTGTTGTGACACCTTGGGAAGTTGAAGAGTTAAAAATTATTTTGTTGAGCCACCAGGATGGTTGAGTTACCTGAGAAGCCAGTCTTTGGAGGGGAAAAGGCTGAAGACTTATTTCTTTAAATGAAAGCTCAGTAGTAATTGGATGTGCTGCACTTTCCTTGTCAGGGCAGGCGATCTGTGACAACATTCCAGGTTCAAAAGTTCCTAACTTCAGAAATCCAACTTCAGTCAAATCAACCTGGGTCCTACGGGCACTAGAATTTCCGCTGGGTGTGTTTTTATCTTCTTTTTTTTTCAAGGTAGCAACAAAAGTTAGGGCAACTCGAACTCTTTGTAGTTAAGATTTGAAAGAGTTGAGATTCATAAATCTCATGTCATAACTGGTTAAAACTCGTCCAGAAAAACTCAGATCTATGGCCACCACAGAAATCTGAGATTCCTGTCTGGTGGGTACGTAACACTGGGCAAAATTTTGTCTGGAATCAAGGTAAAGCCTTAATTACTGAGCATCCACAGTCTCTGTAGCAGCGGTTTGTCAAAAGCAAAAGGGCACAAACTGCAGGGTTGGTGCAGGTGTGGGGAATGTCAGGAGAGTGTTGGAGCACTCCAAGGAAAACAAACCCTTCTGCTGTGTTGTGAGATTGGTATTCATGGCAGGTGTCTGGCTGAGGTTGTTTGGAGCTGGATTTTGGAGCTGTGTGTCCTTAAGTTTTGCACCAAAATTTACAAAGTACTTTCCATGTGCCGCGTAGAACTACTGAACTGAAGTATTTTGTATTTTACCTCATTTCCAGCCTGCTGGAAACCATGTCTCACTACACGGACGAGCCAAGATTCACCATAGAGCAGATCGACCTCCTGCAGCGCCTGAGACGCACGGGAATGACCAGGCATGAGATCCTGCACGCCCTGGAAACCTTGGACCGTCTGGACCAAGAGCACAGCGACAAATTTGGGAGAAGGTCTGGCTACGGAGGCGGCTCCTACAGCAACAGCACCAACAACGTCCCGGCGTCTTCCTCCACGGCCACGGCTTCCACACAGACCCAGCACTCCGGGATGTCCCCGTCGCCCAGCAACAGTTACGACACCTCCCCACAGCCTTGCACTACGAATCAGAACGGGAGGGAGAGTAACGAGAGGTTGTCTGCCTTCAACGGGAAGATGTCGCCCACCCGCTACCCCCTGGCCAACAGCCTGGCCCAGAGGTCCTACAGCTTCGAGGCTTCCGAGGAGGACTTGGACATCGACGACAAAGTGGAGGAGCTGATGAGGTGAGTGAAGGTCTCTGTAAAAAGTTTGGAGGCGAGAAGCGCCTCAGCAGGAGTGGGTGCGTTGGAAGACTGCTCAGATAGGGACTGTGGGGTGGTAAAATGCTGGCACAGGTTGTCCACGGAGGTGGTGGATGCCCCATCCCGAGAAGCACTCAAGGTCAAGTGGGACAGGGCTCTGAGCAACCTGATCTAGTTGAAGATACCCCTGCTTATCGCAGTAGGTTTGGACTAAATGACCTGAAATGTCTCTTCCAACCCACACCATTCCATGAGGATTTGATGATGATGATCACTTCCACTTCCTGAAGGGTGGTTGTAGTCAGCTGGGGGTTGATCTCTTTCTCCAGGCAGCGCTGACAGAACGAGAGGACACAGCCTCAAGCTGCACCAAGGGAAGTGTAGGTTGGATATTAGGAAGAAGTTCTTCACAGAAAGGGTGATAAAGTCCTGGAATGGCTGCCCAGGGAGGTGGTGGAGTCACCGTCCCTGGATGTGTTTAAAAAAAGACTGGATGTGGCACTCGAGGCCAGGGTTTAGTTGAGGAGTTAGGGCATGGTTTGGACTCGAAGATCTCTTCCAGCCTGGTGATTCTGTGGTTCTGTGATCAGGAGAGCAGAAGCTGCTTCAGGCAGCTGTTCCTGCCAGTGCTCCAAGGGTCACCATCGCAGAACCTCTCACCTGCCTTGGGAGGCAGCCCCTGGCCCTGTGTGGGTGTCCCACACTCTGTTGAAACTATTTTTCCAGTGCTGTACCAACAATTGGGATTGATGCTAGAGCACTCATTTTCCACCCTACTTTTATTCAGGATTCTGATCAAATGTCAATTCACATGACTCCTCCTCTATTTCACACCCATTGTAATTCCTTCCATATAGAGGGAGAGTAGGGAATCCAACTTGGGTTGATCAGTGATCAGTGATCATTTCTTTCCAGTGGGATCTGGAGAGGATGCATGTTGTTTGTTTATAGTTTGTGGTAGGGATTTGCAGAATGGTGAAGGAAAATACAAATAATAAAGAAGAAGCAGAAGTTTTCTCTGAGAGCCATTTGGGTGGATTTTTTCAGGGCTGACCTTCCTTTGCTTTTAGCAGCTTCCTTTTCAGCATTATGGCAGAGATGAAAGGAGGGGATTATACTCCTGAGGATGAAAGTCAGAGTCAGTGGGCTTTGAGAGCAGAAAGAAATAAGAGGAAAGGCCAAATGTCTCAAAACGATTTTGGTCATAATGTTGGAATTTATTCCTTTTTTCCCCCAAAACTGCGCCATTCCTGAAGTACCTATGGGAGAAGTGGGGTCATAAGCTCCGGAATGGAAATGTGTTGGAAGTAATTTGGAGATTTCAGGGAAAGATGTGGCTTTTAGGGGAGAGGATTAGAGATGAGCAGCAAGGAAAGCCGATCAAGCTCATTTGCTGTCGGCTGCAGGATGATGGAATCGTGCAGGAAGGGGGTGAGTACAGCAGAGTGCCAAGTTCCCATGGCTGAGGTTTGGGTTCCTGTGCTGTGAGTCTCAGGTAATGCTTTTAGTGCTTATTTAAACTGAAATGACTTGTGTTTGCAGGCATATGGAAGATGAGTGTTGGGTACAGAAATAAAAATGAACCCACAGCACAGCATTCATTTTGCATTTACATTTGCAAGCTTGAGTCTGCCTTCAGTGTAACTGGGGCAGGAGGGGAGAAGGGGAAGGGAAATGTCTCATAAAGCCTAATAAAGGCTGGTTTTAATTGCTTGCCCTTCTCAGGAAGGGAGAGAGGAAGAGGAGGGGCAAAGTATGTGTTTATTGCAATTGAAATTTGCTGCATATCACAGTACATGTGCAACCTTCAATTTATTTGCTTTTTAGCACAGTTTTAGCCCCTTCTGAACTACCTGAGCAGACCTTGTAAAAATCATGCAAAGACCTCAGTTCATTCAGTGCAAGCTCTGGACTAAGTAGGGGCGTAAATGAGGGATGTGAGAACAGAGGCTGCAAAATTTTGGATCTTTTCCTTGGGATGCTGGAGGAGGTTGGTGTATGCATATTCATTTGGGTAACTAACCATGCAGCCCCTGCTATCCTTTATTTTTTATTTTTCTGCCTCATTTTTATGAGTGAGGTTTTTATGCCGGTATGAGAGATTTATTCATCCCTGTGTAATGAAACTTTGTACATTCCATATGGCAGTGCTGCACCTAATATGAATTATATGGGACATGAGTCATCCATTCTCCTGCTATGGTAGTTTGATCAAATGTGACACTTGCTAAAAGAAGTGTCCAGCACTGAGGCACTTGGGCTGTTTCAATGCCAACCTTCCCCACTCCTTGTCCCCCAAATAAAGGAAATAAAGGCATTTTGCATCTTGCAGGTTTGCTTTGGTCTGTCCCTCTTTTTGTGTGTCCTGTTGTTGTTTTGTTTTGGTAGGAGGGACAGCAGTGTGATAAAGGAGGAAATCAAAGCCTTCCTCGCCAACCGGAGAATTTCCCAAGCAGTTGTTGCACAGGTAACAGGTAAGAGCTCGGGGAGTCCTTTCCTCATTTTGGGAGTCTCTGTGTCTGAACTGCCTGTCTGAGCACGGTGCAGATGTTGGAATATCACTTGGCTTTCTGCATTGCAGTGCAGATCTGTCAGCTTAGTCATGATAATGTATGCCTTTGATTTAAGACCCATTGTCCTGCACATCATGGAACTTCCCCAGTGAATCACTTTTTTTTTTCTTTTTTTTTTTTCCTGTGGCTTGTGCTGGCAGATTTTATTTTACAGCATTATAATAAAGCCTGAAGTTCTTATCTTAAAATGAAAACGGTTTTCCTTAATTCTTAAATTGTTGTTGAGTGTGGCAAATAGATGCATATCTGCGTCTCTGGGTGTGGAGAGAGAGAGATAATGTGCATTTATATATTAAAAAGTATATGAATAGTCAGGAGACACAGCTATAACTACTACCACTGCAGCCAGGAGTTGGAGGATGAGAGTTGGAAGTTCTATCCAATGAGTCACAATCAGTGAAAATCCCAAGGGAAGTTGAGGGATGACCAGACCAGCTCAGGTTTTACCTGGAAAGAGCAGCAGTTCTGGGTGCCCTGAGCCTTCTGTCTCACATCCAGACAGGTGAACTCTCTGCAGTGGTGCCACTTCTTCCCTGGGTGTGTTCCAGAGCTTTACACAGAGGGTGACAAAGTCCTGTTGCTCCTCCATGGGCTGGGATGTTATCATTTCTCCCTTCCAGGCACACAGGCCTTACCTGGAGTAGCCTCAGAATGATTTTGGTTGGAAAAGCCCTCTGAGACCATTGAGTCTGACCACTCCCCCAACGCTGCCAAGGCCACTGATCCATGTCCCCAAGTGCCACATCCACACAGCTTTTAAATCCCTCCAGGGATGGGGACTCCACCTGTGCTCTGGGCAGCTGTGCCAGGGATGGACAGACCTTTCCAGGCAGGAATTGTTCCCAGTATCCAATTTGAACCTGCCCTGGCTCATCTCCCCTGGTTCCATCTCATCCTGTCCCTCGTTCCCTGTCAGGGAGTTGTGCAGGGCCAGAAGGTGCCCCCTGAGCCTCCTTTTCTCCAGGCTGAGCCCCTTTCCAGCTCCCTCAGCCCCTCCTGGTGCTCCAGCCCCTTCCTCAGCTCCATTCCCTTCCCTGAATTCTCTCCAGCCTGTCTTTGAGGATGAAGACTTGATGATAAAATTCAGAAAGCTCAATCCCATGTTACGCCTCTCATATTTGTTAACTTTTTAACCCATTTTTTAACTTTTGCATAAAGATCTTGAAATAGATAATTTTTAAGTTTCCCTGATGTCTGGGAATGCCAAACCAGTAGGAGGGAAATCGTTATTTTATGATATTTCCAGGATTTGAAATGTCAGAGGAACCCACCTGTCTGGGAGCTGTGGGTTTGCGGACGTGGCAGCAGTTGAGATGGGCAAGCACAAACTAGTGCTTGAGCCACAGAGCCAGGAATTCTTTCCATGTCTCCAACTCTTCTATGATCCTGGATAAAATGACTTGTCCTTCCCTGGTCTCAGTTTCATCTGGAAAGTCATGAGATTAACAATTTGTGTAAATGTAAGGGATGTTAGCGCTAATAGTTCAAAAATTAATTGAGTATAAGTTGAGTTGCTTAAATTGTACCTGAGCTCTAAAATTTTGGTAGTTAGTGGGTCACTCTCCTGCTTTTGTTCATTCCTTGCCTGAATATAGTCCTGGAAGAACCCATCTCTGAATTAACCTCTGTATAGCACCCAGCAAGTCAGGCTGGCTTCCCCTGCAAGACAAAGAGTGCAAAGAGAGGAAAACTGCACAAAAGGAGTCTTTCCAAAAGGAGCCAACTTTTTTTTTTTTTTTTGTTTTGGTCAGTGGGACTGCCACACGTGGGGTCATTGAATCAGAATCACCACACTAGATCCAAGTCTGTATCAGTGAAAGGAATGAATCTAACTATAATTAACTGGGTGTCTTGGTGCACGTGTTTGATACCTTGCAAGAAGCTGTAGGAAAGAGCAATCTCGTCACACCTGATCCTTTCCATCCTGAGCTTGTCCTCTTGGATTTCAATGGGCATTAAGTTGGCATTTAGCCTTTGGGAGCTCTCGTGGTTTCCTCCTGTGAGTAAATGACACCAACTATCCACTTCAGACGTGGCTGACAGAATTTCACAGCCTTCTCACTCAACGCTCCTGTGTAACACGAGGGGATCCACAGTGTGTTCACAGAGGGACCAGAGAAATACTGCAGGGTGTCAGTGGGACAGATTGAGGGCTGAGCTGAAAGCATTGTGTTATCATCTTATTTTCAAGCCAAATCCATGGGAAACCAGCACATCTGTGCATCTCAGTCATCCTCCCTGTACTTGGTGGGAGCTGATTCATTTTAAATAAACCCCTGGCCTTGTGTAAGCAGATGTGTAGCACTTAAGTGCCACTCTTAAGTACATAGTAATGGCTTATCTGAGAGAAATGGTAAGTCTCAAAGAGATGTTTGGAAGGACCAGGTTAAAGAGTGAGCTCAGCTCTAGCAGGGAGAAACATCAGCTTCCTCTCAAAAGCAGGGAGTGGTGAGGAGTGACTGAAATAGCTCGGGACAGAGATCGGGAGCAGAGCGTCCCAGGGCTCTCCCTTCCAGAGCTGTCTCAGGCCTGATGAGGGCTGGATGACTTTGAGTATTCTTCAGATGCCTCCCAACATCCCTTTCAGCTGGGGAAGAGACTCATGGAATGAGTCTGGAATGTCTGGAAACCAGTTCTGGCTCAGTAGAAAAACCAGTTGGTATAGGCAGAGGCCTTGCAGAGTGTATCCCAAATGGCATCACCTCAGGATTTACAGCCTTAGTCTTACTGATAAAGATTTTCTGTAAAAAGTTACTTGTGCAAGAGGAAAATAGAAAAATTAGCTTTTAGTCTTCATCCCTTTGCCCTAGGAAGAGGCAAGAAAGAAATGAAAAATTATGACGGGTTCTGTCCAGGAGAGTGGCTTGGCTTGGTTACCTCTGCTGGCGACTTTTCCTTTCAGCCTCTACCAATTCTGTTTCCCCAGTATTTATGACCTTATTTATCCCCATTCTGTAACTTGCTGCATTCTGTCCTTGGTGCAGAAACTTCTACTGCACCTGTGACCCCTTGAAACCTCCTTTTTACCTTATTTTGCTAATTCTTCAAACTACACTTTCATTCAGAAACACATTTCTCCTTTTTCCCATCTCAGTTCTAACATTGCAAAGCACTTACAGAGTCCATAGTCCTACAGAGCAGCTCTGCATTAGTAAACAGCTTTTCCTCTTGTTTTTCCTGCTGTAGCACAAGGCAAGTGATGGAGAGGGAGAATGCAGGGAGGGGAACACAGAGCTGAAGGTTAAAGTCAGCTGTTGCAGTAGAAGGATGTTGAGGCTCTCCTAATCCTTATAAAATTATCAGAAACTTTAAAAGTCATTTAGATAATGAATCTGACATAAAAAATTAAACCTGGAAGACATTCTAAAGGGCTGCCTGGTATATGGAGAGGACAAGGCAGGCTGGAAAATAGTAACAGGGTATTAAAAAGTGAGTTGAAAATAAAGGGATGATTGATAAGACGCAAAAACTTAGCATAAAACACTTACTAGTGCTGGTCCTAAAAACAGGAGCTGCTTTTTATAGAAACTTTTTTAATGGTGTCTGTAATAAGATAAACAAGAAGCACTTGGGTTGGGCTCTGTATAAATAATCTCCTACTGATAAGAAAAATGACAGTATAAACAGGAGCTAAGAATAGTTCCTGCGGAATTTCCTATCCTGGTGTTTGGAGCTCCTTTTAACATCACTGCAGCCTGCTCAGGGCTGGGGGTTCAGCCCCACGTGGGGCAGGTGAGATGCCAAGTTTTTATCAAGTATCATTTGAAGTCGTGTGCTGCAATTTGCTTAAATTACCCCAAGAACTGGACTTGGGCACCAGGTTATGGTGGGAAGGTAAAGGATGAATGAAGAGAGAAATGTGAGCTTATCTCAGAGATGCTGTCTGAGCTTCCAAAGTTAGATGGAGGGTGGGGAAATGTTTTCAGGAGCTGATGTCTTTCTGTTCTACAGTAAAGGAGAGAGGGAGGAGAGCACAGGGATGAGCCCTCTACAGATGGGCTAAAGTGGTTTGATGGATGATGCCTCTGCAAGGTTTGGAAATACTACCTTTCCTGTTTTGTACACATAGGGAGTGAAGGAATTAAAAAAACACCCTTATTTTCCTGAGGTTGCAGAGCAGAAATTTCAATTCGGTTTTCTCAGTTCTTAAAAACATAGAAACCAAACCACCATTAAAAAAAAAAAAACCCAAACCCCTCAACAGTAAAATGCAAAGTAATTTTTTTGCATTGTTTTTAAATACACACAGAGCTTTCCAGAGTGCAGTTCTGGTACCCTTCCCAATTATTCTGCTTGTACAACCCAGCCCTGTCCTCCTGTCCCTGCCTTAATTGATAGGAAATCTCCAGGACTTGGCTTCAGATTATGCTAAACACACGTGCAGTGGAGGGCAGCCTTGGAGCACTGCTGGAACAAATCAAATCCCCACAGGTTTGGAACCCACACACAGGGATGCTGAGCAAATGCCAATACACAGGGAAACTTTAACTGGTTCCATTGTGAAGAGAATTCAGAAAACTCCTGAATTACTGATCATCTCAAATGGCATGAAACTGCATTTTGAGAAACGTTTTCCTTCCTGTTTTTTTTTTTTTTTAATACTCATGACAACACAGAGATTTGTTTTTCTATCATTTTGATCTTGCAGGTTTTCTGTAAACAAGCTTTGCTAATCTCCTAAATTGATAGGTGTCCTTTGCAAGCACTTGTTCTCTGAATCTGGGACTTTGCTTACAAAGTGAAGAATTAAAACACAGTCAGTTAACTTTCTTCTCTAGGTCTGATGTATTCCAGGTGCTTCTGAAAACCTCTCCTGAAAGAAACATTAAAGAAATGCAAAGCAGAGCTGCTGATCAGATCTATCTGTGAAGGTGAAAACCAGTTCCCAAAGACTTGATGAATAGCAGAATTGAGGGTTATGAGCAGATTTGAGGTGCACATAGCAGTGGCCTTCTCTTGATGATGTCTTTTGCCATTTTTTTATGTATTTGGAAGGGAAACTCTCTCCTCGAATAAGTTGTGTAGGAGACAGCAGGGCTGGCCAGGGGAGTGAGCACAGACTGTTTTGTTTATCACTGGGAAGTGTGACCTGCTGTGGGAACGAGTAAGTGTGACACAAGCAGTCAGCATCTGAGCTGCAATAATCCTTTGTGGATACCACTTTCCTCCAGCATTTTCCATGAGAAAGCTGTTGGTGTCCATACCCAAGTGTGCTCCTGAACCTGCTGATGCTGAGCCCGGAGCATCACAGCCCTCCTTGAGGTCCCTGCTTCACTTGAAGAGTGAATTTCCTCAGCACTGCTGGATTTTCACTACTCCAGGGAAGTTATTTCATTAATTGCCTCTGGCAGCAAGATGATTTCTTTTTTCCTGCCAGTGCAGTTCCCTAAAGCAGAGTGTGATTAGAGACAGCGTGGCAGGAGAATCCTGGTGGTCACTTGTCCTATGAGTGAACTGTGTGAAACCCACTTGAGATGCAAGAAACTCTGATGTGACAATTTGGAAGGTTTGTTTTTTACATTGAAAGGATTTAAGGATGGGTTTGGATCCCACAGCACTGGGATCTGGGAGATCCTGGATGAGTTCTTCTGGAAAACTTTGCATATGACCTTGGGTTGGTCAAGCTGTTGGGATATGGTTTTGGGACCTGTAAACCTTGCTGAGGTACAGATAAATTTTATGCCTTAAAAACGTTTTGCAGAAGCAGCTTTAGGAGCTGTGGGGACTCACAGTAAGTCAGAGGCTCAGCTACTGTGGCTAAATGACAGCCACAAAAGGATCCCAGCTCTGTTTGGGAGAACTTTGATGCAGTTCAGGACATCGAGACAGTGCTTAGTTTGTGGAAAGAAGCTTTTTATAATGAAGATAGCACAGGTTGGTCAGGAAGTTGGTGTCTGCCCCATCCCTGGAAACATTCAAGGTCAGTTTGGACAGGGCTCTGAACAGCGTGATCCAGTTGAAGATGTCTCAGCTCATTGCAGGGGGTGTGGGACTAGATGACCTTTAAAAGTCTTTCCAACTCAAATTTTTCTGTGATTCCATGAAAGTGGACATGGCAAGACCCACTTGAATTTTTTGGCTCCTGCTGCTCTTGCCCTCGAGCACATTGTCTGGAGTGGTGACATCTGTTCCACGTGTGACAGTGTCACGCAGCCTCTTGAGCAGGATTTGGATTTTCCGCTTGTGGCAGACATTTCATCTCTATTTATAATTTTTATCTACCAGTGCTTTGTGTTTGTATCTTAGGTTGTTGTCCAAACACTCAGCACACACTCATTTACTGCAATAAGTGTAAGTGGACCATAGTAAACAAGTAAATGACTGGAGCTGTTACCCAGTGATTAATTAATGGGAGCAGGGCGGCCAGAAGCAGTGAGACACAAACCTTTGTGTCCCACAGCCCAGGACAAGAAATGGCTTTTATAAATCATAATAGGTCAAGAGCTGCAAACTTGGACTTTCCACTGGTGATCAGGCATGCAGATGGCAGGAGTTCAGCTAGGCTGGAGCCTTGTTTTGGGCCAGAGAGTGTTATCAACTTACACTGCCTTCTTTTGGTATTAACTTGTGTGCTTCCACAGTTACTTGATGTAAACTTGGCAGGGTCTGAGGGTTGTGTTTGGTTGAATAATTCCACTTCCCCAGTAGTATAAACTCAGTTTTAGATCCCACTGTGGGCCCTGGGGGTAGGCAGCTCTTGGCTGCCCCAGCTGTTCCTGAACTCTGTCAGTTGAGGGCAGGGCAATCTCTGGGACTGGGTTCTGGGAAAGTCAGGGTCTGTTTTGTGGGCAGTGAGCTGCTGTATGAGAAACAAAACACCCTCATCCCTTTCCCCCAGGATAGTTAAAACTTGATAACCTCCAGAATCCTGTTCGAGGAAGAGCAATTAAGAGTACAAACCCAATGATTTTAAAAATCTGGTTGGTGTAAACCCACTTGAATATGATACCTGAGAGTCAAGTTGAGACATTCTCAAGTTAACTACCTTCAACACACAAAAAAAAGGCATAATAAACCCCCACATTTGAAGTAGTGAAACTACAGGGGGCTGTTTTTCATGAGTTAAATATGATGATGAGAGCTTATAAAACCTTGATTCATCTCTGGAGGGGGGAGGTAGTTTGGGTTCTGTGTGCAAACCAGCCTCTACCTGCCCGGGTGATATCACCAAGCAGGTGGTGGCACAGGTGGTGTTGGCAGTATATTGGTACTTGGAGCACCTCCTAAAACTTCACTTCTCAGGAGAGTTTGGATGTTGTTAACCTGTTCTGAGGGCTGAAGGGCTGTGTGGAAGGCACAGGGAGTTCTGAAGTAGTGCTTCAGTTACTCAGCAAACTGTGTTTTTACATTTTTGGATGAAGCTATTGCCGACCTCTTCATGCACTTCCAAACATCTTGTTTTATTTAGTTCCTCTGCTGATCACTTTCTGCCCTTCCTGCATTGATCCTTCATTCCCTGTCACACTTTGGAAATAACTGTATTAACTTCTAGGAAATTTTTCCCCTTCCTACTGTTTTCTTAAAACTCTTGCTTTAAAAACTACAGTGTTTTGTCCCTGATCATGCCTGGGTACCTCAAGCTTGGCTCCTGCTTTGTGACAGACAGCTGCTCTTTCTGATTTGTTTTCTGGCCATTGTTACAGTTGCTGACAGTTGGTTTGCTCCATTTCTGGGCTGATGTGATCTGTATCACATAAACTGTTTTCTGTGTTTATCTCCCTTCTTATTTAACCATCGAATGATAAGGATTTCTTAACAATCATTATTTATATTTAATAGTGGGGAAGGGACTTGTTCCCATTTTACAGATGAAGATTAGGAGTCAGGGAAGGCATGGACAATTCAAGTCTGTGATAGCTTTGGCTCCCCAGTTTTTACTCTCTTTGCTTTTGGGCTGATTATGCAGATTCCAGGGTGTTCCTTGCATGAGGTTGAACATAACCCCAGGGAGAAATTTGGGCAGTTTGGGACGGAGCAAAGAAGCTTCACCTCTGCTTTTTCTGGGATTGAAGCATCACAAGTTCCTGGGCTTTGTAAGACGCCACCTTTTATCAGTAGATGAACCACTTAAAACAGTTTGGTAAAGAAGAACTTTTCTCTTTCTCTCTTTTTTTGTTCTGTTCTGGTTTTTCGCAGGTATCAGTCAGAGCCGGATCTCCCATTGGCTGTTGCAGCAGGGGTCGGACCTGAGTGAACAGAAGAAAAGGGCATTTTACAGATGGTACCAGCTTGAGAAGACAAATCCTGGTAAAAAAATGCAGCCAAAACATCTCCTGCTGTTTATTTACAGAATGGAAGCCTTTTGTTTATTACAACTGATAATTCTCTTCTTGGTCTGGGGTACTCCAGAGGTTCTCCTTCTTACTAGGTTAATTTTTAGTAGGATGGGAACAAATCTTCTTTTTGCTTTGCAACAAATGATGCAGAGCTGCTTCATTCAGAGCTGCCTCATCCAGAGCTGTCTGTCCAGCTCCTCAGCCAGAGATACCTGCCCTGCCCTCCCACCACTCACTAAATCTTGGAATCAGAAGCAGCCAGTCAGGTTGTAGTCAGTTAACGTGAAATATAAGCTGAGGCTCTCCAGAATGAACAAATAGAAACCATTAATAATGGCTGCATAATATAAAGTTGCAGCAAAAAAACCCCACACAGTTTGTCAGAGAGATCTTCAGAGGGTTTTGGGTTGGATCTCAGGCTCATGGATGGGATGTTGATAGTTACAGTGATAAGCTGGAGATGTGTCTTTCAAATCCCACCTGCTTCTCCAAATCTCAGAATAGATCTTGAATACAAAAAGAGAAGTAAAGCTCCTCATTATCTTTAACTAACCAGCAATCTTCAAAATCACAGTTGAATTAATTTCCTTGTATTGTTCTTCTCCATAGATTTTGTTTGACCACAGTTCTTATTTTTCCCTTTTAACGGTCTTATTGTAAAGATCAAAATATTTATGTTTAATTTCCTTTAAACATTGGCTTGATTAAATTAACTGTAATTGTTTTAAGGAATTTAAAACTCAGGCTCTCTAATGTGAACTTGGCTTCAATATCCAGGATTCTATTAAGAAAAATTCCAGTTGAAACAGAGCCTCAAAACTTCTGCCTTGTGTGTAAACTGAAAATCAAGAGGCTCCAGCTGACAGTTGGCCTGAGAATAATTCAGATTTAAGTTGGGTAGGTTCAGAGGGAGAGCTGAGCCTGTTTTTTCTGTTAAGCATCTTAAGATGTTGATGCTTCTTTTTCTTAAAGTTGTTTCAAAGATTAAAAGTGCCAAGAAGCCTTCATTTTTGCACTGGCTGGAATTGTGATACTGAGGATCAGCAGAATTCCTGGGTACAACCATCCAGTACCAGCTGCTTGGAAAGGCAGGTTTTACCTACAGAGTAACTCCCAGACATTTCCCTTTGATGAAAGGTGTTGCCCTCAAAGCAGTGGAGAAAACTTGAGAGATTTTGGAGGGTGTAAAAACCGCCAAAACCCTCTCTAGAGGGTTAAACCTGTTGTGTGGATTTTTCCCAGCCTTGCATCCTTTATTTGCAGTATCACATGAAGCTGTTGAGGTAATAGTATTTTGTGCTAATAACAGAGCCCTTGTTCAAACTCTAAAATCTTTACTTCGTCCTCTTTACCTTCTTTTTTTCTCCATATCCATGAGCTCACATCTTGTTGGTCCTTTTGCTGTTGAGAGGTGTCTAAGGAAGGAAGACTTTCCATGCTGAAGGTTATGGCTGAAATTGAAATGAATCAATGTTAACTCTGCTTTGCTTTAGACGTGGAAATACTCCTTGAAGAGTGATTGTTTGAGTGTAACCTTTTTCCCAATAAAAGATTTAAACAGCATTTTCAAGGAGTGTAAAAGGCAGATTGTTTCCTCTGCCTAAGCCAAGGGACTATTTGGATGCACTTAAATTCCTTTTAGAACCAGACAGCACTTGGCTTCTTTTTAGAGGCTGTGGTAGAGGGAGGAACCTTCAGTTTTCCTGTTGCTGTTGGGGAAAATCTACCTGAGGAAAATGGGATTGTATTTATTTATTCATTGTAGGATAATCCACTGCTCTGAGTTATTGCCATCTACTGTATTGCAGGTCAGACCAGGTAGCCAAGAATAATTAATGTGGGTATGAAGAAGTGTGTAAAGGGAGGTACCAACCTTTTCCAGAGCATCCTGGATTTAAATCACTGTTACAAAACCAATCTGGAGCTGAAGTTTTGGGTACTACTTAGTGTATCCTGTGATTACTAGACAGAGTAGCTGGTCTCCTTAGAGCCAGAATATGAGGAAGTCAGTGGAGCTTCCTGCCATGTTCCCAAAAAAATGATGCCATCACCACACTCTCTGTAGGGTGTGAAAGATTGTCCTCCTTGGAAGAAACTTGAGAGATTTAATCACTGCCATGTGTTTTTTCCTAGTTGCTCGCTTACTAAGAGGTGGCATTTGGCTTTCTGTTCTCCTGCATCCCATCTTTTCCAATTCCAGCTGCTGGGAGGGAAATCTCAGTCCTTTGAGAGAAAGTCAGGCCTGTGTGCAGAAGGACCTGCAGGTCTGAGTTATCAGAGGGCAGAGTGAGGTTTTGGGAGCTATTGGTTCCCCAATTTCTGTAATTCCTTATCTTGAAAAACTGGATATTCAGAATAAATCCATTTTTTGACGGAATTTGTGTAGTAATGGAAAGAAAACTTAAAATTGAAACAGTTTTGAAAGACTAGACGGCAGATGTAATCAGTTTCTAAACTGTGAGGGAGGAGTAGTTTGTATGGAAAGGACTGGAGATCTCTTGGCAGACTTTCCCTTGGCTCTGCCAGTTTTTCTGTGCAACTCGTAGACTTCACCTTTTATCTCCCTTTCCCATCTCCTGGATACAGGTGAGCTCTTTCCCTGTGGGTGACACCCCTACCTTGCCTTCAGCTCCTCACAGCAGGACCTGTCTTTTGCTGTGCTTGTATGAGCAAATTATGACTTAAAAATATATCAAAAGAGATTTTCTTTTTCTTTTTTTTTTTTTTAAATGTGCTGTGTGATACTTGAAATCATCCACCACGTGCAGTGCTGCATCTGCCACCCAAAGGACTTGGTGCTGGGGAGCCTTAGGGGACTTTTAGGGCATTGCTGCTGTTCAGATGCTGGTCCTTTCTGGACAAGACTCAGCAATTCCATCCCTTCCATTCTTTCCCAGCTGGCTTTGAGCTCTTGAATGTGCTGTTTGTTACTTGCCTTGGTTTGATTGCTGGTTTGCATGGGCAGTTTCTGCATTTCTCCTGTCTTTGGTGGTGGGTGTTCAGACAGCACCAGACTGGAATGTCGCAAAGGAGACTTGAAGTCTCTTGGAACAGGAGAAAAACACCCACTTGTCCCACTGCATGCAATAATCTTGCTCAAAAAAATGTCTTAATCAATGATTTCTTGGTAGGAGTGATGTCAGAGTTAATGGCAATGCTGTGAATTCCAGTGTGCTACTGATTGTAAATTTTTCTGGAAGGAGTTGCCAGTTAGGGTGAAAGGCAATTGTTTTTTTTTTGTTGGAGGGAAGAAGTCAATGCTAAATGCTGGTGTTTAAAATGTCTTTATTCCGTTAATAGGGATGCTTTTCATTGAGATGGAGCTTTTTTTCACACAGGCACCACTTGTCTGTCCGGTGATTTGTGGAAGACTGAGAACATTTTGGCAATAGTTAAATTTTATATATTTCAGAAGCTGGTAGTGTCCTGCAGTGTTCTCACTACTTTTTTCAGAGCCCAGAGGTTTTAAATAATTTTTTTTTTTTTTTAGATTGATAGTTGTTAGCCTGATTAGTTTCCCTGGCACTGGGTGTTGGGCAATGTGGGAAGTTTGTTACGGAGTAACTTCAGCTTGTCTCTTGTCTCTGCCTAGTGCAAACTGAAGCTGACACCTCGAAATGATGTGTTACAGTTACAGATGGATACAGACTGCTTCCATTTCGGCTGGGTATTTATTTCTGCCACTCTTCTCTAATAGGAAGGCAGCTGTGGTCACCTTGGAGAGAGGCATGGGCTCTTCCTCCTTGAACAAAAGGGAAAATGAAAGGGAGTTATTATCAGGATGTAGCATCTCTTTTGTTATTTTCATAGCAGTTCTTGTTTAGCTGTGAGAGAAAAGCCAGCCCAAAATCAGGGGCTGGCTGTCCCACAAGGTTTGCACTGGGAAGGGATGGTTGGTGATGTGCAGTTCCACAGGGCTGCAGAGCAAACAGTCCCTGCTCTGCTCCTTTTCCTCCTCACCGTGGGCTCTGTAGGGAACCTTTGTGCTGCTGCTGATTTCAGTCCAGCGTGGCTCGCTCTGACCGAGAGGTGTTTATTGTGTGATCTGGGGTCAGCCTGGCTAAAAATACAGTGAGACATCTGTTCTTATCAGGATAATGTACAGTAGGTACTTGCTGCAAATGAAAACTTGCCAGGAAATGGTTTCTTGGAGCTGGGAGACGCCTGAGGCTTTCTCTTGACTGTTCCATGGCAGGGCCTGCCTGAGCCCTGGGATGGGGAGCAGTGGGTGCATGTGATGCCCTTAGAGCATCTCTCTTCCTTCAGGATGGGCTCTGGGATGTGCAGGTGTTGGCCAGGAGGAATTTTGAACGTGGAGAGAGCTGCATTCCAGTTGGAGAGCACCTCTCCTGCCTCCTCTCCCCCAAACCCGCCTGCAGCATCCTCAGCCACACAAAAAATTCACAGAGAAAAGCCAGTGCTGTAGGAAAAGGTGCTGAGCACTGGCAGGGAGTGAGAGCTGTCTCCTTTCATTTCTGTGTGTGAAAGGAGTTCTTCCCAGGCGCTTCACCTCTGCACCCCTCAGAGGTGTCTTGCTGTTTGATGCATATGCTGAAAACCTTGTACTGCGTTTTCTTCACTCTGTCTGCTCAGGAGAGAAGTTTCACTTCTCCTTAAAAGCTGTTTGAGGGGTTTAAAAAAAGAATCTGAACTGGTGACTAGGATGTAACTTGCTAAGTTACAAAGAAGTGGAGCTGAGTGGCAAGAATATTGTGATGGGATGTTGGAACAGCAGAGCAAATGGGAGCTCATTGGAGAGAGGGGGATGAGGGAAAGCTCCATAGGTTCCTTATCAAATGTGCCTATCATAAATGATACATTTGGGTTCAAAGTCATCTCATTCCAGCCCCTGCCATGGGCAGGGACACTTTCTATTATCCTAGGTTGCTCCGAGCCCTGTCCAGCCTGGCCTTGGATGCAGGGATTCAGGGGCAGCCACAGCTTCTCTGGGAAGCCTCAGCCAGGGCCTCACCACCCTCACAGCCAAGAATTCCTTCCTAACATCCCGTCTAACCCTGCCCTCTGGCACTGGGAACCATTTCCTGTGTCTGTCCCTCCATGCCTTGTCCCAAGTCTCTCTCCAGCTCTCCTGGAGCCCCTGTAGCCTCTGGAAGGGGCTTGGAGCATCCCCGTGTCTCCTTTTTTCCACACGTTCATCCAAGCCCATTTTGGGCCTCTTTATGCATTCAGATCCTCCTCTCTTGCTGTGTGGGGGTACTTGCTTGTAATTCTCAGCATATTTCTGTCTTATCTGCTGCGGATATTGATGTTACCCCATAGAAAAGAGAAATGGCTAAATTGATCTAGGAAGGCTACTAAAACAAAAAAAGTGTATTATATTCAGTGCGTGAACACACCTGTAGCAGCAGCAGAAAATTTATGCTTTCAATGCAGATTTTTTTTCAACCTTTGTCTGAAAAATCTCGGGCAAATTTAATGGAAGGACTCTGCATCTCTTGCCTTGATGTGAGGCATCACTGATACTCCTGTACTCTCCCTGTGAAATCAAATCTTCAGGTAGGGAAAGGATATTGCTAACACAATGCAGGGAAAGCTAATTTCTTTTCCTGTTCTTCTGTCTCTTTTTAAATTTATTTTTTTTTTAAGTTTTTTGAAGTATATTTACAGCCTGGCAACTTGATAGCCACCCAGCCCCCTAAACTCTGCAAGTAGCAGAAAGACTAGATAAGGAGCTCTCCTTGAAATGGCCTCCCAGTAAATTGGCACTATAGGAAATATTTCATGTTTCAATGGAACCAAGTAATCTGTGTAGGCTCGTTAGCTGGGAATTAGGGAGAGGCACTGTGCCTTGTGTGTGCAAGGCAGAGATTGTGGGCTTCACTTCCTACTGACTCCTCCTGGGGAGCATTTGTAAATTATTTTGAGCTCCACTACCTAACACAGATGCAAGCCCCTGGCAGGAAGGGAAAGACTCCATGTGCATTTCTGGAAAGGAGCACGGCCAAGTGCCTAAACAGCTCATTTCTTGCTTTTTAGCTGTAGGAATTTGTTTATTGGTTAAACTCTTAGGTTCCCTTGACCCTTTCACTCCTCTGTGTATTAGAGGAGCAGTGTTGTTGCACTAACACTATGTGTTTTGATGAATAAATCCCAACCATTCTGTGTAAACCTGAGCACCCAAAGGGGTTTGCTGTCACAGCCCTGCTCTTGAGTGTGCCCAGCGCTGTGGGCACAGCTGCTGCTTCTCCTGGATCTGTCCAGGCTGGCTCAGTGCAGGAGCTCCACTGGATTCTTGTGGGATATAGGTGGTGATTTATCTTTTCATACAACCTTTTTTTCTGCCGTTTTTTTTTTTTTTTTTTTGCACACAAGGACAGCTCTCTCTTCCCTGCAGGAGAAGTCACTGAGCACAAAGCTGTCCTTCAGAACATACCCTGATTTCTGTCCTTGTGTCCTGTCCCAAGTTCCCATCCTCACCAAGGGATGTAGAAAAGATCGATCTCCCAGAGCGTCTTGATTTATTTATCTTGATTTATTAACTGAGAGGCTGTCGTGGAAAGGATCAGGGGTAAGTTTCAAAGGGGCCTTTCCTGAAGGCATCTTGCCAAATCCTGTCTTGTGCCTGATGCTTTCCAGCTCAGGCTCACAGAAAGGAGAAATATATCCAAAGAAGGGGAGCAGGAGAGGAAGGTTGTGATGTTAATCTGCTTTCAGTGACTTTTTCAGGCTCCCTGGCACTTGTGAGCCCATATTTGCCCAGGCCACGGGGTGTGTTTCTGTTGGTGGAGCTGCTTCAGGTATTTTCTCAGCTCTTTGGACACATTGAAATATCTTTGGTATAAATTTCCATTTTGCTTCCTGAGACTGCTGTATAATTAAATCGGAACTGCTATTTCCTATTTTGTGACAGCTGAGGTGGCAGCACAACCTCAGTGAATCCCAGCTGGGGCACAGCTCACCCTTTCTGTGTGATCCTTTTCCTCTTGATGAAGACATGACAGATTTTCCTAAGTGCCCATCAGCTTCTTGGATTTCCATGGTTATCCCCTTCTGCCTTGGAGGTTGGGAAATGGGAATTCTAGCTGGCTTTGTGTGTCTTTAAGGTGTCTTTGATAATACTTCATATTTTTTTTTTCAGTTTGGACGGTTTCATCACCTGTCTTGTCTTTTTTTTATTTTCTTTTCACAAGCAGGAGTGAGAGGATGGGCCTGACTTTTAACCCTCTGGGAAACACAGTGTTTATTGTCCTTAGGGGCTACACTAAGCATGAGACCCGCTCCCATCCCAATAGAAGAGCCAGAATGGAGACAGACACCTCCCCCAGTCACAGCTACCTCTGGGACCTTCAGACTACGGCGAGGCAGTCGGTTCACGTGGAGAAAGGAGTGCCTGGCTGTTATGGAGAGGTACGTGCTGGCTCTCTGAGGGGGTTTGGAGGCGGGAGCTCTAAAAGCCAAGACAAGGGTGCTTCTCCCTGCCCTGGTGAGCACCAGCGTTGTTCTCATGGATGTGCTGTAGCCTCGTGCAAGCTTGTAAGAATTTGATTTGTGGTGATGGAGTAGGAGGAGCTGTTTTGCCTCTTGTGTTGTTTAAAGAATTGTAACACTGCTCTGCACAAGATCTCTTTATTTTTGTACATCGTGTCCTTCGCTCAGTGTGAGCGTGTTGGTGTTCAGCTCTTCCTTTGCTTTTGTAGAAACTTTTCCACTTATCCTGATCTGGGCTCTCTTGGGACTTGTCTTTTTAAATTTTAAATGGGACAAGTCTTGCAAGCTCTTTCCATTCTACATTTCTCCTTTGCTCTTTCCATTCTGCATTTCTCCCTTCCACTTTCCTGACTTGTCCTCCTGATGCCTCGTGGTGTTTTAAAGTGGATACCGACATTTCGGCAGCACTGTAATTGTTCAGGATGCAGAACTTTGCCTAACAAGCAGTAGATTCCTGGTCCAAAAAGGCTCTTAGAACCCTTTTACAGGAGCTGGGAGCGGCACAGAGCAAAGTGGATCTTTCAAATCCATATGCAAAGTGGCAGGTGATCATTTGAGCTCCCAGCTCTCCTCTCTGAGCCCCTTTCCCTCTGCTTACAGGAATGTCTTTTTTTGGATAATGTTGTAAAGTAGAAAAGGGTTGGGGAACTTGGATGTAGTTTAGGGATGGATGCTTGTTTCTGTCCAGGGCAAATGGCTAGGAGGAGTTTTTTCCCCTCTCAGAGTGTGAGGAGCCTCCTTTCCATGGAAGGACTGGATAACTGTGTGTGCTGCACTCCTCCAGGGCCTGCAACCCCAGAGAGATCTCAGCCAGCAGATTTGTAGGATGTGTTTCTACCATTTCTTTAATGCTTCTCTTTCCTCTTGCTTGCGTGGGGGTCTTGGGAATTGATTAGGAGCAGGAGGGCATCTTTTGCCTGAGCTAAGACTGAAATCCTGAGCTCCCTCAGGAACACAGGCTGGACACACTTCTGTGTCTTTGCAGGACTGGAACCAGTAACTGAAATGTTTGTTTCCCTATTCTGGCCTGGCACTGATATTTTATCTGGCATTGATATTTTTGGCTTTGTCTGGATGTTTCCCCAAAGGAAATAATGTGAATGTTTGAAATCTGTTCTGCTTTGTTAGGTCCAACTAATGCAAAGTCCTGTGATCTGATAGTGTGTTTTTCTAGAGTCCCCCTCCACAGAGGCAGAACAGGGGGCAGGACAGGATCTTTAGCACTTTGAAATGCTTGTCTGACTGTCCTGATTGTGTGTGCAGAAGGACAGAACCACCACAACTCTGTGTGCCTTCAGGGCAACGCCATCTCCTCATCAACCCTCTGTGTGTGAAATGCTTATTGGGAGTAGAATTAGAGCTCTTTGGGCATGGCTGGTTTCCTTCCTGGTTTCTGTCTGGCCCAAAGTGCAGTAACTGCTGTTATTTGCTGTTTGAACCCTGATTGTGCCTCAGACTCCATTGCTGGGGAAACTGCTAATAGAGAGCTGAGAAAGCCACCCTTTCCTCCTCCACCTCTCTCCTCAAGCCAGTCTCTGCTGGGACACTCTAGAAATTAAAACTGTGGTGTTTTAGTACATCTGTTAGAAATCTGTGAGATTTGGATTTGGGTATTGAAATAATCAAGTTGGTCTTGACACTGGAAATCATCCAGTTGTGAATGCAGATACATAATCACCCTATCTAATTTTTCATTAAATTCTTCTGCTTTGTTGTTCTTGGTTTTGTTCTCTGTGTCTCATGCTCTGTAAGGTCTTTGCTGCTGGGGTTTTCTCCTTATTCTGCTGCTGCCACATTGCCTTAATCTTGGCTTTTAATATTAATTTGCCAAGCCCTTGGCTGGGTCACTGTGGTTGCTGGGTTTCACAGCCTTGTGTGGGGTACTGGGAAGCAAAGCTGAGGAGTTTTACTCGAGGCTTTACACAGTAAAAGTGTGGTGTGACAATAAAGCTGCACCATAAAGCAATGGGAATATGTTTTTTTAACTACTGTGCTTTAACAGGCCTCGTTGAGCTGTAAGGATGAGCTGTTTTATGTGACAAGTTTTGAAAGAGTGGGAGAAAAATGCTCTTCTGGGAGCCCTTGGAAAAAGTCACTGATTTCACTTACAGGTCACTGGAGTTTTCTAGGCTTGGCCATGATATGACTCATAACAGCAGCAGGATGAATGTAACCAGACCCCTCTGGCTCAAGCAGATCAGGTTCCCTCGATGGCCCAGGGTCAGGAATCAGCATTTGGCCACTAAAATCGTGTTTGGCATTGCCTCTGGGCAGGTGCCATTTGTCTGGTAATTTGCATTTTCCTCTGCAGGATTAAGTTTTGACTCTTGAGTGGAGGCATCTCAGTTTAATGGACTGTTTTCCCTAATGAAATGCAACCTTCAGTGCACTGTGTTTGTGTGTCCTGCAGCTTCTGGCTGTGATGTTGGTGCACACAAGGATTTCGGTACCTGGTTTGGAGCTGCTGCTCTGGGAACCTCAGGAGAGTGCTCGTTCATTTGAGCTGATACCTGCCCAGGAAGGAGGAACAGATCCAGGAGACAATTCCATCCCACTAATGCACTCAGAGGAGGGCTCTGTGCACCTTCCTCTCTGTTTGCCTCCTGCAATTAGAACTAACTTTGATGGTTTAGCTTAATGCCTGAAGATAAGAGGGTGTAATCCAGGGCTTTGTGGAATCTCTGCAAAACTCCTCCTTCCCTGTGAAATGCTGCTGTGATGCTATGCAAACATTTTTTGGCTGAGGATGAGGGTGTTGACCTGCTCCATCGCTTAATTGTGCCTCCTGCTTTTGCTTTTGTCTTGGATTCAGTTGGTAAAAATCAGAGTTGCTAAGAGTCCATGTGTCAAAACAGCAGAGAGCACTTCAAGGGAAGAATCTGAACGTGATTGCAAAATTTTGAGGGGTCTGTTTCTTAGGAGTTGGCTCTCCAATTGGAAATGCACAGCACTGGTCAGGATTTGATGCATGAACGGAATGAGAAGGATGAGGGTTGAAGGGGCAGTTTCTCCTTTCTTTAAAAAAGCTTTAAGTCAACAAAAAATTCCAGTTCAATTAATTATTACATTGGTGCCAACCTGGTAGAATGAAGATCAGAGTTAGGGCCGTTTACTGAAATGTCTGATGTACCTGAGGGTCTGAGTACAGGGTATGTATATTAAAGGAACTAATTGGTTTATACTGGATTTCCAGGATGCTGCTTGTGGTTTCTGTAATTCAATTCTCCAGCCTTCACTGCTTTTTTGGAATCCTCCCAGGGTAGTTTATTAATCCTTGGTCTTAGAATTTTTGGACAATAGATTCGGGTCTCTTTATCTCTTTACTTTTTATTTTTCTGTAGATATCTCCCTGAATATTTATGCTCTGAAGGTTAAGAGGAGCAGTGGTTCCAGAAAGTAAAGTTCTATATTTAACTGCAGACTAGGTGTGGTTCAGACAACTGCAGTGCTACTGATGCCAACCTTGACCTATTCTCTTCTGGAGCCTCCTGCTCATGGAATATGCTGAGTTTTGAGTGTGTCGATGTTGTTGTGTGGCTTTGCCCTCCTTTGGGAGCAGAGCTAAGACTGCAAGAGTCCTTTCTGTGCAAACCCGAGGTTAAACTTGAAAGCCTCTTTCTGGTTCACTTTCATGTTCTTTTTTTGTTACGTCTTGTCCCACAGATAATGTTGTCTTTTTTTTTTTTTCTTTTCTCTGCTTTGCTTCTTCTTTTCAACCCCTCTCATTAGAAGTATGAAATTGAAAATTCCCTTAGGGCTTTCTCTTTTTTTAATGAAGCTGTGTTGTCTTGTCAATCTATTTTTTTATTATTATTTTTTCCCCCTATGATTTATACTTCTACTCATATGTTGAAGTAGAGGTTTATCTTCTTTTTCAGGCAAAAAAAATAACTAAGATTGGCAGCAGAATCAGTGATTTTATACCCATTTTAAGGCACTTTCCATGAGTGCTGTAGAAGACTTAGGGGGGGAGTTGGGTGTTGTTTTTTAAGTATATGCTTTATCCAAAGATTAAATTAAAATAGCTGTAAATTCTGCCCTAAACAAAAATGAATAATTCATCAGTTGAACGTATTTCAGTTTGTCTAGGGAGAAGGGACTTTGCTTTCTGGTTGAGGGTTATTTGGTTTGATTTTTATGGCTCTGGCTTTTTATTTTAATACTTGTCTGTGCTTCTGAAGCTCCTTTTGTAAAGGAGTATTTAGATTAAATAAGACTAAGATGCTATAGATCCCCATCATCCCCATTTCATAGGTGGCAAAACAGAGTCAGGTGTTTCACTTGGCTTTATTCAGAAGAGAAATGGGTTTAGATTTCCCTAGGTAGGGGGGTACAGTTTCATGCTGTAGCTGAGCTGAATTAACAGTTTGTCACCAGCTCATCCTTAGGTGTTAGCCTGCCTCGCCACCCTTCTCAATTCCTCCTCCTCAGTTTCCCTGCTCCTGCCACCCTGCACTGTGCCAGGGATGTTTCTTGTCTGATGGAAATAGCTGCCAATTCAGCCTGCTTCAGGAAAGATAAATCTTTTTTATTTCCCCCTGCATTTTCCTGAATTGGTTTGGCTTGCTGTGCCAGGGCTGTGCTGGGGCAAAGGGCAGGAATGCACAGCTGGGAGCACCAGGAAGGGGAAGTTGGACAAAAAGATGGTGATTCCATGGAGTTGTTTGGTCTGCTTGGTTTTGTTCTGATTTTGTTAGCTTTTGTTTGTTTGGATGAGTTCCAGGTTTCTTTACAGGCATGGTTGTACTGGCATCATGGAAGAGGGGTCCTTTGATTTTTCTGAGGCACAGGAAAGCATTGGGTCCATGAGGATTAGAGGGGTAGAGCACCTTTCCTCTGAGAGAGTGAGGGGTTTCCAGCCTGCAGAAGAGAAGAATCTTGGGAAAGCTTGAAGCCCCTTCCAGAGCCTAAAGGGGCTCCAGGAGAGCTGGAGAGGGACCTGGGACAAGGGACAGAGGGACAGGACACAGGGAATGGCTTCCCACTGCCAGAGGGCAGGGATAGATGGGATATTGGGAAGAAATTCCTGGCTGTGAGGGTGGGGAGGCCCTGGCCCAGAGAAGCTGTGGCTGCCCCTGGATCCCTGGAAGTGTCCAAGGCCAGGATGGACGGAGCTTGGAGCAACGTGGGATAGTGAAGGTGTCAGAATTGTAACAAGATGATATTTAAGGTCCCTTCCAAGTCAGACCATTCTGCCATTCCATGATTACTTTGGCATCACTGCCCAACTCTGTCTGATTTAACCAGCTGTGGTTTTTTTTTCCCCCTCCAAAGCGGACCCAAGCTGAGGAAGGTCATCTCCATGCCGAGACCAGCCACTGCTGCATTCCCATCACGGTGCTTGCTGGGAGATTCAGCCTCGTTTCCCCTCCTGGAAAAGAGGCTCAGTGCCACCCCGATGCCGAGGCGGTGCCCTGGGCATGGTCCTGGCCCCGAGTGAGATGAGGCCTGACGTGCCTTGTTAGAAATCCTTCCGACTGTGAAAGCGCTTTTACTGCAGCTCTCCTGAGCGCCGGGGCTTCCACGGCTTCCCTGGGGAACACGAGAGCTCTATTAGCTCCTGAAATTCAGTTAGGAAATTTTCTTAGTTAATTTCATCCCATTACTCTTAGTTATGTCTTCCAGCAGAACCTTAATACCGGCCCCATAGGGGATCTAAGTTTCCTGTGCAAGGCTTTGGAGGAGATTTAAGTTTGGGATTCATTGCGTTTCTCCCTTTCCAAGCTGACAGCAGAGCAGGAAGTAATGTCCTTTGGCCCCTTCCATTAGGCTGCTACCTCGTTAGAACAGAACAGCAGCTTCTCATCAATATAACAATGGCCACGGCTTGGCTGGGCAATGCTGCTCGTCTTTCCTGGGTTTGCTGGGAGGTGAGGAGAGCTGGGAATTATCTCTGCTGTCCCTGCGACCCTCAGGTGTCCTTGAACCTTCTGGTGACTCGTTGTTCTCAGCTGTAAAATACCCACTACCAGCCTGGGAGATGAGTCAAGCCAAGGGAAAAGTGCCAAAAGCCTCTAATTCTTGGGTTACCAAAGAATATTGGCATTAAGAAAAACTTCCTGACTTCAGGAATGGCACAGCACTAAGCAAGTTATCTACAGGAGCTACAGAACATTTCTCAGGAGCAAATCAGCTGAAATCTGTCAGAATGGTTCTGAGATACTTGATCTTAATGCAGAGAGAAACATCAGGTGATTTCTTTATATTTTTTCCAGCTCTTTCAGTCCTGTCATAAGGTGTTTGTTAGTCAGCAACTTCCAGGGGGAGATTCAACTTCATTAAGTCCTTTGAGACGCAGGAAATGAGGTTTTTTTTAGGATCTTTGCTGTTTGTGCTCCTGAAATGCATCGAGATCTGAGCGAAGGCACTTTGCAAAGGCACCCAGCAAAGTTCACTTTACCATTCAGACACAGGCAAGAATCATCTGCCTGTGTGAAGGTTCAAGTGGTTTGGCTCAGGGTCACTGCTCTGTGTCTTCTTAAAATGCAAGAGCAGCCATTTTCTGCTTGGCACACAGGATCTGCCTTATTTTGCATTAGATCAAGCTCTGTTCCCTCTCAGACATGCATAATATACAAGCTTCCTATTCTAATCAGCTGTAAGCAAATCCCAGTTGTTTGGCAGATTGCAGGCAGTAAAATAGAATGCAAGGATGTCTGTCCAAAGCCTCGCCAGACTCGGGTTTCTTCAAGGATCCAGCACCTAATGAGTTATTTTGCTTTCTAGAGAGCTCAGGTGCCTTTTGTATCCTTGTGTTCTCTCTGTCTCTCTTCTTAAAAATAATAAAAAGATGATCTGTGGGAGGGGCAGCTCCTTGCAGCAGACCTCAGATAAAATTCTTGTATCTGCCAAGGTCAGAATAACTGAAGTCAACATTTAGAAAAAGCAACTTTGTCAGTCTGGTCTGTAAGAGCTCTGACTGGTGCAGCAAACCCACATTTTAGAAATGAGAATGCTCCTCTAGTCCAGGTACTCTGCTGCTTTTCTCCAGCACCAGTTGAGATCCTCAGTGTTTTGTCCCCCTGCTCATGAAGGTGACAGGCAGGATCTCATCCCAGGTGATGGTGGTTTATAATTTTTTCTACCTGTCCTCTCCATCCTGTGCCTGGTTCACACCTGGCCAGCAGCCATGTGGCTGTGGACAAAAGCTCTTATCTCCTATCCTGTATTTTTAATCCTACTATTGCAGCTCTGGGCGTTCTTATTATTCACATAAATATGTAATTCCTTCTAAATCCTGCTAAGGTCTTCAGGGTACTTCCGGAGAACTAATTATACCTAGTTTCATTTTATATGCTAAAATGTGTTTAAAAAGTCAAAGGTCCCTCTGGCA
Source organism: Phainopepla nitens (assembly GCA_013400175.1). Classification (NCBI taxonomy): domain Eukaryota; kingdom Metazoa; phylum Chordata; class Aves; order Passeriformes; family Bombycillidae; genus Phainopepla; species Phainopepla nitens. Next base: position 115,404 of record VXBQ01008834.1, on the reverse strand, counting down.
TGAGTATCATGAGAAAGAATAAGGCAGAACACTGCATTTATCCAGGATCATTCTCTGTACGTGCTGCTGTCAATGTGCTGCTCGTTTATCTCCTCTCTGAACTTAACAGTCACTCCCTTATCTCTTCTCAGACACCAAGGCTTCCCTTGCCTCTAATAATACTAATTGTCACTCTTCTCTGGACCTTTTCTATTCTTACATTCAATTTTTAGTGACCTGGGGCAGGTGAGTGGGGACCCAAGCAGAGCTGATTTCCATATTTCCAAGGTGAATATTCCAGCTTCCACAAGCAGCTGCATCCAAGTCCTGTTGTTCTCTGACCTCCAGCCTAACATCTGGTTTTTTTGGCTGATCACTTTTATGTATTGATTGAGAGTATCTCTTCTTGGAATAGTCTTTCCTGAAGAGCTTCTGCTGATTTAGACCTGGTCATGTACGTGAGGAGTTGGAATTTGTTCTTTTCCACGTGCAGTGCTTTGCTTAATGCCGAGATAACAAATGAAGTTCAGTCGTGGGAGTGTTAATTGCTGTGAATTTCAAAAATACCATCTCTATTTGTGCCTAGTATAAATAACTTGCCTTGCAGAACTTTATTTAATGTAACTGTAAGTGCCAGTCATGTTAGGGCACAACTTATGTGAGTCTGGGGCTTGTGCTGAGTTCATACACAGAACCTCTTGCTCTTTACAATCATGTTGAGGCCTCCAGATGCTGCCTGCTGTAAGGACACTGTAAAAACATAAATCTGATGTTTTGATTTCTCTTTCTTAGAGCTTTCTTGATTGGCCTCAGAAAAATCAAGACTATGACTGTCCTGTTTAAAGGACACAGAAGGAATTAGGAGCAAAACGCTTGTATTAATCAGCTAAATTGTTATTTTCTCAGCTCTTCGCATGTGGATTCAGGAGGCAGGGAAAGCCATGACAAACTTGTCACACAGACTGTGTGGGGTGGCCCCTGGCACGTTCAGGCTGTGTTTTATGTGGTTGTTGATAAAGTCTGGGCTGTCCAGAACAGCTCCAAGCTGAGGGAACAGTTACCCCTCCCAGCAGGATTCACCCAACCCGTGTGTAATGGGACCCCTGGAACAAACCCACTGAAGTGAATTACAGAATTACAGAATTAACTTCCTGAGTGATCTGGGAAGTGTTCAGAAGTAATTCAGGACCAGGCTGGCACCTTGTCACCTCTGGCTTTGCTGCAGCCAGGGTTTTGCTGCTCGTGTCAACAAGGAGGATCCAAGAGCAGCATCCAGCCCAGAGCGCGGTTGGATCTTCCCATTCCTTCTTTCCAGAGCTGTGCAGAGCCTTCCTGCTGACTCTCACTGCAGCTCAGTGCTGAACAGAGTCCAACCCTACCTCAGCCAGAGGAAACTCTCTGCCATCGAGTAACAGATGTGAGGTCTTTACACAAGTAATAAACAGAGTCATTACGAGGAGAAGTGAGCGAGGAAAATTCCAAAGTCAAACTCTTAAGTTGTTGCATCATGTATTTATGGGCTTTTGGTCAGACTGTGGAGCACTTTAAACAGCCTGAAAGAATGTTCTATCAGAGAACCATATGGGCTTTAGCCACAAAAGTCACTACCACATCCTAGATTATTTTTTAATTTTTTTGGGGTTCTTTTTTTTTGTGATCCTGGGTAGCACAGCTTTCTTATTTGTTTGATTTTCCTTTGGAACACACATAAGTTTTAATTTGTTTTGAGTACTTTGCTATGTGTGAGGAACTCTGTCAACAGCATAGAAGAAGTGCCTTTCATAATTCTTTTCTCTGGATTGGGAATAGCAGTATCCTCAGCTGTGTCAGGCTTGGCCTTTTTGGTGCTTTTGTTGCATTGTATCTTTTGGTCACAGTGACTTCACAAAAACTGATCTTCCCAGCTGATGATCTTTTTGTGCCTGCGAAGGTGTTGTTCCCAAAGTGGGTGACCTTGGATGCTGCACTGTTAAATTTCTCTTTAGTTCCTGCCCTCAGGATTCTCTGTTACTTTTTATGGTGCTTCAATTCACTGTATTGACATGGCTTCTGACTTCAGTCTCAGCAGATTCATCACCATGTGCAGACTTTCTGTCAGGATCATTAATTGTTTTTGTTTTTAAGATGCTCCAAAGATGATACTTGAGACCTGATTGTTGTCTTCCATGCCATGAATTTAATTTTTCAGCCTCTTCTTAGTTAGATTTTTCCTTTCTACCCTATCTCGTAATTATACTAATCTTTGTCTTTTCCAAAATCATGAATAATTTCCCGTTTGTCACTTTATCAAATGCTTTACTAAAGTCCAGAAATGCTGAGAATAATTAGTTTTTCTGGTCAACAATTGCTCAGTTGTTTTTGGAGCTTTACTGCCAGCACTGTTTAAGTCATGGCTCCTAAAAGATTGTCCTCTGGAAACTCAGCTGATCTGAGCAAGAGTGACAGTGGCATTTAAGAGGAAGCACACAGCAAAAACCATGGCTCAGGGTAGGGAGCACAAATCTTGGAGTAAGGAGCTATGAATGGATTTAATCTACTGTCTTGGCTCAGTATCTTTTAACTTTGCTGTTCTTCCACCTGTAAATTCTTGTAATAATATTGAAGAGCAGGATGAAAAAATACAATTTCAGAATACTTGTAAAGGAGTTGATGATCTGGGTATAAAAAGCGCTCTTGAAATACGAAACATGATGGGTGTTGGTAAATGAAATAGTCTTTTGAGTCTTTGGAGCTTATTATTTCCAAGATAACTATTCACAATCCTTTAGGCAAAAAAAAAAAAAAAATTGTAAAAAAGTTGAATAATAAATTCAGCTGTTTCCTCTCCCTGTGGATGGTGAGTGGTCACTGAACAATCAAAGCAAATAAAGATGTTGCTGCTGCCAGGTTTGAGAAATATTCTTTAAAGTTCCCAAAGTTTCCTGATGGCTTAAAACTTCCCTTAAGTCTCCTCCTTTGCTGTGCTATGTACAAAGACCCTCCTGAAGTTGATCTTGTAGTAGTTTAATCCACTGACATTATTGGGTTCATTCATTATTTCTCATTTTCCTTTGCTTCTGTCCATCTGTTGTGTTGTATTTAGGTTGCAAGGTACAGAAGAATTAATATGAAAAAATTAAATACATTTTCTGCTACCTGGCTGTACAACACTTAATGAGATAAGAGTTTTGGCCCAGATGTTGGAGATACTGAGTGTTAAGAAAAATACATGTAGTGAGCCCAAAGTCAGATTTCATCTCAACTTTAGGTGCTGGATAACTTTAGGTGCTGCAGGAGTTGGCCTTGTCTGTGGAATCCTGTAGGATCCTTTCATTTAGCTGAATTAATTTTTATTTTCTGAAAATGCAGCAGCAGTTGGGGGCTCTGCTGAGCTGAGCCAAGTCTGATCCGAGACACGAAACTGAAAACAAAAACTGGTGGATTTTTTGGGGAAAATGCTGGTGGTGATGTTGGGAGCTGTCAGTTTATACTAAGATTAATCCCAAATTTCATGACTGGTATTTTTCCTCTCCTGGAGGCTTGGGACAAAGGGAGGCTCCAAAGATTCCCATCCAGAGGAACTAAAACCTTACTGAGGCTAAAGTGAGAACAACCTGAGGGACCTTGGTGCTCACACTGACATTATTTACACACACCCAGGGCTGAGCTCTCCACTAAAGCACAGTTTTGAGGCAGGGATAGGCTCTTCTAGGAATACCCAACCAGATGAGCTGAACACCAAGCTCTGGCTCTGCTGAGTGGAATATTTTGTTCCAGAGAGCAAATAAAGATGTTCTGCGTTGAGCAATGTGAAAAACCAAGTTTTGCTATTTATTTATGTTGCCATATAAAGCCTTGGAATCCTGTGTTGTTTTGTGAGTGGTGTCTGTGATACCCTCAGTGTTGATTAGAGTTTGTCTGGTTGGAATTGTGGATCACCAGCAGCAGAACTGCCCTTCCCAGTGGGTGGGCCAGGGCTGATTCCTGCAGGGCCTCGTCCCTCCTGGGAGATGTTTCACCCATGAGCTGACCCTGCCTTGGCTTTGCTTGTGAGGACCAGATAAACCAAAATACAACTGAAGTAACTCTTGCCCTGTAGCACATTGAAAAGTGAAGATGAGATGTTTGTTTCGCAGTTGTTTGCAGAAGGGTTTTGTTTATCACTCACGGAGTCCAGCGGATTTAATGCACATAAATATCCCTGCAGCGTGGAGGTCTCAATTTAAATATTTCAAGTAAATAAAAGGGAACAAGAGATCCTGTTATTCATGCTTAGAGGCCTTGTTAGGAAAAGCTTTGAAGATGCTGTTTGCTCACACCAACAGCTCGTTGAAATATCGCAGGACAATTCTCCCTTTATCTTGTGTTGGTTACTTGCTGCCTTCAGAAAATGTCCTTTTATTTTATATACAGTTTAGTGAACTCTGTTGACTTTGAGAGTCTGGTAGTGCCAGTAAGTTTAAGGATGAGTTTAAGGATATTCGAAATTTCAGCTGTCAATGTGTTCAAGGTGCCTTAAGCAGAAAGTACCTGTGTGTTTCAAATTGCTGCAACTCCAGATCTTGCCATTTGGAAGAGGCCTGTTGTGTAATTTCAAAAATGCTCTTATCACCAAATCCAATTAGGAGGAAGAGTAAATCGCCACCTCGGATGTCTTAACTATTCTTTTTTTAATTGTTAATTATCTCGACAGTAGGGTGCTAGAGATTAGGAGGCACAGATTATCTTTTGCAAGTGTGAGGCTTTCAGAGCTATTGTCAATTAATTCTGTTTCTAAACAAATTTTAGGATAATATTAATAGCTTGATAGGATTGTGGTCCTGGAGACTGCTGTCAAAATTCTGAGGAAGTGATGTTGAAAGAATGAAAACCTCGTTGTTCTGTTAGCTTTGAAGGTCATCCAGCTTTACCCACTCCCATGCAAGGTGTATTTTTGGCATTTTAATCTACGTGGCAGAGGAGATTCCTGCTAAGAAACATCAGTGAAACTACTCTCTTGGAGTTTGGACAGCAACTTGTGAAACCAGAATTGAGAGTCAGCTCTGTTGTGTGAGGGTTTTTAATGTGTGCTGACATGCCTCTGGAATTTATGTATCCAGACACATCCTGAGGTGTGAAATAATTTCAGTTTCTCTCTGTATGGTGCACTAAGTGATCTAGTGCTGGTGAGATCTCTACTCCAGATTTGCATTCGCGATTAAAAGAAATCCAAGAATGAAACATTTCTTAGAGTGAGAGGCTTAAAAACTATGCTGTCCTTGGACAGCGTGGCAGTACCCTGGGCCTGAAAGGTCAAGTTAGGAATGTGAGAGATTTTTCAAAAATGAGGATTTTTACAGTTTGTTTCCAAAGGTGATTTAAAGTTATGGTAGATTCTGCATTGGATAAACCCCCATTTTTTTATGTTGTGACTGGATATCTCTGCAGGCTGGACAGAAGATCTGGGCCTAATTCCAGAATTGCTGAGAGACTTCTTGTCAGTGCTGTAGAAGAGGTCAAACTACAGTCCTGTAGTGGTTTCTCCACTCCTGTAAATCCCTGGACCTATGGAATCCATTGGCTAAATAATGGTGCTGTGGAAAAAAACAGCAGAGAGCTGCAGCCATTGTGTTTGTCAGTGTTTTTTCTGGGTTAGGGATTTTTTTCTTAGATTTGTTTTGCTGCTTAGAAGGTCTGGTTGAGCTGATGCCTCAGCTGAAGTCCATCCAGAGATCTGCACTTCCCATCCTTGCCTGGTTATGTTTTGCAGTCCTGGGGGAAGTTTTCAGCTCCATCAGAGTTTATCTGTGGAGGGGATATCTTTGAGCTTCAATTTTGCTGTCAGAAATAAAAATGACTTTGTATCGTGGGTTTAGTTGACCCCCATGTCGTTACTAGGGAATCAGTAGAAATATCTGTAGATGAAACTGGTGGTGACCTCACTGAGAATGGCATCAGTGATATTCTTGGCCAGTATTTACTGGGAAATAAACCAGTCATTACACTTTCTGATGAGATTATGCTCTGAATGTCACTTCTCTGACAGTCTGTCTCATGCCACGCCGAGATAAGATCTCAGGCACAGATGACAGACTAACTTCAGAAATATTTCCATTGATTTGACAGCCTGAATAATAGTTCTGCTAAAAGCCACAAAGACTGGAACAGTGACCTCTGGCTGCTGGGTGATACTGGGGTGATAAATGTACTAATGAGAGATAAATAGGTAACTACATTTGAGTGTTTTCTGTAGCTTGTCAGTGGAAAGCAGAGGAACTCTTGGGAGGGAAACCAGATAGGGAGCTGAAATTACAGGCATCTTATCAGAGCCAAAGGAGCAGCTTTCACCTCATGTATTTTGAGACACCAAAGGCTTTGGCAGGGAGCTCCATCCCTGGGGACAGCACAAGCTTCTGTTCATCCACAGGGGTGGGAGCTGGGTGGTTCTGCTTTTCCATCCCTCCCCGGGCTGGTGGCCGAGCCCGTGGCTCTGGCTTTGCTTTCTGCATCCCTTGGGAGAGGATCTTTGGGAGCTGCTGTGGAAGGAGCTGGGCCCAGCTGCCTTTTGAGCCGTGTCCTCCCGCCTCCCTTGGCTGCACAACCGCTGCTCTTGGCACGTGTGGGGAGCTGGACCAGGGAGGCAGCCAGGCACAAAACATTCCTGCAGAAAGGGAGTGAAGGAGAGGATGGCATCGTTCTCATTGCTCTGGGATTAAATTGTGTTAAGCTGGACTGCAGCCTGAGTTTCAGGGAAGATGAATCTCCCGTTCCTGGAAGTGTCCAAGGCCAGGTTGGATGGGGCTTGGAACAGCCTGGGATAGTGGAAGGTGTCCCTGCCCATGGCAGGGGGTGGGAATTGTAGAGAGTCTTCAAGGTCCTTCCAGCCCAAACCATTCTGTGACACTCTTTGGTCTCCAGCAGAGGAGTTGGAGCCCCAACAAGAGTGCCAGGATATTTCCCTCGCAGCTGAAGCTCCCACAGGGATGTGATTTGGAATCCAGGGATGCAGACACAAAGTGAAGTGAGGGAGTGAGCTTGCAGCACGTCTGCTGTTCTTCAGTAAATGTCCATCTGTGTATTCTTGCCTCCCATTAATTGCAAGGTCAATTACCCTTCCTCCAGTGAGGGTGATCTGTGTCCCCATCTCTGAGTGACCTCACCTGAGATTCAGCTGTAGCAGCACTGTGAATTGTTACCCTGCAACACATTTGAGCCTCTCCACTTTGAACCCCTGCCACACTTGGAGCTTTTAACCATTAGGTCCTGCTGTAAACTAAGCATTTCCTCAACTTGGGGTCTTTTGATCAGTTTTGGGGGTTTTCTCTTTCCCTATCTGGAAAAGCACCAACCCTGCCTGTCCTTCTGCCACTCTATGGTTGTCATTTCACACACTTCTGTGGCAGCTGCAAAGCTGATAGGAAGCAACAAAACTTCCACTGTGGATTATCAGGAACACTACTGAGGCATTGCTTAATGCATCTGATATCTCAGACTCGAGAACAGAAGGGAAAAAAAAAAGAAAGATTGGCAGCTATTGCAGGAATTCAGAGAGGGGCACCTTGGTAAAGAGTTGGGGGGAGGCTTCTTCTTCCATTACAGAGCCCTGGGCTGAGATGGATTCCCTCTCCATCATTGTCCTAAGCACATTATCCCTGAAAGAAAGAGGGTTTCTCTGAATCTGCAATTTTTCTAGGCTTCAGTGTTATTGAAATGAAACGGCTTCAAGGATATCTACATTCTTTACCATCATATGGATTCTCATCTCATGTAAATTATTTGGCCACTTTTCATTTTAATCCTCCACTGTCATTTTCTACAAAAGAGATCATTTGGTTTCTTCATGGAAGGTATTCAGCTGACAGCTGCCCTTTGTCTAGAAAGCAGTGTGCCTTTGCAGGAGTTACTTGTGCCTGCTCCTTTTCTTTTTTTCTTTCCTTTTAAGTTCATATTGCTTCATATTTTTCATCTGTAGCTTTCAGAAACTTTTCAGACTGTGAACAGGTTTGTGGCTGTGAAGGGAATTTCAGACATCATGCATTCTTTCCCTGTGTACCTGGCTGATAAGAAACAGAACTAGAGGCAGAATAATTAATTTTTACTGCAAGAAGAACTGTAGTCCAAAAAATCACAGTGTTTTCACAACTTCTACATGAGCAACCAAAATAGTCAGGGATGAAGTCTTGAATTTTTTTCCATGGCTTCTCTATCTTGAGAACCTAATTATTCTCACCTTCTTTTCAGGAATCATAGAATCATATAACCATAAGAGTCACTAAGGGTGAAAAAGACCTTTAAGATCCTCAAGTCCAACCATCAATCATTATCGTGTTCACCACTAAGCCATGTCCTCAAATGCCACATGGTGGGAGGTTTCAGATGTTGGGCTTTGTGTCATGGCGTGTCAGCCACAAGACCTTGATGGGATGGGATTGAAATGTGACGTGTTGGTAGAGTTTTTGCACAGGGGATTTGGAGGCTGAGGAGGAAAATCAGCAATTAGGGTCGGATATTTTGCATTGCCTGGAGCTGTGAGACCTTTTCCTTTCAGAGTATGAGCTCTGATAAAGCAGCTTGCACTAAAAGCACAATAGGGTCATGGAGAGGAGTAGTATGGCCTCAAGAATGGCCTTAAGCTGAAGTGGAGTAGATTTAGGTTGGATTTTGGGGAGACATGAGGGTGGTGAGACCCTGGCACAGGTTGCCCAGAGAAGCTGTGGCTGCCCCTGGATCCTTGGAAGTGTCCAAGATAGCGTTGGAGCAGCCTGGGATAGTGGAAGGTGTCCCTGCCCGTGGCAGGATGTTGGAACTGAATTAAGGTTCCTTCACCCCACACCATCCTGGGATTCAACTCTGAGGAGAAGATTCAGTTTTGGGGAGCACAAGTGGAGGGCTGGCCATGTTTATAGGGAGGTTGAATGTGTGGGGGAAGGAGAAATCACATCATTAATGAGGATGAGGAATAATCCAGCAGGGGGAAGGAGAGGCAGGTTCTAAAATTACTGTCAACTGCAGAAACAGAGTTTTAATTGCTTCAGTAGTTCCCTTTCTAGCTGGTACACATTTGGCTTTGTGATCCCCACAAAAATGACCAGGACAGCTGTGTGACAACTCACTTGAGATTTTTGATGCTTTTTCATAAATCATAGATTTAGGATGAGAAGAATTTCACATTTTCTAGTGAGAATCACTTTTCTTCTTGAAATTTTTAGACATTTTACATGAAAAGATCAAAAATTCCTGTTTGAATTTAAGGAAAACTTTAGAGAATGATGAAAAATGTCAGGCAGATGAATTGTTTATAACTTAGTTGTAAAATATTTAGAGATAAGAATTACTGTTTCAGCAATTTCTGAATCACAGAAATGATTGGAATACACTAAACTCCCTCATTTGCTAGAAGAGGTGTCTCATTCATTGTCCAGTTCTGGCAGTTTGCTCCATCACAAGGAGATTTCCTGTTGTCCCAGAGAAATGTAAGCATGGACTGAAGTTTTGTTGTTGGTAGAAAATATTTTTGTTTTTGTTGGAGGCAGCAAAAGCCTGGCTGTGGCTTGGTTAAAGGGAGTGTTGAGTTAGATGACAAGAAGAGGGTCACTAGTAGCTCTTGTGTTATCTTGGCTGCTTTAATTAGTGTCTCAGTTTCTTGCATCAACAAGAATGGGCAGTTCAAGGACACTGTGATTGATAATTTTATATATTTTGTAATTTCTTCTATAAATGTTGATTTTTGTACATGTGGTGCTGACCTGGATTCCTGGTTGGACTCCAGGGCAGGCAATACGTTCATGTAAAGAACAGAGCAGCAGTTTTCAGCTGGGATCTCTTGATGTTCCTTTATCTCAGGGTGCTTAAAAGAGCAAATTATTCTTAGCTCTGGGCAGAGGGCAGTGCTGTGTAGGTGGGAGAGCTGAAATATTGTCATGGGGCTGTTGAACTGGGGTCCTGAGCTTCTGCTTCCATCACTAACTACTGGAAAAAGCATTTTCTGCTCTGTTTTCCAAGCTCTCCATTCCCCAGAAATGCACCTGTGCACAGAATGCAACTGCTTTGAACAGAAATTTTCAAGTTGAGATAGACACACACACATCACTTCAAAGGCTGGAATCACAGAGAGGGGATAGGCATGAAAGAGGGGAGAATACACTTTAGAAATTACCATGTCCAGAGGATGTGATATTCATTCCAAATTCTCATAAAGCTGAACAAAGACAGCAATCCCATGCCAGGGAACTCCTCCTTTGATTCCTCAGTCACCTTAATTCCAGCAATTAGTTCATTCTGATAGTGGAAGTGTTGGCTGACAAACTCCCAAATTTTCCAAGTCTTGAATTGAAGTTTAAGGCAGAGCTGCCCTTCATTTAGAGAAGATTGAGCTATCCCTGTGGTTCCATTTGTTCTCTTCCAGAGGTACATGAATGGTGCAACTCTCTGAGCTGATGTGGGATTTCTCTTACTCACAGCTTTGAAATAGCTGTGACTGTAAATGACTCTGTGAACAGGGGGGATGAAGCAGTGGCACCTGAAATTCAACCTGAGTGTTCAGAGTTTGGACAGAAACAGTTCCTGCAGGGAACAGAATCTGGATTTCCATAGAAAGTAACTGGGGCCTGTCCACTGGGTGAATAATGGAAAATAATAATTGCCTCAATATGCCTGAATCTCCTACTACCAAATGATCTACAGTTAAGGAAGTAATTATCTTATTTTCAAATCCAGAGCAGCTGTCCAACAGCCGGACCTGCTGCTGATCAAAGTTGATAAAAGAAATCCTAGGATTATATATTATGGATAATCTACAGAAAAAACAGTGGTAGGCCCTGCTTGTGGTGTGATTAGCAGAGTCCATTGAAGTAAACAGGACGTTTTGTTGGTTTTAATGCAGATCTGATAAGCTGTGTGGAATGCAAATCAGTTCATTAAAATTTGCAGAGTGGTTCAATGAGGTAAAAGAGGAAACAGTTTTAACTTTTATGGGATGTTTGCTGCATATAAAGTACAATAAAATCACAATTATTCCAGAAAAAAAACTGTTAAAAACGTGCTGTACTCAATGTGCCATTCTGAGGAAGATTGAAAAATTTTGAATTGTGGTTTTAAAAAAATAATCGGACTGTAGAAATTGTCCTGTGTAATTTCATAGCATCTCCACACCTTATCTATCTCTGCAGTATTTGTGGGGTTTTGCATAATATAGATACTAAAAATATGTATGGATGTGTATATATTAACAAATACATATGAACAGAGATCAAAATAAATATTAAACAGCTCCTGCCTAAGTTGGGGGTGTGTCAGGGGATAAATAATAAATAAATGATAATAAAGTCAAAGGGCTATGGTGTCTTGGAGATGATGCTTCACTTGACAGTCTTAACTCTGATATCTGTGGAATTGCCTAAATTTTTGGGTGTCCTAGTACAGTATTCCAAATGCTGAAATAATACTCATTTATCTGAGGGATTTAGGAAGTTTCCTTCATTCCATGTGGACATAAGTGCAGGCTGATGTTACTTTATCCATAAAATTCATTGTGTTTGGTACCCCTGGAGGAGTGATGCAAAAATCAGCAGCTGACACCTTTTAGTGCAGCTGCTTTGGAACCTTCATGCTTTGATTTCTTTAGAAAAAAAAATGTTTGGGTTTTTTTTCCCCTTTTGCAGTTACTTCAATGAGAATCAATATCCTGATGAGGCAAAGAGAGAAGAAATTGCCAACGCCTGTAATGCAGTTATACAAAAACCAGGTGAGGAGCTGCTGGGGGGTCCTTCCCAAAAACAGAGGTTTCATCACCTTGAGTTCTCAGACTGATGTTTGCAGAATCACACAGTCATTTGGGCTGGAAAAGACCTCCAAGGTCATCAACCTTTGACAGATAAATCAGGTTTTTGGAGGAGGAAGGAGCTCAGCTCTCCTGTTTTTTCAGTATTTTACTGCTTCCAGACAGGGATCTCATGTTAGAACCTGGGTATTAATGGAGGACCTTATCTTTAGGTCAACAAGTTTCATTTTCCCTATTTCTGGAGAAGTTATACTTGGGAGAGGGGCATGAATATTCAGTGTAGTGTTAGTGGATGCACCTGCCTTCGCTTAGTTTTGCTAACCAAACATTTACACAGATTTCAGAACTTGTGTTTTGGAATATATTTAGATTTCATACAACCAGAATAAAAATTAATGAGAAGGCAACTAAGGCGTGAGTCATGCACATGGAATCACAGGATTATTTAGGATGGAAAAGCCTCTGGGATCATCGAGTCCAGCCATCCCCAGCACTGCCAAGGCCACCTCTGATCCGTGTCCCCAGGTGCCACATCCACAGGGCTTTTAAATCCCTGCAGGGATGGGGACTCCAGCACTGCTCTGGGCAGCTGTGCCAAGGCTGGACAGCCCTTTCCAGGCAGGAATTGTTCCCAAAATCCAACCTGAACCTGCTCTGGTGCAGCTTGAGGCCGTTTCCTGTCATCCTGACCCTTGTTCCCTGGGAGGAAAGATGGATCCCCACCTTGTTATCCTTTCAGGGAGTTGTGGAGAGCTGGGGCTGTCTCAGGATAGCCCAGGGTCAGACCAGTTTAGAATGGAAGTGACCTCTGGAGTTTCATCTGGTGAGGCAGGACCAGCTCAGATGAGATTGTTCAGTTTTCACTATCTCCAAAACCAGAGGTTTTCCCGCCTCCAGGCCCCTCCAGTTCCACAATGTTGAGCACTCTCATGGCAAAGTACTTTTTCCCTGATACCTGCTGAAATTTTCCCTGAAAAATCCTTTAGGTAGAGGACCAGAGAGCTGAGGATTTGATTCCTGGCTGTGCTGCTGGGAGCAACTTGGGACAAAGTGCTGCAAGGCCGTGTCAGGGAGCAGTAAAATACTGCCAGTGGAGCTGATGCAAAGCATTAGGCAGCAGCCAAACTATCAATTTCCAGAGTTTTCTTTCTTTCACTTGTCTCATCTCTCCTAACTTATTTAAGTGTGCAGATTGCTGCAATTACATGGGTGTTTTTTATGCTGAATAAATAAACTTAGAGAAGGAGTCAGAAGCAGGAGGGGCTCAACCCTGTGTAGCCTGCAGAGGTCTGAGAATGCAGATATGGGGAATATTTTGTATAGAGCAACTGAAGAGGTTTCCAGGATGTCCTTGGAATACTGAATCCCTCCAGTCCTCCCTTATTTATACTGATGACCAGATAAAGGCATAGTTTTCCATAGCTGCCTTCTGGTTTTGGGGAATTTTTTGGTTGGTTTAAGTCTAAAAATCCAGTGGTCTGGTTTCCAGCATCCACCCCTGTTCTCCCAAAAGATCTTGAGTGTCCTGGCACAGTTGGGAGGATGTGATGAGTGCTGGGGGCTGATAGAAAGGAAAGCAGATTGCAAGGGTGACACAAAACCTCTTTATTCATTTTGCTGCTGTGTAAAACAATGAACTGTACCCTCGTGACACGTAGTAAGAGAAGGAGCCCCAGGGATGGGCTTTGTGGCAGGAATTTCAGTTTTTGGAATCTCAGTTTTGTGCTCCAACTGGAAAAGCAGCCCTTCATTCTCCCATGGCTCTGGATTGAGTTGCTTGAAGCTGCAAAGAAATTCCTGTATTTCAGATTTTTAAAAAAGAGAAGAAGATATTTGGCAGTTAGTGCCACAGCACCTGGACACAGGAATTTGATCCACATGAAGTTAACATTTTCTCAATTATAATCACTTGCCAGTGCTGTCTGTGTTTCAGGGGTTTATCTCATAGAAACCCAGAATTGTTTGGGTGAGCAGGGACCTCAAAGCTTATCTAAAATTCCAATCCTGGGACAGGGACACCTTCCACTATACCAGGTTGCTCCAAGCTTTGTCCAACCTGTTCTTGGACACTTCCCAGGGTTGTGGCAGCCACAGCTTCTCTGGAACCCAGTGAGTAACACCACTGAACTATTCTTTTTCCCCTCTGTTGCTTTCCTAGGAAAAAAGTTGTCGGATTTGGAGCGAGTTACCTCCCTCAAAGTGTACAACTGGTTTGCCAACAGGAGGAAGGAGATCAAGAGAAGAGCCAATATCGGTAATGTATCACAGAGCCTGCCTGCAAGGCTTGGGCTTTGCTCAGGAGAGGTGGCAATTACGTAAGAATAAATTAGTGAAAACACCAGAGGTGCTGACAGCCTCGGGAGAAATGTGGAGGAATTATGAAAATGAGTCCCTTGCTGCTCCAGATTTTTTGTGAAATACGTGTAATTTGTAGAGTTCTGTCATCAGTGCAGGAAAAGCGATGCAGTTACAAAGTTTTACTGGAAGATCAGCTTTAGAAAGCAAAATGAGAATTTTGTAGGTGGGAGTTGCATTTCCCTCCTTTGAGTATCCAAATTCAAATCTGAAATGAAACCTCGAAACTGTAAATAAAGGAGATAGAGATGTTGGCAGGTTCACAAACTTAGTGTGATGTTTATCCTGGTTATACCTCTGCCCCTGACAGCTTTCCAAGGTTTTGCCCAGGGACAAGTGGCTGGAAAAAAGCCATATTTTTTCTTGATGATCAGGAAAAAACAAAAGTCACTTCAGAGTTAACCCTGTGGGTTCTTAGCTGATCATAAGGAAATCGAAAGAGACTCTGAGCTTACAGACCCTCTGATGTGGATAAGATATTCTGGGTAGTATAAATCACCTCAGTGGCCTGGATTCAACAAACTCCTACCATTCAAAAAAGTTTGATGCCCTTACTTAAATATTATGCAGAATTACTTTTGCAACACATGGGTGAGCAGATATCCATATCTGCTTATTTCCAGTATTTTTAATTATTTCAAATGTTCTACTATTTTGCCTTATTTCTGAATAAGAAAAAAAACTCATACTACATCATTTAACATGTTACTGAACTTCAACTGCATTTATTTTTCTACAAGTAAAAAGGGCTGCTCAAAGGGATGGGGGAATAAAGCAGACTCAGTCCACAGTGGGTGGAGTTTCATGTTTGGGGGGAGGAGGTTTGGAAAGAGATGATAAAGAACCAAAGGGAGCTTTGGATATATAGACCCTACTGGAAGATGGATTTTTATGTTTTCAAATCCCTGAAGTGCTTTCAGAAATTTCTCCCATCTATTTTCAGACACTCCCCACCCCCTCAAGTCCTGCCAGTCCAAACGATGGGGGAAGATTTACAGGGAATGCCTTTGCCACTCCAGTACCTTTGAGATTACACTGATTTCTGTTAGGATTGGCTGGAAGACAGGGATTTTTACTCACAGACAGGTCTGGTAGTTGGCAGGGAAGGATTTCAGGCAAACCAGTGTTTGTACCTGTGCTGCCTTCCCAAATGTTGGAGAGTGAAGAGGAAAGGGGCTAAGGACTGACCCTGTTCCTCCAGTTAGTCTAACTTCCTGAAAAAAAAAAAAAAACCTAGTTACTTTAACTGCTCCAATGCATCAGATAAATGAGGGATCCATTTGCTTTTTTCGAAGAAGCAGCAATCCTGGAGAGCCATGGAATAGATGTACAGAGTCCAGGAGGTCACTCCAACAGCGACGACGTGGACGGCAATGACTACTCAGAGCAGGTGAGCCCTGGGGCCTCGTGGCCCCAACAGGGAGAACTCCAACACCTAAAAAGGCCCTTTTGCCTCTTGAAAATCCTGTTTTGTTTGGCTTTTGTGTCATTGTGATGGGGAAAGGGTGAGAATTCAGTACTCACCCACATGGATTTGTTGCCTCACAACAGGACACTTGGCAAGTACGCAACGGGGAGGAGGAGGGACGATGTTCCGAGGGAGGCAGAGAAGCAGAGAAGGTAGAAGAAGACAGGAGGATCTGCTCCAAACAAGCAAGTTACACCCCTCACACCACACACACTGTCTGAGACACGGCAGGAGAGCCTCACCTCAGCCAGGGCCCTGCCATACCCACGCTCTCCCTCCCCGGCACTCTGAGTTCCCCTCCCTAAGGAAGGGATGGACGGGCCTTTTTCAGTCCTGTGTGTCAGGCACCAACAATTATCCCCAAAAAAATGGGCACCTCTTGCACCTCTTGATTTCTTCCTGCAAGAAGGGCCCTGTTCTGGCCAGGGCCACACCTGCTGTGGGCTGCTGACCTGGACATGAGCAAGGGGGAACCTGGCCCAGGACCCCTCAGAATTCTTTGTGCCAGCCTTTCCCAGCAGGATTCTGAGCACTGAGCACTCTCCTGGAAGATGCTCTGTTCTGTGGGAGAACCCTTCAGGAGCTTCTCAGGATCATCCCTCAGACACTGACAAATAAAGGGTGAAGGGTGGGGGGAAAGGATTTGATTTACTAAACTCTGACCTTTAACTGGCCTATTCCATATTGTTCAGCAAGAGCCTGCCACTATTTGGATTGTTTACGTATTATCTATATATTTTTTTTGTTCGTTTGTTTTTGCATTTTAATTCTTGCCTGTTCTCTCTTTTTCTTGGTTATTTTTAACCCTTGACAGCAACTTCTTTTTTAAATTCTCTAGCAAAAGAATGCCCCTTCCCGCACTCTGAGCCCTCACCTACCCTAAAGTTGGTCACCCTTCCTTCACTCACCTTCCTGACAGGTATTGCATCCCCTTCCCAATTTTTCCAGTGTTGGCCAAACCCCGAGGGCTGTGTGTGCTTGGCACCAGTGACTCGACCATTTCACTCACCTGCTTTTGAGAGGAGATGTTTCTGTGCTGCCCCACAGCTGGGCTGGATCACTTCTCAGTGCCTCTTTTGAGAGAAACTGGGAGTTCTCCCTCTCCAAAGGCTGCTGGTGGAGTGGAACAGCAGCTGAGTGTCCTGGAATGAGTCCCTGGCACACTTGGCTCTGGCCCAGTTCAGCAGATCCCTGGCAGAGACATCCCCAGCTGCTCTGCTCCTGATGGGGATTGAGACCCATTTTTTTATAGGTCAGCACCAGCAGATTTGGTGGAACCAACTTTTGTGGCTCTCAGTGATGAGAAGCTGCTCCATGACTGCCATAAAATATTTAGAAAGGAAATATTTCTGCCAAGTCCAGAAAATTCCCTGTCAGATACAGGACCAGAATACTGAGGTGGAGCGTGATGTAGACATCCCACAGATGTTTTTCTTCTGTACATTAACCACCATACTTTGAAAAGAGAAATAAACTGGTTATTAAAATTTAAAGATCTTTGTTGAGAGGCCTTAGAAATGACATTTCTCAGTAATCTGGGCTCGTCTACGAGGTGTAATTAGTCATTAGCAGCAAAGCAGATTAAATGGCAAGTTCTCCTGGTGGCCATTTAACATCCCTTAGCTGTTAAACCCAGAAATTCTGTTTTCCACAGCAACACTTAAACTCTAATAAACTTTAAACCACAAAGTTCATCCAAATACTATCAAAGTGCCTAAACCCCCAGATTTTAGGGTTCTGAATTTGTACCATGATAAAGATTTCTGGGAGGCCCTAAAATTCACCAGACCCTGTTACAGATTAATTAATCCTTCTAAATAACCTCAGGATTTTACCAAATCCTGGCTTTTTTTTTTTTTTGTCCTCCTCAACATTTGCCACCCATCATCTTAATTTAAAAATGCTCTATGCACGTTTTAAATTTTAAATCACAGAAGTTCATCACTTGAAAGCTGTTGGGAGACTGATAAATGTTTATCATTTCCTTTCTATAAGTGATAATAATTGAAAAAAATCCAAGATCACGTGGGGATAACTATTAGTGTCCTGTTTTAAAGAGGGGAAAACACCATGATTTTTCCCAAAATTCTGTATTTGATTTATGATGGTTCCAGTCCCCTTCAGTCACTGGTTTTCTTAGCACTCAAAGAGTTTTCCAGCATCTTTCCCCCTATATCTGTGTGAATTCAGTGTTTTCACAGGATGCTGACTTGGACCAATGTTAGGCTCAGTTTGTGTCATGGTTCTGGTCAACAGTAGCAGTTAAAGAAAAAGTACTTCTCTAATATATATATAGAATTATTTCATTCTAATAACTTCCAGCTTCTGGAAGTCAGTAGTTTTAAGAGGCTTTTTGAGTTTCCATAATTTCTAGCAGACTCATTTTCCCTGGAGTTGTCAAAACCCCACCTTTTAAAGCCATTTTTACTTTTGTCTGATGTAAAGATCAGTGAATCCTGAACTGAACTGTGCTAAGTGAGCAGTGCTTCCCACTGCTGCCTTGGATCACATTACCATTCCAGCGAGTGTCTTTGATTATTAGATCATAAAAAACCATGGACAGTTGTCCTCTTATTTTCCAATTATTTGTAATAAATATTTATCATATCAACCATCAGCCATTTCTTCCCCAAACTGGAGGACGTGACTCTGTTAAGCTTCTTCTCATGAGGAAACCTCTTCCCTTGGGATGTTTTTTTGTTTTTTCCCTCTGCCTTTTTGACTTCTGTTGTGGCATCAAATGGAATCAGAGAACCATGGAATGGTTCGGGTTGGATGGGACCTTAAAGTTGATCTTGTTCCACTCCCTGCCATGGCCAGGGATGACCTTACAGGGTGACCAGAACTGTATATTCCAACTACAAGCATGGACCTGTGCCGTGCCCAGTGATTCCTGTCTTAATTTGCTTTCCTGACTTAACCTCGTGTATCACTTCTGTCTTTATAATTCAATATTTTCCTCCAGAGCTGGGTCCCCCACTCCCTGCCTTGCTTCCCTTTGTCTGCACAGTGAGGGAAACCAGTCCTAAACCCACATTCTGAACCTGCTCTGTCCCCCCACAATCACTCGGCGCATTTGTTTTCTCTCCGCTGTGGTTTTGGACTTGTGGAATAACCCTGCTTCTCTCTGCTCCTTCCCACATGATTCCCAGGATGACAGCACTAGCCATAGTGACCACCAAGACCCCATTTCCTTAGCTGTGGAGATGGCAGCAGTCAACCACACCATCCTGGCGCTGGCCCGGCAAGGAGCCAACGAGATCAAGACAGAGGCTCTGGACGACGACTGATGCCAAGAAAGGGGAGGGTCGAAGCAAGAAGTAACTTAGTTTTAGACGTAGCACCTTAGCAGACTTTCCTCGGTCCTTAATATGTGTTCTTACAGTATAACTTTGCAGTTTCTTGTACGTCAGTTAGCTGTTAGGGTCTTGTTCTGTGAAGATGGCATGGTGCCCTCAGCCTTTGCATATACTCTCTCAGTATTAATTCCCAATAAATAATCAATCAACCAACCAACCTCCCTCTCCCGGCCCCCNAAAAAGAAAAAAAAAAATCTTGCTGCTCTGTCTTAGCATTCAAAGTGCTTCCAGGTATTTTAGACAGCCCTCAATTACAAGTCTTAGGCTACACTTAAAATCTTGGATAACCTTAGAGATTGTGTTGAAACCGATAGTCCGTACGCTTTCCCTGCCCTGAGACTGAAAGGATGCAAGCTGAGGTAGTGGCACAGGGTCGATGGACACCAGACTGGGAGTATCAACAGAGAGTAAAAAGAACACTTAGAAACCCCACTCCAGCTTGGGAACAAATGATTTCCAGCTGCAATAAGCCGTGCCTCACTGGTCATAGCAGTGACTCCGTTTACTTTTGGGTGCTGTGCTGAGAATGTCCATTGGAAACACATTCCCACATTTCGGTTGATGCTCACATATTCAACACAGACATCCTCTACTCTCACAAGCTGCGTGGCTTAGTGGAGAAGTGCTGCCTTCTGCCTCTGGGACCATGGTTGAAGCCCAGCCTGGGATCAAATGAAAAATGAGCTGAATGTCTAATGGACAGCAGTCCACTTCTCAGAACCACTGCTCGTTCTTGGCATGGTGGCAGTGCCTGCTCAGAAGAGGTCTAGACTCTTACCCATCTGTCATTAACAATTTCACCTTTAATTCCTCCTCTCTCACCTTTTCTGTCTCCACTCCCCTCTCCACTTTGCCACTTTCAAAAGCAGTGTTTTCCAGGAAGGTTGTTAAGGTCCTAAAATGGGTGAGTGGATTTTTACACACCTGTGTAAGTAATGCCTACGTCCTGACTAGCCTGAAAGGTTACTGGAGAACTCGACATCTGACCTTTGCTAGATAACCATCAGAGCATAAATATTCTCCTAAATATGAACTTTTTTTGTTTGTTTGAAAGCAGGAGGATCTCTTACCTGAGAAATGGGGTGTGAATGTTTTGTGTTCTCTTTACTCTGTCTTTGTTAAGGTGTGAGAAAGCTATACTGCTACGAGCAATTTAATTAATAATTGGAAGCCATACTGATAATGGATGTGGTAATATTTGTAAAGCAAACCTACTCTAAGTAGCAGGAACTAATGGAATTGTTTTCCTTGATCATATGTAGCACTTTTGTTACTTTTTTCTTAAAGATATTTATATTTGATAAGTCTTTTTTTTATCATTTGAGAATTCCAAATACCAAACAGCAAACTTGCATTACAGAGTCACCCTGCGATCACCTTGTCATCTAGTATCTAAATGATGAACTGTGTGTGCATCTAAGAAAATTACATCTGCTAGCATTGTGTGGAAATGATCTCCTGGCATCCTGATAAAATGATATGTTGCTGCCGGTAAGAGGAAACATTTTGATGGAAACAGCACGAGAAGCGTTAGAGACGGGCAGGGCTGTGTTACATTAACAGAGAACAAATTAAAAAAACTTAAGGAAATTTTTGTATAGAGACACATATATAAAAGTTTGCCTGGCGTTTCCTCCACATTACCCACTTTTATCTTCCCAGTTTGTGTGGGAATAGCTCAAAGAGGGGAAAGCAGCTCAGTCTGAAGGATGGGTTTCCCTTTGCTCCCCTCCACTTCGGAGGTGGAGCAAAGGGAAGTTCCTGTTACTCGCCTTGTTCTCATCCCTTCCTCCCTCTTAACTCTCAGAGAGCTTTGTGACCCCTCCAGTGCGGCTCCCCAGCAGGTTTTGAGCCAGGCTGAGCCCTCCAGATCAGCTTCTCCTCTGTCCACGTGGAGCAAACTGCTCCCCCAAGTGCTGAGGAGATCCTGTGCTCTCAGAGGGCACCGCCGTGCCACCTCTCTGTCCCTTGGAAGATCTATAGGTAGGGCTCAGCCTCGACTTCCACTTACAGATTTCATTGGAAAATTTATGTGCTTTCCTTAGAAATAGATCACTGAAGCAGAATGAAGCCGTCTTTTTTTTCTGTTTTATTGCATTTCTTGAGTAGGCAAATTCATGAGTAGCGTCAGGGCGGACTCAGGAAAGGCAGGACTTGGATCAGCGACCATTGCACCACTGCAGTTATTTTCTTACTGCCTGTATGAATGTTTTGGTACTAAAGAGTGAAAGGATGGGGAGAGCTTTTATTTCTATTTTTGCACAGCAGAATGATCGAGCAAACTCGAGCCTTAGTGGAATTTTACCTACTTATTCATTCCACAGTCACACACTGAGCTGACAAGCAACATCCACGATTTATAGTAAGGAGATTTTAATAATCGATGACCTCTTTACGTTGGGCTTGCCACCACCATTTGTTCTGGCTGTTTCATTTTAAAAAGAACAGACTCAAACTGTTGGACAGCTGCAATTTTAAAAGAAATATTGCTTATTGCTTACATAGTATCTGTAAAAAAAAAAAAAAAGAGGCATTGTTCGAGGCTTTGCCTTTTTAAAGCAATAGGGAGGAATAAAAATAGTATTAGAACTTCTGTATCCTGATTATAGGTTCATATGATGCAGGATCAAAGTAACACCACCGAAATTGTGTATCTGTACCATCTAATGTAGAATAATCTGGTCTTAATTCTGTTTGTCACTGTCAGGAAGCTGCTGACATCCCACACGAGTATGTTCTCTGAAGGTTAAACAGGTAAAAAAGCCCTTGTGAGTGACTGGAGATTGGCAGATTTTCCTGGGCTGTAAATACCAGTTTTCTACCTTCCCAGATCGTCATCTTACCAGAGAAAATATCAAATATCTGGGGAATCGACCCCTTGGTTCCATGGGGTCAGTGTTTGGGGTGTGTCTGTTCTGGCTTCTCTTTGGGCATCGGGAGGTACAAGGAACGAGTGGCGCCTCAGAGGAACGAGTGGGACCTCAGCTGTCCCCAGGGTGCTCCTGGCAGGTTGTTCCCTTCATTCTAGAAGTTCCTAAGGAGCCATTTGCAGTTGGTCAATCCTTTTTTGGTTTGAGGTGAATTACCTGGAATGGGACAGGTGCTTATGTGATGGTACCGAGAGGAGCGAATGTGATCTGGAGTAAGTGAAAGAATCGGTGGAGGGTGTGTCCTGGAATTCAGGAATCCTGGGATTCTTTCTTTTGGGGGTGTTTCCACGATGTGGGAGTCATCTTTGTCTTTCTGTCTGTGAGTTTCCTTGGAAATGAAGCCTCATTTTGGTAGCACTGCAGTGGAGTGGCAGTTTGTTGTAGCCAGGCTGGAGTCACTGAAGTTTGTTCTCTGGGGGTTCCCTTGAAGTGGCTCTGGTGGCAGATCCGAGCTGCCTTTTTGTTCTGTGAACAGAAAAGAAGTTAATTTAAGAAACTCCTCATCTGTGATGGTCACAGATTGCATTTACCTTTGTAGAGTGAGTTCTGGCTGATATTTTGTCCCTCATAAAGTCCTTTTACTTGAGTTGCTGTCTCTGACCATCTTCTTAAAACAACAATTTCTACCTCCACTTCTTTTCTGCATTGTTTTGGTATTGGGTTTATTTTTAGTTCCCCCACCCTTTTTCCTGAAGTATGAGATCCCAAACATTTGCAAAAGCTTTATGAGTTGATAGAAATCAGCAGATTTGTTTTCTGTTATCTTCTGAATATTCTGTAGACGCACGTGTGGTTATAGTGAAATCCTGTGCTGGATGTGAGTCTGCAGTGCACCCTTGCAGCAATTAAGGAATCTCATTA
This sequence comes from Phainopepla nitens, assembly GCA_013400175.1. Classification (NCBI taxonomy): domain Eukaryota; kingdom Metazoa; phylum Chordata; class Aves; order Passeriformes; family Bombycillidae; genus Phainopepla; species Phainopepla nitens. The sequence continues at coordinate 92,715 of VXBQ01008834.1, read as the reverse complement.
AGAGCCTTCAGGAGGTCATGGAAAGGGTTTAGACCCCTCTGTCCATCATTTGTGGGACCATTGTGTGGGCAAGAGGGGGGAGATGGGAGGATTGGAGCACGTGTCATGTAGTGGGAGATTGCAGGAGCTGGGATTGTCCAGGCTAGCTCTGGGGACAGCCCAGATTTTGGGTTTTTACTGTCTTAATAAATTTGTTTTAACTTGGGGGGTCCAGTGCAGGATCAGGAGTTGGACTTTGATGATCCTTGTGGGTCCCTTCCAACTCAGGATATTCTGTGATTCCAGAGAAGACAGAGCCAGGCTCTTCTCAGAGGTGCCCAGCAAAAACCTGAGGGGCAGAGGGCTAAAGCTGCAGTAAGGAAAATCCCAGGTGAATATAAATAGAAGTATTTTTGTGCTCAGTGGTAGAAATGGCCCAGAAAGTCAGTGAAATTCCCATCCTTGGGGATACTCAAAATTCAACTGGACAGGGTTGGATTAGAGACCTCCAGAGGTCTCTTCTGACCTAAATTATTCTCTGATTCTGTGCAGACCTGCTCAGGTTGAGATGTTCCCTAGTTCTGATTTGTACATGTTGACTTGTTTAAATAAATTCTGTTAATATGTTGAGGGTTTTTTCTCTTTTGCTGTTCATAAAAATTATCTTTTCTAGTTTACTAATAGAGAGGAGCTTTATTTGCAGGGTCTGGCTCCAGGCTCCAATCAAGCCATAAGTTAGAGATTTCATTAATTATTTGCTCTGTTTACACAGTTCTTCAGGGATATTTGACTTACTCTGTTTGTTTCATTGCTTAACATTAGACTGGTAAGTTTTTCATGTTTTTGTAACATTTGTGACTTGTAGATCAGTTTTTGCCTTCATTTGTGAAGATTTATCTTTGTCTTGCTGCTGTGAGTGCAAGTGAGTAATTCCACATAGCTGAACCTATTTCAGGAAAAATTTGGTTTGACTCAAGCCCACTGGTGACTGCTGTGGTAAGCCAGAATTTTTTGGTCAGTAAATCACAAATTAGGAGCTGAAAGGGTTTGATTGGAAAAAAGTCAGATTATGCTCCTTTGGATCCCCCTTTCCTTATGCTGCTGGGCACTTCTAGGAAAAGCAATGTGGTAGTTGAAATAGGTTTTATTTTTCCTACAGATAAACCCATTAAAATTGGTGTAAGAATTTTCGAAACTCAGAATTGCTGCCTTGATGCAGGATGTTGGTTCCCTGTATGTGATCCTAACTGGAATCCAAAACTGGAGTCACACTTTCCTTTGCAAATTACTAAATTCACTGTGAGACCCTGCCCATTATCCTGAGCTGTGGGTATTCAGTTAGAGGTGGTTTCCAGCCCCTCCTCTGCTTTATCCCTACTCATTTTAAGTAATATTTGTAATAATGTTCCTCCTCCCACTCCAGCTCCATCATGGTGCAGCCCCCACTTCCCAGTGCTCCTCAGCTTCTTTCAAACTCGTGTAATTACCAGCAAATTTAAGGGGGTTTTGTCAAAACTTGGCTCTTACTTACCTGAGTTTTCCCACTCAAGTAGCTCTTGCACTCTTTGAAGTTATTTAACTTGATAATATTATTTTGATCAAAGTCTTAAGCTTAAAGGCAATAATCTTTGGTTTGGTGCAGCTTTTGGCATTTGGCAGGAATCTTTGTTGGCAGGATTGGTCTTAAAATTGTGTTACATGTCAGTGACCTTAATATATGTTCCTTCCATGGATTTTGTGTGTTTGTAGCAGCAGTCAGGGGTTAGATCCTGATCCTGGCTACTTTAATGGAGTTTTGTGGAGTTTTCACTGTGATTCCTTGGAAGGGAAGGTTGATGGCCTGAGCAGAAAAATGCCTTGCAGTTCCCAAGAAGAGTTGCAGAGACATTTCAACCTGAAACATTCCCCCTTGGGCTTTTGAGCAGCTGGGATATTTACTTAGGATATTGGATCAGTTATTGGCCAAAGGGGATTTGGTACAGCCCTAAAACCTTCATTTCAGCCTCTCTTTCTGCTGTCAAATTTATGGGGTTTAAACTGTCTGACTAAAAACGTTGCACATTCATGAAAACCAGAGGCATTCTAGAGATGGCAGCTACAAATCCAAATTTAAAATACACTGAAATCATCTTTCTTCCTATGTGAGAAATGTGTTACAACTAGAAGAGCGTGGTTGAGTGTTTTGAGCACTGTCAGTAAGGTGACAGCGATTTGATGTTGGTTTTTGTCCAACAAATGTGAATCAAATCAAATCAAATCAATGGAAGTTTATCTCAGTGGCAGCAGTGAGGCAGAGGGAGAAAAATTTAAACTCTTTTACTGAAGAGTTTGCTGCCATCCTTGGCCTTAGGTTTTGTCACTGAAAAATAGCCTGGAATTGTTTGTTTTGTAGTTTGTATCAGAGAATTGTGGAATGGGTTGAGTGGAAAGGGATTTTAAAGAGCATCCAGTCCCACCCGTGCCATGGGCAGGGGCACCTTCCACTATCCCAGGTTGCTCCAAGCCCCAGTGTCCATCCTGGCCTTGGACAATTCCAGGGATGGAGCAGCCACAACTGCCACGGAGCTAGAAAAGAATTTGCCGTTTGAAGCACAGGGGGAAGTTCACAAAATATTTTAAATGCCCCTTAAATGCTTTTTGATGCAGCAAAAGAACCAATGGGCTTGACGGCTGCAGTGTGGAGCTCTTTCCCATTCTTTCAGGGAGATCTGGAGTGCTCCAGCCAAGAGCTCAAGCAGGAACGAAGTGAAGCCATTGAACTGGTGATGGGGCTTTGATGTTTCTGTATGTGCAGAGCATCTCTCCCTCAGCTGCCTTGGCAGAAGCCTCCCTCTGCCATTTATTCCCTCTCTGCTCAATGGCAGCGGGTGTGTTCTGCTGATCAAAACACCCAGCACACTTGTGCTGAATCCTTTCAGGCTGCAGCCAGGGTAATTGGGATGGGCAGGATAAATGCATGGGAGTATGGCAGTCACAGTGATGGCAGCTCTTTTCAATGGCTGGGTGTCCCTGACGGGTAATTAGCAGCTTTAGAACGACGGGGATTGGCATGGCCGTGATTAAAAGGATTTCTGTCTTTTCTGTGATTGAAAACAGAAGATCTCCCGCCCCCTAATTCTCTTTTAATACCAGTGTTATTAGTGACACTTGGAACACAGCTCCTCTGTAAACTTAAATAATGACCTCAGTGAATGGTGACTTACAGCAGCAGGGACTGAGCCGAGCTCAGTTCTCTATGCAAAGCTGCTCCTCCTGCTTCTGTGTTCTCTGCTCCACGTGTATGTCACTCCCAGTGAGTTTGGGAGACAAAGAGGACATTTGGTTGTGTGACAGCCTGGGAACAGATTGCCCAGGGCCTGGTTTAGCTCTCCTGGCTCATTTTGGATTTAAGGAGATGAAAAGGAAGAGCCATGAACTCCACTGGACTCCTCCCGAGTTTTCAGCTGCCTGCAGGTGGAGGGTTCCTTGGAGCAGGCAATGTCCCTGGCTCTTGGGTGCCACTCCAAATTCCCATTCCCTGTTTGGAAGCCTTATCAGCACTTCTTGCCATGTTCTCCTCCAGCTCTGCTCTCTCGAATAACACAGTGTAGTGATAGGAGCTAACTCCCCTTTTTCCTTAAAAAAAATCTCAGAATATCCCCCCCCAGGACAGTTAGCTGGACGCCATCCTTGCCATTCACCCAGGATATCTGGTGGTGACCCAAAATATAGTCATTTTCCCCTATCTGTTGCTAGATTCTCCAAAAGCATCTGCCACATTGTGTTCTGTGCCTTTTAAATCTGATTTTGTGAGTATCTGTTGCCCACTGAGCACTGTGGAACCTGTGCTCCATTTTTGCCCCTAAGTTTCTTGACCAGATTTTTCCATAGTGCAGTTCTCCACTTACCAGGCAGGTTTCCACATTTTGTTGGCATGTAAAGATGCTTAGAGGGACTCTTGAGTCAAATTTAGTAAAACTAGCAGGTTCCTATCACCAACAAATTCTCAAGAGAATTTAGGCTCTTATTTAAATCTTCCAGTTACTTTTCAGCTTCTTTGCACTGAAATGCTTGTGAATCCCAGTTCAGAGCAGACCTGTGGCCGTGGGTACTTCAGTTCTTCCAGCATATTTTCCACCACTGCACTCACAGTAGCAATGGGAACAACTTCTGTTTTAGAAAATACATTTTTAGATACTCACTTGCTGCTGTCACTGGCCTCAATTCAGCTTCCCGTCCTCCTCTCCCTTCTCCTTAACTAATTAAAGTCTTCCATGTTATGGCAAGATGGCATATGTAGCTTAAATAACCCACCTCTTTAATTAAGAGGTTGGATTCAGCCTTCTGAGATATATTTGACATCATTTGAGATTTAAAAATACATTTTACTTACACAGTTTATCCATCAGATCGCTCAAGGAGGGCAAAGAGATAATGAAAGTAAATTATTAATTAATAGTTCTCACCCAGTATATTCCATTAAGAATATTAAGCATTTATTCCATTCCTCAAAGCATGTTTGACTTTGGATAGAATTTTTTTTTAAGCCTGTCTGCTGTAGAAGTTGCTGCTGTCTCTCTCTGACAGGGCTGTAGGGACAGGGTGGAAAATATCCTTCAGGAGCTAACCAGAAATTCCAAATATCAGCTCATTGACCAGGTTTTCCATTTCCTTTATGCACTGTGAGGAGATCTTTTCAAGCCAGACATGCCACAGACTGTCCCTCACACATCCAAGCTGTTCTTGAAGACAATTGGTAAAATTATGAAGTGAAAGCAGCAGCAGAAGCATCTCCACTTCCAGTGTAGGGGATGGAGTGGGATGAGTTTGGGTTTGGAATGGTGAAGGAATTTAAGATGTTGCTGGCAAAGACCTAGGGATATTGCAGAACATCTGGAACTGCTCCCTCAACAGGGGAAACCCCTTGGGATCTTTGCTGATGAGAGAATTGAAGTGGTTTAGGAGCTGTTACTGGAATTTGAGCTGTGCTTTTGTTCATTTTCTCACAGAGGTAGTTCAGAGAATCGAGGAATGGATGGGAAGGGCCATTAAATCTCATCCCATCCTATCCCACCCCCACCCACGGGCAGGGACACCTTCCACTGTCCCAGGCTGCTCCAAGCCCTGTCCAGCCTGGCCTTGGACTCTTCCAGGGATCCAGGGGCAGCCACAGCTTCTCTGGGAATTTCATCCCAGCCACACCCTCACAACCAAGAATTCCTTCCCAGTGTCCCACCCAGCCCTGCCCTCTGGCAGTGGGAAGCCATTCCCTGTGTCCCAAGTCCCTCTCCAACTCTCCTGGAGCCCCTTTGGGACCTGGAAGGTGCTGGAAGGTTTCACTGCAGAGTTCCCTTTCACTTTAGCCAAACATTTCCACCCTGGCACACAAAAACAGTTCCATTCTAATAGTTCAATTAAGTACTTCCTTCCTTCAGAGCTCTTTGCTTACACAAATCTTTCTTCTGTAGAGCTTTTTAAGTCTCAGACCTCTCTCTCCAGGGCCTTGGAGAAAATAAAAGCTGTCAAGATGTGGGAATGTTTATAAATCCATTGGATTTATGTGATAAATTTGTAAAGAGTGATGCAGAATAGAGAGACACTTCCAGTTAGGGTTGGGTTTGTTCTGGGTTTTGTTTTGTTTTGTGGTGGTTTGTTTTGTTTTGTCTTGTTTGGGTCTTTTTGTTTTGTTTGGGTTTTTTTGGGGGGGATTTGTTTTATTTTTGTTGAAGTAGATGGAATAGGGAGTTTGCATCAGGATTGTGGGAGGCCACCCGACCTTCAGGGTCTCCTTGTAGGTGACAGACTGGTCCCTTCTGGCCTTAATTGTAAATCTACAACTCCAAAGAGATAAAATGTGTCTTCTACCTTTAGAACTTGTTCAGAATATGGATTAGTTTATAGAGATTTGAGTTCTGGAGGGGTTCTCTGCAGCAAGAACTTTCCATCAGAGAACACGTTGTGCCTTATGTCTCTAACCCCAGTTCCAGTTCCATACAATAAAAATCTTGCAGCGTTACCCCAGAAATTCAGCAGAAATAGAATTTGACCAATTACAACCATTTCTTTGGGCTGCAGTGCCTCAGCAGCTGATTTTCACAAATACCATTGTCAGAGGGCTTCAAAAAAATCCCACAGCCAGCACAAGCCCTCTTGCTAAATTGATGTCTCCTTATTTTCCTCCATGGAGCCTGCATTCCTTGAAGGAGTTCCTGTGGAGAGCCTGAGCTCAACACTCCTCAACTGCTCTGAGCCATTTGCTTCCCTCTGTGGCTGATTCTTGGTGCTGAATTTGTCACATTATTTTCCCAGATTTCAGTGCTTCTCACAGAAATAATTTCTTTTATCTTTCATGCAAGCTCCTTCACACCCCAATAATCCCATTTTACCTGGTTTGCCTGTTCTCAAGCGCTCTGACCTGAAGCTGTTGTCCTTGCAGCCTCCAAGTAAGGGGTTTATTATTTTCCACCCTATAGAAAGCAATCCAGTGTAGGGCAGGAGCTCCCAAACTTTCTGCTCTGGGGTTTCCCAGCTCTCAGACCCTTCTACCATCCCTCCTTGCAGTTTGGATGATTAGAAAATCACAGAAATAGCAATTTTTAAGTATAATTTTTTAATTATTACTTAGACTCTCCTTTTTTTTTTTACTGGGAAGATTTGTTTACTGGGAGACATTTCCCCTTTCCTTTGGCCTTTTAGATGGTGCTGTATCCATTACTTACTTGAAGTATATATGAAATAAATAAGAACAATTTTATCTACTTTGGCCGGTTTAAAAAAAAAAATAAAAATCAGCTCATAAGTTCAGCCAGTTTACAGCAGGTTCTTCTTTTGCACAGTCCTGTGTGAAATCAGGTGGTTGGACCATGGGAGAGGGACAAGGTGGAAGTGTTTTTTTCATAAAATCCCAGAATGGTTTGGGCTGGAAGGGACCTTAAAGCTCATCCAGTTCCTCCCCCTGCCATGTGCAGGGACACCTTCCCCTATCCCAGGTTGCTCCAAGCCCTGTCCAACCTGGCCTTTTTTGTTCTGATTTGTTTTGCCTTGCTCGACCTTTGTGTTGGAACCTTAATTGGAGCAGTGGATTTTCCTGGTTTCATGTGGGTGTTAGGGACAGGATGCCTGGATTTGCACAGCTTTCCCAGGAGTCTGCTGCTTCCCTTGGACACTTGGTTTATCCAGGGTTAGGGATCCCTCATTGCAGCCAGAGTTGCTTTTTATTATTATTCGTAAGTTGGTTCAGGCTTGAAAATCATTGGGAAATCTTGAAGTCACTTTTCCAAATTAAAAATCGCAATGAAAACAGAGTTTGGATTTTGAGCTTCCCATCTTCCAGTGTTAGCCACTGAATTTTCTGTTTGTTTTTTTTGGCTTCTGTGTGAATTTGGGTGTCATCCTGAGCCTTGTGCTGACCTGAAGCTGGTGACTGGTTTTTGGTTGCTCTTGGGTCAGAGCCCTGTTTGATCTTTTGGGAGGGGCAGATTCTCCTCTCTAATCACCCCGTAAAAATCCAAAAGCAAAACCCCTTTATCTTTGCTGTTGGCTCCAGGAGTGTCTTTGTGAATCTCATCAAAGCCTCCCTGATTTTGCTGCTGGAGTTCTGGGTGGTTCTGGGCAGCACTTCTCCCCCCAGTGCTGGGAGAGCCCGGTGTCCGCTGGAAGTCAGATCCCGTGGGATGTCATTGTGCCACCATGGGACAGGCTGTGCCCTTAAACCCAGGAATACCAGATTTAAACTCAGCTTGGTTTCACAGCAGTTCTGTTGCAGGGTGATGAGTCAAAGTCAGTGGTGGCCACGGGGAGCACTGTTTCCCTGACACATTGCCTTGCCTGTCTTCCTCTTGCTCTTTATGACCTTCCCAAGGCTGCTGAAAGCCTGGGAAGCGGGAGAAACGTGCAGTACTTCTTTCATTTTAGTTTTTTTTTTTTCTTAGTGTCGATTTAAAAAGTGCCTAAGTGAGGAACAGGACTCCAGAGTGAGCTGGAGGAATAGGATTAGACCTCATTTCCCTCTTAAGAAAAGAGCCCTCCCTGTCTCCCTCCACACATCCCTCCAGTGAGTCCAGAGCCCGGCAGAGTCTGGCTGGAAAAAACTCCCTGTTCTTTCCTCATGCTGCCCCCCTTGGTTCTCAGTCTTTGGGGGGAGATCTCATTTCTCAGCCAGACAATTGCAATCTCTGATTTGGGGTGGATGGCAAAGAGGGGGGAAGCTTGGATGGAATTCAGTAGGAAACTGCCTCTTGGATTGCAGATGCAAAGAGCTCTGTGTGATGAACATCCACCTCTGGAAAACCAGGTCTGGGTGGGAAAAGCTGATGTGCTTCTTTAATCACCTCCTTTGGAATTACAGAATGGTTTGGGTTGGAAGTAACCTTAGAAATCATCCAGTCTCACCCCCTGCCATGGGCAGGGACACCTCCCACTATCCCAGGTTGCTCCAAGCCCCATCCAGTCTGACCTGGAACATTTCCAGGGATGGGGCAGCCAAAACCTCTCTGGAATCCCAAATGCAGTTTCTTCCTATATTCTTAATTATTTCTAGGTTTATCATAGTGGCACCTGCTAAACATTTTGTCCAAATAATCCTAACTATTGGCAGGTGGTTCTAATTTTGTAAAGGTGAGAATTTTTTGTGGGTTTAAAGAGTAAAGGTATCAGTGATAGTTTAAAAAATTTCATTAAAGGAGGATTTCTTCTGACCAGAGTGAAAGGAGGTAACAGAACACTGTGAAGGTGTTTCAGTACCACTTAAGGGTTCAGCAAATGAAAGCAATCCATGTGTAGATGTTTTATTTTGCATTAGCAACAAAATGTTTTCACTCCGACAACATCCGAGGTGGGAAAGCCTGGGAAAGGACTGTTGGCAAGGAAAGCTGTGAGGACATCTCTGCAGAGGGCAGAAACTCAGCCTCTGGGGAGTGGATGGGTGTTGATAGAAGCAGGGATCCTGTGGGAATCCATTGCTGGGGTCCTGATGGAAACCCAGTTTGTGGAGCCTGTGGCACACACGGCCCCTTGGCCCTGCTCCCAGATGCCTTTTGGAAGTGATACTTGCCCTGAAAAGTGGTTGCCACTGGCAGTGGAGGTTGGTGACAGCAGATGGGTGCTGTAGTTGAGTGTTGCAAACCCACGAGTGAGGGCATGGTGGGACAGCCTCAGAGCCACACAAAAACCCAAAAAACCCCAGCAAGGCTTGGGGGGGGTTCCTCACATCCAAATCCTGTGTGTCTCGACTTTGTCCCACTGTGACCTCGACCTGGGGGCGGGTGCCAGCCGTGCATCTCCTGTCTGGGCCCTGCTGGGATGGCTCCAGCTGCCTGCTGTCACTTCACTGTCCCCAGCTCTGTCAGTGACACCCCAGACGAGCCGTGTCCCATCCCTGCCCTGTCCCTTCCTCCCCCCCAGCTGCTGGCTTGGCCCAGCTGGGCCCCGTGTCTCATCTGCTGTAGGTGCCCTGCCTACCTCAAGAGGTAACCATGGGATCCTGGAGTGGTGTGGTCACCCTCTGGTCAGTTTTCCATGAGCACTAGTGCACACTCACACACACACACACACACACACACTGGAATGTATATTCTCCTCCCCCCAGCCCCCAAATAACCTCTTGACCTGATCCTTGCTGTAGCCACCACCAACTCCTCTTGCAAATTGGATGCTGCTTTAAATGTGAAAACAAATGTTCAAGAAGCTATAAAACCTGAATGAAAGCTAAAGCTGAATTTATAAAGCCTTGTTGCATATGAGCCAAAAGTGCAAAAAGCTCTATATAATGAACTAACCTGCCACTCATATAAATATAAATATATATAAATATATTAAAATCAGACTGTTCTACAAAATTGTGTATTTGTATTTTTGTGTACGTACAATTTTCTGCTAAGCAGAAGGAGGATGTAGTATAGGATGATGTGAGAAGAGATTTTGTTTAATCATATTTCTTTGTTACTTATTTTTGTTAACATCCAGATGCCTGTCTTTGTCTTATGTGTATGACACTGTTCCAAAGGTGCAGTATCCCTCTCCCGCCGAGCGTCCGGCCTCCTTCCTGCACAGGGAGCAAGTCAGGTGATGCCCCTCACCACCACCACCATCATCATCATCACCATCATCACCATCATCACCATCCCCTCCTTCAGATCCACCCTGGTCTTGATCTTAAGGGCTGCTTGTTCAGCTGAAAGACGAGATGTTTCATTTCCCTGGTCGTGAAGTTGAATATTCGTGTGCTGGTTGATTCCTCTGCACGCAGTTGTTCCCTGAACACGTTTCCATGGTCTGCTGCTGCTCCTCAGCCTGACATTTTGGGGGGGGGGGGAAAGAAATGGATGGGACAGGTTGGGAGGGAGGATGAGCAGATCCTCGTGGTGGGAAGTTCTTGTGGAGAGGTGAGTGCCGGGGGTGAACCTCAGTCAGACCCCACGGGGATGGAGGCAGCTCCTCGTGTTCCCCACGCTGGCTGCTCTTGGGGCTTGGCTGTCAGGAAGGAAGGCTGGGGAGGTGGTGGGTTGTCACTCTGCCTGTGCCCCCTCAGGAGCATCCACCCCAGCAGCCCTGGTGGCTTTGGGGCACTTTGGCTTTTTGCTTAGGGAAAGTTGGAGCAGCCCTGAGAGGGGTCCATCTGTTCATGCCAGATGCCCTTGCAGTGGAGGCACTGAGTGAGAGAAGAACATTCCAAACTCTTCTCCCAGTCACTGCCTTTATCTGCAAGGTGCTGATGGCTCCCTGTGAGGAGAAAAGGAATAGTGTAGGAAACCTGATAACCCTTGGTGTGCTTGGGAATCGTCATTTATCCATCACAGAGAACTGTCCAGGGAAACAAAGGGCCAAAGGAAACTGGATAGAAGAGGATGTAGTGGAGGAACAGATGGAAAGCTTGGGGCAGGAGATGATGGAAGTTCCCCCTCAGTCCTACCACAGTCCCTTGAGGAAACTGGTCCAGCCTCCATCCCAAATGCAGGTGAGAGTCAGTGTCCATCACACCCTCCCCTGGCAGCAAGTGCTGTGAAAATAAACCATCAACCTCTCTCCTTGTGCCCTTTTTTTCCCTTTTTTCACTTAATCCCTGTCTATGTTAGAGCCGACCCGTGGCCCGGGGAGAGCGATACTGCACCTTTCCATGTAGGGCTCATATTTATAACAATGTGTAATGACTGTAGCAAAAGTCCTTGTTTCTGTATGTGAATGGACAGAGAAACAAGTGCTCTATTGTATTGATTAAAATAGTTCAAATGAGTCCTGTATCATTGTATCTCCTATTCTGGATTAGTGCCTTTTGGACAGTAGACTGTTCTGTAATTAAAATGTAGTATAACTGCTTTTTTGTACAGTTTTGTTTTAATAAAACTTTTTTTTAATTTGTGTTTATTTTAGTATTGTACCTATTAGAAAATAAAAATGTATAACTCAACACAGACCCTTTTTCTTCCATTGTCCTTTTTGTGCAGGGCTTGTGTGTGAGACCTAAAATGTGTCCTGGGAANGGAGTTTTCCCTCCTTTGGCGGGGGCTGTGTTTGCCACAGGTAGAAGTGCTGGTCACACAAAGAGTTCTGTCCTTGGAGATGGTGCCCTTCCCTCTGGGAACCTCCCCCACCTCAGGAAGGGCCCTGTGAGTCCCATCCCAACCATAAAAGCCTCTTGCTGAAGCAGCTGAAGCTCTGGGGGTAGCAGACCTTGGGGCCACTCGGTGATAAAACCAAGAGGTGTTGAATTGTTGAGTCCAGGGGTAATTTTGAGAAGCCCGAGGCAGGAGGGGGCTGTGGCTGCCCTTTGGTCCTGGCCTGGCTGGGCTGAGCAGTTTGGGGGGCTCTCAGAGAGGGTTTAGGGGGTGGATGAGGAAAAGCTTCTTCAGAATGGGAAGAAATTCCTGCAGGTGGGGTGGAAGCTGAGACAGGTGGCAGAGAAGACAAAAAGTCACAGGAATTGATTTGTTCAGTGAAATGGTGTCTGGGTCCTGACATCCTGGTTAAAATCAGGATGTGCAGCTGTGGTTTGGGGGTTTGCTCAGGATGAACACCCCAAAACGGGGGAAGGCAACTCTGGAGGGGTCCAGAATGATGAATAATGGACTTCAGGGGTGGAAACACTTTCCAGCCTGCTCCTTGTGCCTCTTAGACATCAAAGAGGGGGATAAAATTTATCTTAACCCTCCCCATCATCAGCTGCCAGAGCTGCTGTGTTTGTGTTTGCAGAGGGAATTTTCTGGAGGGATGAGGTTGGGGATCATGGAATCCCGGAAGAGTTTGAGATGGAAGGAACCTCAAAGCTCATCCAATCCCACCCCCTGCCATGGACAGGGACATCTTCCACTATCCCAGGCTGCTCAAAGTTCTATCCAGTCCGGCCTTGGACACTTCCAGGGATGGGAAAAACACTTCTAGGAGTGCCTGTTGCAACACCTGGGATGGTGGAAGAAGCCCACCCCCTCCTTCACAGCTGAAAACCAGGAACACAGAAAAGCTCCATTTGGAGAAGTTTTAAGAAACACAAGAGGAATAAATCCACGTCAGAGGTCTGTGCTTTGCAAAGAAGCTGCACTTCCAAGCCCTTTGTGCCTGTTTTGGTGGGAAACCAGATTGATCGGGGAAAAAAACAATAATTTATCACAGTTTGGTGTCAAAAGGTGAGCAAAACCCCCCTGGAAATGTGCCCAGCTCGTGGCAGGGCAGCTCCTCTCTCCACTCAGGGTGAAGCCCAGGGGCTGCTGCCTCCCATGGCAAAGTGTTTGAAGCCAAGCAAGGCCGATGGAAGCGGCGTTAATTTGAAGGAAAAGGGGGGAAAAGGTGCTCTTTGTTAGTTTTGGAGGTTTTTTGAAATTATTTTGATCGGAGCCTTTTCAAGCCAGCTTTGGCTGCAGAACAGAACGTGGCAGCGCGGGGAAGGTGCCACAGCCACCTTCCGGGAAGAGCGAGGTTTGAACAAAGCGACGCCGCTTCAAACAGCTCCTGTGTTTCAGCCAAAGAGGGTTTTTTTCCTTTCAGAAGGTAAAACATAAAAGGGAAGTGGCTTTAAAGAAAAAAAAAAAAGCTGTTTTCGTGTGCTGATTGCAAGACAGCGCTGATAAAAATATCCTTTGCTTGCTGAGTTTCAGTGGGGAAGGGGGGGATCAACACAGCGTTTGTTGCTTTAGAAAAAAGCCAATACAAACTGGAAAACTGCACAAAATAATCCCAGATAAACCCTGCCTGATGTTTCCAACAGGTGCTTGGGAGAGAAATGGTGCCAAAGAGAAAGGAAATGATGTGGCCCAGGCAGGGGGTTTCAAGGACATCATGAAATGCTGAGGGGGTGTCTCATCACCCCGAGGCCTTTTTGGCCAGCAGGGTTGGCTGAGGCACTGACCTCCCTACAGACCAACCTGGAGCAAGGCAGAGAAGTCCCTGGGATTCTCATCCCACTGTGGATATCAGGAAATAATTCTGCCCCAAAAGGGTGGTTGGGTAGTGCCACAGCTGCCCAAGGAATGCTGGAATCACCATCCCTGGAGGGATTTAAACGCCTTGTGGATGTGGCATTTGGGGACATGGCTCAATTTTGGAAGCTTTTCCAACCTAAACTATTCCAATTCCAAACATTTTGGTGCCACTAACTGGAACAACAAAGCACAGAGGTCCAGGCTCTAAAGAAGACATTTATTCAGGTCCTGCAGGCGGCATCGCACGTATGATACAATATTACAGTCATTTAGTATGGTACAGAAATAATTAAAAACTTTACAGCTCATTACAAAGTGTCTTTGGATTTCAGCTCATTTAAAGTACACGGAGCCCCTGCAGTGTCTGACCCTGGCACGGACACAGAGCTGGGACAGGCTCCCGGGGAACCCAACGGGATCGCGGTTTGGGAACGGTGGGGAGGGCAGAAACCAAAGATGGGTACGGGAGATGGAGGAGCAAGACACTTGATCGTGACCCCACTCGAGGTGTTGTGAAGTGTCACCTGCCCACGCCGTCCCTCACCGCCTCATTCCCTAAAATCCAGGCACCCCGAGGCTGCCCAGCCCTCGCCGCTGGCTGCTGGCCCCGGGATAAGGCACTGGGAAAACGAAATCTTGTGCAAAGAACTGCAGGAGCCGGCGCAGGGACAACGGGAGCATCGCCACGGACGGGGCTGGACAGCACCCAGACCCTGCTTGGGTGGGGCTCCACCACTGTGGGGAGGAATGAGGGGGTCCTGCCTTTGCAGGAGAGCACAGGGGTGCGGAGCAATCCACCCCAGCCACGGACAAACGCCTCTGTCCAAGGAGCCGGGCGGTGTCACCGCACCAAATTCGCTTCTGTTCGTTTTCCTCAACTCAGCAACATCATGGAACAGCAAAGGGCCAAAGCCTCGGGGTGAACAGGCTTCATTTTGGACATGGAGATCAACAAACACCTCAAGAGCTGAACCTAACACAGGAAAAAGGCTTGGCTTGGCTTGAGAAAACCCCAGAAAGTCCCTCTGAGCAGCCTCCTCTTGGCTGGCTTGACACCCCATGGGGAGGAGGGACCCCCAGCCCAGCAAACACAGGGAGTGGAGCCTTTCCAACCCACCACCACCATTCTCCAAGAATCTGAGACCCACCCCCAACTCAGGGACACAGCCAGCAGGACTGAACCCCCAAGAGACACCAGAGATGGGACACTTGATACAAATGACACTCTCCTGCATGAAATATTCTTCTTCCCTGTATAAAGTGCATGAAAAATCTCGGAAAAATCTGCATAGCTATTCACACACCAGCCTCAGTGCTGGGTGGTTCCAGTTGAGAGCACCTCCTCCTTTAGGCTGAGAGCAGAGTTTTTCTAATATTATCAGTAAAAAACCAGATACTGTTACCTCCATGATGGTTTTTACCTCTTTTCTGGTTAGTTGGCTTAGCTGGGGTGAAGTAACAGATGGTTTTGAGTAGAGGAATGTGCCAAAAATTTGAAAAATACCTTTAGAAAAGGCCTCATGTTCCCAGGAAACCTGTGAGGGAGCAGGAGAGAGTCAGGGAATCCTCCAGGAATACCCTCATGGCCAAATTTGATGGTTTTGGCTTTCTGGAGCTTGTGCTGCATCAGGGTGGTGATTTTAGGGTGCAATTTGAGGAGAGGTTTTGTTTCCAAAGTCAGAGGAAATGGTGAGACCCAAGAGGGCTCTGAGCAAGGTCCTCCCTCCGTGAAGGCACCGCGGGCTCCTTGTGCCCTTCATTCCCACTGGATTCCTGGAACCATCCCAGCCCTGCTGAACAGATTTGCTTCCAGGACAAGTTGTCCCAGAGGAGGCATCAGGTGTGGGCTGCTCAGACCACCCTTCACAGCCCTCTCTGTGGTTCAGCAGCACAGCTGAAGGTGGCAGGAGAGGGAATCCAGCCCGGATCAGCCTCGGGCCACGTGTCCCAGGCGTGCAAACACCAAACCACAGCCAGGGCTGGAGCCCAAACAGGCCAGAGGAGTTCATAACCAGCAGCAGGAACAGGGAACCATCAACCCAGCTCCTTCTACTCCCTCCCTTCTCTCCTGCAGCCTGGACACCTTTCCATGGGCCCTGGGGAAATCTGGATTCCCAGACAGCAGCACGAGAAAAGAGGCTTCAGAAGGACTTGGAGGTTCCTCCCTTCGCATCTCCCCCAAAGGGGCCACTGAGTAAAGATGGAGGAGTTTTAAAGACATCCCTAAACCCAAGTATCTGAAATGCTGAGACTAATAACACACAACTCTGGGGAGGGGCTGTTTCACATCAGCTTCTTCCGGCAGCACATCAGAACAAAGTGCAATTAAAAACACGGTCAGGGTGGAGTTCAGAGAACCAACAAGGCAGTGTAAGAGGCATCAAATTAATTAGTGGGTGGTCTTTCATAGGCAAGACTCCTCAGACCCCAAAACTAAGCATTTCACTGTACAGGCTGTGTCCATAAAACCGGTTTGAATTTAAAAACCCGGGACTTCAGCATCCGAATTCTTTACTACCAAATTCCTCCCCCATCGTGGCTTGGATGGACAGGAGCTTCGTGCAAAGGGAAAAGAGGGAAAACTGTACACTAAAAATACCTTTAAAAAGCTGGTCTGTACATTTTATATTAAGATTTCTCGGGGAAAATTTAGGAAACACTGAAACTACTTACACCAAGCTGGAAGGATACACAACCCCTGGCAGTTCTACGCAGGCTGCATCGGAACCCAGCCCACTTATTTCTGCTACAGATTAGTTTCTATTTTAATTTTATTCCTTCTGCATAAATGATATTAATTACAGTAAATCAGCATAATTATCTCCTTCACTAAGCATCCCTATCTCCTTTGATGCCAATGGAGCTTTCCCTTGGACCTCAGAACCAGATGTTTAAGGCACTTGGATACCCACGGGCAGCGACTGGAGAGATATTAAAGTTTAATCATTAATTTAGCATCCTAAATAGTCCCCACGTAGCTAAAACATCTACTGCTCAGGCTGTCTAATCCCCCCGTGATGACTAAACAAGATATGAACAGCTCAGAATAGAAAAATCTGTGGCTTTTCAGGATTTGACAGGAAGACAAACGTCGGCCCATCCGTGCATGGACACACGGACAGGAATATGTCCCCTGTGCCAAGACAGCTAAAAAACAGCCACAAATAAAATCAAGTTTTATAAAAGCCAGCCCAAACCTCTCCCTTCCCAAGAGAGAGGCTGGTTTTGGGGACGACAGAGGCACCTCCTCTTTGGACTGGCGCTCGGGATGGTGCTGGGAGAGCTCCTCTGTGCAGCGCCGGGCGGGGGATGATTGTAAAGCGCAAACATTTCACGTTTTAAAACAATAAATAAAAATAAATAGACTGGATTGATCCTGTTATGAGGACAGAGATCCCCTGCTTGGCAAAATTCCGAGTGCCTCAAAGGCTGGGTGGGAACAGGCAAGCACTTCAGTGCTGACACCTCTGCAAAAATCCTCTCAGCCCACAGGAGGAACCAAGGAGAAGGTCCTGCCACTCTGGGGCAAGTGAGAGAGGGGATCCTGTCGTGGTGAGAGCAAACAATAAATGGATCAAAAATCAAAACCAGGACAGAGCTGGCCATGGGCTTTGTCCCATTCTCAACAAACCAGCTGGGAGGACAACACTGCTTTCCACAGGAGAGTGGGATAATGGGACACTGATACAAACAGGCACTGGTCCCAGCCACACAACCCAAGGGCTGCTGCTTCTTTAAATAAAAGGACTTTGGGGGCTCTTTATCTCCAAATGAAGTTCTACTTTAACTTTTCTGCCCCTCTGGAATCATTCCCACCTTGCCCTTTCATGGTGGATTACACGATACTGACACAGCTCTTACGCAATTACAACAGAGCTTTGTTACTTTGGGGAGGTTCTTCAGGAACTGCCCTGTACTTCGAGGGAAGCACTGGTGCCTGGGGAGGATTTTGTGGCTGTTGGGAAGCTGTGTCGTGGTCTGACCGATTTTCCTCTGAAAGGAGGAAGAGAAGGAGCTCATTACACCCACCCAGCGCCGCGCGCCGGCCCTGGCTGCCATCGGTTGCCCCTGGAGGCATCAGGACTTGGGGACAGGAAATGAAGGATCCAGCACCATGACGAGGCAAAGAATTATCGTGTCAAATCACCCAGAGCAGAGAGAACAAACCCTTCATTAGTGTTTGCCACCAACTGGAGGTTGGGGCGGTTGGTTTCGCTTCCCCAAGCCACCGGCTCCCCCGGCCGCATCCCAGGGCGTTTGCTGGGCTGGGATCTCTCAGTTTGCCCAGGATTTCCTGTTCTCCGCGTTTTTCTGGCTCTTCTCCAGCCTCAGCGTGGATCCTCCTTCCGACTTGGCCAGGGCTGTGAGGGAGGCCAGGTTGGAGGCTGACCCGGAGAAGTTCCCGCTCCTCCTGTTCTCCGAGGCGGCCGCTCCCTGCAGCCTCAGGCCGGTGCTGCGGCGCCGGGCCGGGCCCGAGGCCCTCCTGACCCTGCCCGGCTTCACCAGCAATCCATAGCCCGGGTTACACCTGAAATACTGCTTCCCTCCGATGGAGCCGTCGTTCTTGCCTGGGACAAGAGAATTAGGGAGTCATTGACTGCCTTGGGGTGGGAGGGATGAGGTAAATCCCACCACTTCCCACTGCCCCAGGTGGCTCCAACCTGGCCTCGGGCACTTCCAGGGATGTGGCAGCCACGGCTTCTCTGGGCAACCTGTGCCACCTCCACAGGGAAGGATTTTTTCATACAAAATGGGTTTTACTCTGTGCAAATTGGTGTTGCTGCACCCAGAGAAGGAGGCAAGACAAAAATGCTGAGAGGGAGAACAACTATTCCCTAAAAATACACCCTGGAGGTAAAACTTCCCCGCTGAACACCAGCAAGGCCACTCTGAATGGGACCCTCCACCTTGTCCTTCCTTCCCACTTGCTCTATAATTTCTCCACAAGTGGTAAATAATTGGTTCCATTACCAAAGTACCAGGAAGGAAGGAAAAACAGACATCTGAAAGAGCTTTTGGCTTCCTGAGCTGATGTTTGGAGTCGAGGATTGTCACTCTTGCCATGTTGTAAACCCTCCACAGAACAGGAAGGATAATCTCTCTATGCTGGTGCTGTTGAGATCTTTCTATTTCTCGTTTTAGATCATTTAAAATTCTCAGGATCACTGTTTAGGGATTGCTCCCATCCATTAAGGGAAGGTGGAAAGATCCAACAGCTCTTTAAATTACATGAAGTCATCCCCTTTGGCTTTTGGGGTGTTTCCTTCTCCTTCCACCATAAGCACGTTGGGTCCAACACACCCTCACGTGGCCAGGACTTGGATTTCCATGTCCTTGGAGTTCTATCCCTGTTTGCAGTGTGACAAAGACACCACTTTGTGATCACATTCCCCAAGTGAAACTCCAGATGTGCCAGAAGCCAGACATGCTCCAACAAATCAGGGTCTTAATCCTTGTGGAAACACAAGGGAGAGAAAAAAAAAAATTCCAGCAATATCAGCAGCTGAGTCTTCAGCAGGCCAAAAACCTCCTGACTTTTCCATGGAAGCTGCTGCTTACTGGGATGTGCAAACAGAATCAGCACTGGAGCAGCCTGACAGAGGGAAGGGGACCTTCCAAAATTGAAATGAATCTGTAAATATGTTTTTTTTGGTTTTTTTTTTTTGAGGCACAAATCCAGGACTGAGGAACTACTACAGCTTGCAAAAGGATCAAGAGCTCCAGTTTGCTTTCCAGGATGGAAAACTCCAGGGAGTTTTCTGAAACCAGCTGGGAAGTCACTGCCCAGTTCAGCTCTGATGAGCACACAGGGCACAGGGAGATTTTGGGAGCTCTGGATCCTGGATAATGTTCTGCTGGATGAACTGCTCCAACCCCAGGGAAATGTGCAGCAGGGAAGAGCTCCCTGGGATGTGCTGATTCACCATCCAGCCTGGGAACGCTGCACTTGGCTAAAAGGACTGGAATAAGGAGTTTTATGTGCCCTGGGTAGCCCAAATTCTCTCACTGTCTCCTGGATTTTCCACTGGCACTCCCTGACTTCCCCCAGTCCTGCCTGCTCCTGGAGAGGAGAGGGGTTGGTTGGGAAGCCAGGACTACAGCAGGGATCAAATCCCAGCCACCATCTTCCTTTCCTCTTGTGCTGGAGACACCCTACTCCTGCATCAACAGCACAGGAACTGTACCCTAGCTTCCAAAAGAAATCCTGGAAACCCTAAATGCGGGGAGTTCCACAGCTGTACAGGTGAGAGTCAGGCAGGGATGACAAATGAGATAGTGAAAGGAACCTCACATTATCTGTATGACCTGGTGGTCAGTGGATGATTATTTCCCACTGCTTTTCACTTATACAGGATCGTGTATGTGTGTATATATATTAATATATAAATATATTTATACACACACACACACACACACTATATATATATACACACAGAAATAGTCGTCTGCAATTTTAAAGCTTACTTTAAAATAAAATCCTATTACCTCTTAATACCTATTAAGAGACTTTGCAACTCATTTAGCCTAAATGTCCCTTTGTGCTAAATCCCACAACTCCTGTTGTGCTTTGAACACCCTTATCCTCACAGCAGAAGCCCAGAAGAGAATCCTATGGACACAAGGCCTGTCTCCTGCAGCTATTGCTTACCAAACTGCATGGAATAGGAATCCTGATTCCTACTTCCAGTGAAAGAAGCCAAAGAAATGACTGAAAAGGGACAGTCAGGGATCACAGAGTGGTTTGGGTTGGGAGTGAGAGCAGGTTTGGAAAAAGATGACAGCAGAGAAGACCTTTTACATTTCCCTTTTCAAAATGCCTCCTGCAATGGGCAGTCAACCCCTCAGTGGGTAACAAAGCCCCCAAAAAAGCAGCTTTAGGACGAGCTCTGCCAGCTAAGACACACCAGCTGCTTCCCACCTGACCCAGGGGATGTCTTACCTGAAGGCAAATCCAGCTCGACACCAACCCACGTTCCTTCCTGGAAGTCTGTGGGCCCGATGTACCGAACGGTGCCCGTCTTGTTCGTGCCAACTGTGACATATTCTCCCTCTTTCAGCCACTCGGGGACCTCGTTGGCGTCCTCAGAGTCGGAAATCACCTCCAGCTTGTCCTCTGCCGTCTCTGACCCGTTGTGGTTCAGTCCACGGGCACTGGACGTGCTCTTCTCTCCTTCCTGCTGCTCTTCTGTGCCCAGGGAACTCGTGGGATCTGACGCCAGCATGCTCGTAAAGGATCTCAGCTCCGACGTCTTCACCTTCTGGATTTTGAAGGGGGAGGCCGCAGCGCCGGGCTGGTCGGGATGAGCTTTGGGAAACACCTGCTCTGAAGCCCTAGAAGATGTTTCCTTTTTCCTGGCTTGTCCTGCTGACTCCAGTGATTGTTTGGGTATCGACTCCTTGGGAGTGGAGGTAGAGAGAAAAGGTTTTGCATCAGTGGCTGCAGAGGCATCGTTTCCCCGCTCGCTGGGAAAAGGAGAAGTGCAAGACTTTCCATTCACTTCGGGGCTGTCCCTCGGTCTGGGGGGAGCACTTGGAAGGCTGAAGGTGGGGGGATTCTCCCTCTTTGTGGGCAGAGAGCTCTCAGAAGCCCTGTCAGAGTGTCCCTGCACGTCAGAAGGGACCTGAGTCACTACAGGAGCAGGGGAGTCACTCCCTGCAGGCGCTGGAACCCCTGGCTGAGCCACAGCGTCACTTCCCGCTGCCAGGGCCTCAGAGAGGGTGGCTGTGGAGACACTGTGGGAAAAATATCCACTGGAGGCTTCACTCAGGGGGCTTGGAGGTCCCTCCTGGCAGTCCTGGGCCTGGGTGTCCCCCGTGGGCTGCTGCAAAGGCACTTTGGGTGTCTTCTCCAGACTCTTGTCCGCCTCGGGTGTCTGCGCCATGGTTTCCAGAGGCTGCTTTGCTCCTTCCTCTTGGTTCACCTGAAACACAGGGGGAGAGGGAACGTGGGGCTCTGTTACCCAAAACACCTGGGCTAAAAGCACAGATACCAGACCTCTGGGAAGCACCAAGGCTTGGAGCTGATCTAAACCCCTGCGTAGCTGCCATCTCCAGAAGATGGAAGCTGATCCCAAGTCAGCCCTGCCGGCGTGGGAGGATTGTCAGCTCACTCCTTCCATTAATAAGGGAAGTGTCAACCCCGAGAAATACGCTCCCCAATATTTACTGAAAAATTATTTATATTACAGGAATGGTCATTTGCTGTTTGAACAGCAGGATTTATATGGAATGGGAACCAGCCGTGATCCATAAGTCTCTCACAGTTATTTGGCTTAACTCTCTGGGTGGATAAATCATCCCCCTGCACCTAAACTGTCATTTCTGTCCCCGTTTCCAAATGCCATTCCCACCTCAGCGCCGCCAGCACCTCGCACTTCCAGAGGATGAAATTAACTGCACCTCATGAGATTAACAGCCCATCTCAGTGATGTATTTCTTGGCTGTAAAGTTTACTAAATCTGATAGATCAATATCTTTTGCCAGCACATGTACTCTAAAAGATTAGGATGTCTCTAAATCTCTTTGGGAAGGAGGGAGGGGGGAGAGTGCTAATAGGAAGTGGGGGAAAAAAAGAGCTGGAGAACCACAGGTTTGAACAAATCCCATCTCAGGTGAACATTTCTGTTTATTATTCACAATTTTGTGATTTCTCCCATCTAGTGGTTGAGTGTCCCAAACTAGAGGATTTTCAGCTTATTCCCAAAATGCCTTTTCCACTGGAAACTAAAGCAGCATTTGAAGAAAGAGGGATTTGACTGGATTACTAGAATTTCAGAACCAAAGGTTTGCTATTGCTGAGTGAAATGTAATAATAATAATAATATAAAAATATTTAAATATTCCAGCAGATTAAAAATATATCTATACACACACCCTTTCCTGTGGCAAGGGTGGTGTCCATGTGGACTCAGGAGCTTTGCTCTTTCTCTGGATTTTCCCTTTGGATAACAGAGCTTTTTAAGACAATAAAAGCACAGTGGGAGGAAGCTGATGTGCTGCTCAGGAGACTGAAGTTCTGCTGAAAAGTGGCAGATCACAGGCTCTATTTTCTCTCCAGCTTAGCAAGAGTTTTTCCACGATACCATGGCAAAATGGGGAATTAAGCTCCACACTTAGAACAGCCACATCCTGCTTACAGACACTGTCAAAGCCTAGAAATTTTCCTTTTAAAGCAACGAACCAGCTAAATTTCAGCTAATTATCTGCTAATGCTTTCAAACATAAAATAAGAGAGGAGGTTTTACCAGGACCTAAAACACCCAGCAGAATTTCACTGCCTCACAGGGTGGCAGCAGCACCACTGCAACAGGTTTTGAGCAGCTGATGTTTTGGCCAGCTCTGGCAGGTGAATATAAAAATTGTACCCTCACATCTTGGGATGTGCTCACCTGTTTTATCCTTGCAGCACTGGCATCCAGACTGGCTGACTGAACCATAATTCGTGGGACAGCCTGGGGGGAGGGAAATGAAGAGAATCATTCAATGAAAGGATTCAGTATTGGCAAACCAGTAAATGTTAAAGCTTGTATTTGAAATTTTGGGATCCTAAGCAAACCTTTGTCACAAAAGGATGGAAAACTAAACCAGATTTTCAGTACCTGAAATAGAGTTGGTCAAAAAAAGAAGGAGAGAGGCTTTTTACACAGGCAGAGGGAATAGTTTTAAGCTAAAAAGATTTAGGTTAGGTATTAGGATAGAATTGTTCCCTGTGAGGGTGGTGAGGCCCTGGCACAGGGTGCCCAGAGAAGCTGTGGCTGCCCCTGGATCCCTGGAAGTGTTCAAAAACCACCTGGATGTGGCACTTGAGGACATGGACTGGTCCTGACCACGGTGGTGGTGCTGAGTTATTGCTGCACCTGATGATCTTTGAGGCCTTTTCCAACCTTAAGGACCTATGGTTTGATCTCCAGAACTCTTTCTCCTTTTCCAGTCTCCAAATTCAGTCTGGATCTGAGCTTTAACTAAAAAGCAAGGCAGAATCCAGGTCTGTGCATCCCCTTTTCCAGGAGGACATTCCCACTGCCTGCTGCACAGGCTGGACACACAGGCACTGACAATAAATGGTCCTCCCTTGCTCCATATTCAGGTTTTTATGGTGCAGATTTGAAATAATCCCTCTCCTGAGACTCGAGCAGCACATTGTGGCACCTGATATAAATCTGAGGTTATGCTGTCAGCTTGGGCTGTCACACAGGAGGGGAAGGAACCAGCAGATCA
The DNA here is from genome assembly GCA_013400175.1 of Phainopepla nitens. Classification (NCBI taxonomy): domain Eukaryota; kingdom Metazoa; phylum Chordata; class Aves; order Passeriformes; family Bombycillidae; genus Phainopepla; species Phainopepla nitens. The sequence goes on along the minus strand of VXBQ01008834.1, from coordinate 69,130 downwards.
GTGAGAACCTCGGGAAAGAGAAGCATGAAGAGAAGGAGAGAGGAGAAAAAGGCAGAAAATTCTCTTCAGCATTGTTAAAAAATGCACTGCAAGGGCAGGTTCAGACTTTGAGGGGAAGAGCTCCTTACACAGTTTGGGAGGAGTCTGCTTTTATTCTTGGGTTTTTTTTTCCAAGGGACCCGAGGATTCTTTCTGTACAAACACATAGGCAGAGCTCGATTCCCAGACCTCAACACTAAAACCTTCCAGCTGAAGAGTGAGGAATCTTCTTTTGCTCATCCCTTCTAAGCCCAGTAAAGCAGGAATATGACTGATCTTACCCTCAAGAGGAATAAACATGGGAGAGAAGAATTGCTTTTATTTATGCAGAGATTGCCAGGCATTAAAAAGCCAAAGTGATTCAAGGTAGAAAATAAAAAGACAAAAAAACAGACAAAACCTGAACAGGGTCACCACGGACCCAAATAAATTTTTGAAGACATTAAAGCTCCAGTTCAACAAAAGGAAGCAGGAGAGGAGGGGTTTTTGCTTGTTCCTAAACCTGCTAAATGAAAATTTGCCACTGGAACAGGGTTCAGAGCAAACTAGCTCTATTTTGGGTGCACAAGTTTGTGCATTTTGAGATCCTCACTGGGTCAGGACCTGGGGCTCCAGGAAGCAGATGAATCAGAATAAACCAGTGAAGAAACTCTGCAAAGTTTAGCTTTTATAAAATTTCTCCAGCCTTATTATCCAGAAATAAGCACTCAGAATTGGAATAAGGGAAAGTATTTAAAGCTATTTCTCAGTTCCTTTGATTCCCTTTCCTCCCTTTAAAACAAATAAACAGTGAAAAGTTTTTGTTTGGGTTTTTTATCTCACAAAAACCTCCAGTATTACAGCCTGCAAATCCACAAAAATCTAAAAATCCAGTCGGTATCACACAGCAAAAGAAAGAAAACCATTAGGTTTTAATCACTCCTCATCAAGTTCTCCTCCTAAAAGGATGACCGATCTCCAAACTGCAGCAACTTTGCCAAGCAAATTTTAGAAAAACAACGAGAAAGAAGCAATTCTGAGAGGTGGCACTTGCCCAGCTTTGGTGCTGACAAGAAGCAGCTGGGCAGGAACTCCCTCACTGGGGCACGAGGGCACCCCACCAGATCTGTGGGGTGAAATGCAGTCCACTTCCCTGGGGAGGGGGGGCCCTGAAAACAGTGTTGGGACTATCTGGGAAGACACTGCTGGATGAAAAATATTTCTGGGTCCAGAGGCAAATTCTATCATTAAATGTTTGTAGCCAGCTGAACTCGACGTATCTATTTATCCACTGGCAAAACACCACACTTCTACAGTGATTGTTTCTGGCAGAATTTCTTCAACCAAGCTGACACAACTCGGAGTGAGGGAGAACATGAAAGCTTTTCACTTTAAAGCATCTTTGATTGTCTTCTCCTAAGAGCTGCTTTCTATCCTTTACAGGAGGATATGAAGAAGCTGGGCACGCCCCACGTGGGTGCACTCACATCCCACAAATCCCCCAAGTGCTGGGATGATCCCACAGTTTGGGCAGCAGGGGAGGGGGGGATTCTGCCCTGCTCAGGTGAGACTCCACCTGCAGAGCTGCCCCAGCCCTGGGGCCAACAGCAGAAGGACGTGGAGCTGCTGGAGAGAGACCAGAGGAGGCCACAGAGATGGGGCTGGAGCTCCTCTGCTCTGGAGCCAGGCTGGGAGAGCTGGGGGTGCTCACCTGGAGAGGAGAAGGATCCAGGGAGAGCTCAGAGCCTCTTCCAGGGCCTAAAGGGGCTCCAGGAGAGCTGGAGAGGGACTGGGGACAATGGATGGAGGGACAGGACACAGGGAATGGCTTCAAACTAAAAAAGTGGAGATTTGGGTGGGATATTGGGAAGGAATTGTTCCCTGTGAGGGTGGGGAGGCCCTGGCACAGGGTGCCCAGAGAAGCTGTGGCTGCCCCTGGATCCCTGGAAGTGTCCAAGGCCAGGCTGGACAGGGCTTGGAGCAACCTGGGACAGTGGAAGGTGTCCCTGCCCGTGGCAGAGGGTGGAACTGGGTGAGCTTTAGGGTTCCTTCCAACCCAAACCATTCCAGGATTCCACGGTGATTCAGTGAATCTTTGATCTCTGTGAGTGCACATTTTCTGCTCACTGAGAGATCACTTTGCACATTCACTGAGGTGACCAAAAGAGAGCCTGACCTGCCATGCTGGAGAGGAAAAGCATTTGTGTGTCTCTCCCCCATTACAGAGGCACCAACATTAATCCTGAATGAACATCTTTTCATCCCATGTATTCCACGTGTATATAAATGGCCACCTCTTCAAAGAGCTCAGCAAAACACATCTGGTATTTCTGTGTCATTAAACACTTTGTGGAATGCCTCTGGCAGCAGTGACTGATGACTTCAGTGCAAAGCCTTTGATTTCGTGTCACTTGGATGAAAATCCCTCAGTATTAACACCCAATATGTAGAAAGTTCAGTGGCATTTAAGAGAACAAATCAGGCCAGTGCAGCCAAGAACTGCCCTGTAAATGCCAGGTATGGTTTAGCCAAGGTTGATACAACCCTAAAGGGACATTATCCCAAACTTCCACTGCTCTTCTCTTTGCTTTCCCATCCCCAGACAGGAGTGGCTGAGCAAGGACCCTCCCACTCCCAGTATTTAACAGCAGCTACTGGGAACTTCTGCAGCAGGACAGAGATTTAAATTCATTAAACAGAGATTTACATCAGTTTGGAGCACTCAGGATAAAATCCTTCCACAAGGCATGCATGGAAATGCAGGGAGAATTCCAAATTCCCCAGTACATAGCCCCCCCCAAAAAAAGAATCCGTTCCTAAAAGGTTTCCCCCTGCCCCAACAATATTCCTCTTAAAAATAATTTTAAAATTGACGGCAAAGTCATTAATCACTCAAATATAAAATCTCCTGCCTTCCACAAGGAGATCTGAAATCCAGTGCAAGGTAATTTGTTGGGTTTTTTTGGTGTTTGCTCATTTTCTTCTCTAAATACACTCTGTATTTAAATATTAACCCAAACAGCCCTCTCTTATTCCACATTCCATATGTGGAACATTTCAGCTCGTAATAAGACTTCAGAATTCCCCACTTCTAGTATAATTTATACAAAATTAACCACAGCATTTCCTGTGCAGCTATATTACTTTGTTTCTAGGTCCTGGCAGATTAAAAGAGTAATTCACACCCATTTTTAAGTTAGTTTATAAAGACATTCGAGTGGTTTGAAACTTCCAAAGCCAGTTTTCCACACTCATTCTCATCAAAAACTATTTGTATTTGAGGATAACAGGGAAAACTGAGCTCAGAAAGAAATCAAAACACCAACAACTGAGTCCCAAGGAGACACACAAGCGCTGCTGTGGAGCTCTGCTGATTTTAGCAGCCAAATGATTTTTCACTTGAAACTCTGAAAAAAAAAAGAGTCTTCAAGATGTTAAAGAAGGTTCTCTGAAGCCACATTATTTACATTTGATTAAGGAATGTCAGTGCTAGCAATTATACTGTGCATCAGGCCCATCTATGAAACTGTTATTTTTTAATGGACTGCCAGAAAAGGGGTTTTGTCTATTTAGAAAGCCTTTCATTAACTGCATTTCATTAGTTTTTAAGATTAATTTCTATGTCTGCATAAGAAGGTGGAAGGCAAAGAAGTGACAGCTGCCCTCTCCATGTGGCTACACCATAAAGCAAAAATGAATTATATGGAAATTCAAAGAGGTTTGTTTTTTTTTTTTAAATAAATCTGTGACTCAAGATCTCTCTCTCAAGCCATGTGCTAAGAAAAAGACATCTGAGACAAAAAGACATCTGATACAAAAAGACATCTAAGCATCCAAAAGGATTCTTCTGGATAGGAAGGTGACCAAAATCCACTCTCCAAATTGGCCACAGGAATTTCCTTCCGCCACAGCAACGCCAAAAAAACCAGAAACTGGAATTTAATATGTCCATTTTTAATGTCAGCACCCAGTGATGCCCTGAAATGTGATTTACACAGGCAGTTCCTGGAGAACCACGAGGGCCACAAGGGAAAAGAACAGGAATTCTGCTTGGTGCACCCTGGGAAAGCCTCAGCATGTGAACAAAAAAGAGAAGTTTCAATTCCTACATAATATAATTAAACACAGACAGATGAAACTCTGCTTCTCCCTCCACCTACTTATTTTACACAAGGATTTTAAGCTTCTCCCCATCAGCAGTGAGGGTCAGAAGGCTCCAAATCTTGCACTCTGTGGTTCTCAGCTTTTTCAAGAATAGGCAGGGAAAATAAAAAGCAACTCCAGCCATCGAGAAAGGTTTAAATTGTTAGCTTTTTTTTTTTTCTACTTTATTTACAGACTACTGGCAATTAATTTAAAGGCACCAGATAAAGGAGAAAATAGGCATTTTCTAACTTTAAAGTATATAAACAGCTTCATCAGAACCCAGTCTTTTAGGTACATAAACAGCTTCATCGGAAGCCGTTCTGCAAGTTACATAAAGAATCCTATTATGCCAAATTAATTCAATCTAACTAATTAGAGAGCAGGAAGTTCTTTCAATTATTTTATGTGCTGTCTGAGAAACACACTTGAATACGAGAGCAGATTTCATTAATTGCGGTTCATTATTCTCCAGATTAGTTACTAAACTTGCAGCAGAAGGTCAAAGACAGCAATTTTGCTCACTGCCACCACCTTGACTGGGATGTCTCTGCCTTTTTTTTGTTTTGTTTTGTTATTTTGAAGCTCAAGCAACCACTCTAAACAAGGGGAGATCACTTTGTAAAGGATAATTCTGTGTGGGCTCGCTCACTTTAATGCGGATGCTGCTCTAAGCAATGGGCAGGACTGAAATAAAAAGCTGCTAAAATAATTTTCAAAGTGTATTTTTATAATGACTGATCAGAACTGCTCTCCTTTTTTTACCAGGATCAGAGATTTGGAACCACACCCACTTGGAATAGTCATGCTGAACTTAACTTCAAGTCCATACCTGGAAAAAGGTTTAGTCCTGATTGTCCGGAAATTTGCTTTTCGTGGAATCATGGAATATCCTGAGCTGGCAGGGAACCCCAAGGACCATGCAAGCACAACCCCTGGCCCTGCACAGACACCTCAAAATCCCACCCTGTGCACCCCTGAGAGCGTTGTCCAAACTCTCCTGGGACTCTGGCAGCCTTGGGAATGTCACCATTCCCTGGGGAGCTGCTCCAGTGCCTGACACCCTCTGGGCACTCAAACACTTTTCCCAAAATCCAATTTGAATCTCCCCATATCTCCACTTCCAGCCCAGGAAAGGATGATTCAGATCCTTCCATCCCCTTTGCCATTTCTATTCCTGAACCTTGCTCTCCCAAATCGTTGTTTACAGCAACAAAAACTCCAGCAGTTCCCAGTTAAGGGTCAGATTCCTTTGCAATTAAAGCCAAAATGTCCTTTAGGCTTTGCCTCTCCCTTACAGTTTTTTAGTTTACCACCCACTTCTCCCACCTTGCACGTTCATTTATTCCCCCATGCCACTGGGCACTGAAATTCTCTTCTCCCACAGACCTAGAGGTGCTGTTCTATGTTCCCTGGGGCTCAGAAAGATCATTTTTGTGGCACGGTTTCTCCAGTTCCAAAGGAATTCCTGGTTGCCTGCCTGGCAGTGTCCTCCTGTGTCCCTTAGCCATCCATCACCACCTCAGCTCAACTCCTCTGCCCACATTTGCATCCTCAGGCCATTAGAAAGAAGCAACAGGGGAGATTATGGGATGGGATATTTAGGATCTTCAAAAGCCAGACTTGCTGCAAAAGCACCTCTTAATTTTTGTGCTGCACACAAGAAGCTGGAGCTGATTCTGGGGCAATTCCTTCAGTTTTTTTCTCTCTTCTGTGCACCTGTCCTTAGGCTGGGATAAGGAAAAGGTTTTTCCCCCAGAGGGTGTTGGGGCACTGAAGAGGTCCCCAGGGAATGGTGACATTCCCAAACCTGCCAGAGCTCCAGGAACGTTTGGACAATGCTCTCAGAGACAGAATGGGATTGTTGGGGTGTCTGTGCAGGGCCAGGGGTTGGATCAATGATCCCTGCAGATCTCTCCACCTCAGCATATTCCAGGATTCCCTGGGACTGCTGACAGCAGTGAAGAAGCCCCATTTGGAATGTAATTCCATTCCCCATTTGGAATTTGTAAAATCTCTCAAACCAGGGAGGTGCATTTGCAATACAGCTGATTTGTTCCACTGCAAAACCTGAAAGTAGAGAATAATTCTAACATCTCATTATATTACACAGATCCACTGGTCATGGAAACCCTGGGCTGCTCTCCAGTGCAAGCATTGAAGCATCACATTATTCCTCTAATTTTTTTAAAAAATAAAGTATTAACAGCATTTCCCCTTCCATTAAAAATCGTAGAGATCATGACCTGGTTGACTTTCCATAGTAATCCATAACATAAACTAAAATCCCATTAAAGAGATGTCTCTGCAGTTTAAAACTTGATTTCTAGACAAATCATCCACAACTGATCTTGAACAGGAAAGGAGTGGGAACAGATGGTTAAACTAGAGGCAGGAAATTAGGCCTCGTTTCTCCTCTCAGCTTTCACTGATTCACTGAGGATTCAAGAAGGTGTCAAAGGCTCTCACTGCAATTGTAAGAGCACCTATTTGCATCTTTCCATACCCAAATACCTTTAAAGAAAGCCACCACCTTCATTTTAATTCTCTACAGTTCATGGATGAGGAGGTTTGTACAATTCCAGCCTCAACACCAAGCAAAAGGCAACATGAAAATGTAAAATGAATCCCCAATCAAGCTAAAAAGATTTCAAAACTGCCTCATTCTTATCTGTGCTACATGTGCCAGAAATTACCTTTAAAAATACTTAAGTGTTAGTGGATTTATTTTTGCTCTATCTATTTAATATTCTACTGTATTTATCTTATACCAAAACAACTTCCTGTACTCCTGGGATGTTCTTGTACCAGCAAGTTTAGTTGTAGCAAACAAAAAATCTGGATTCACCCAAAAAAAAAAAAAAAGAGTTGTTCAGGGATTTTAGAGGTTTTTTTGAGAAAGATATTCTTTAAAATGTTTGCCTGCATGGCAAGAGGTGAGGAAAAGTCTGAGTTAATAAGTGATGAGCTTCCAGAACTCCAGGCAAAGGAAGAGGGTGAGAGCAGAGCCAGCATGGCCAGAATGGATTCCCAAAAACTTTCACACAAAATTTGGTTCCAGATTAATCTTCACAGCAGTTTGTTAAATCCTCAGAATTTACTCTAGAGGGAAATATTCCTTTATAAAATAAACTACAGCCTCACAAATAAAGGAGATTGTATGATTTACAATGGGAACTCTTTATTTCATCTGGTGTTTTTTTTAAAAGACAGAAATGTTTTTTTTCAGTCAGCTTGACCGTGCATCAACTTCTGCTCAGAGCACAGAAGCCACATCTGGAGCAGGTGGGAGCTTTGCAGCACAACATCCAAAAGAAAAAAAGAAAATCAAAAGCTTCCCTGACATGTAAAATAAATAAGACTGAACAAAAGCAACTGCCCCAAGTACACAGGAAAAGATGGTAAAAAGTGACATGAGCTGGAGCGAGGGGTGGGAGAGGATGGGGTATGAAATAAGGAATTAAAAATAGAATTACATTTTCCTCCTGGCAATACACAAACAACACTAAGTGCCCTTCATAAATTTCACCATTGTTGCTGCAAGTGGGAGGCCCATAAATCTCCCTGGGACTGGAGCTGGCACTTGTAAAAAGCCAAGTGGGCTGAGTGTGTGTCAATAAGTTCCAGCAGCTCCACTATCCCTGGACAGGATGGAGGGGAAATGGATCACGAGGCTTTGCTGTGCCTAAAAGCTTGGTTTGCTCTGCAACAACTTTTTATAAAACAGCTCTCTGCCAGCAAGCCCAGCAGCACTCACCAATATTGGATTTTGTGGGTGATTTAATGCCTTACCTGCTGTGCTAAGGGGGAGCTCTGCCTGCCCCTTTTCTCATCTCTAACAGGGAAAAGGGACTTCAGCAGCTTTGGCATCTGAGGCACGAAGGACTTGACAGGATTCAGGTAGGAAGCAGCCAAGCTACCAATACCTATTGGAAAAAAAAAAGCCCCATTAAAATATGACCAGGGTTATTCTTTGGAGAAAAAACAAAAAAACAAAAAACAACAAAAAAAAAGCTGGCCCAAAAACCTTCTTTAAAAAATTTAATGAACTTCTTTTTAGTCTAAGATGACTTCTGTGGCCAAAGAACTAGCCAAAAGAAGGGACTCTGACTTTTGGTGACACTCAGGAGCTGCAGTGACTTTATCCCACATCTAGCAAGTTCCCTGAGCTGTAGGATCAGGAGAGTTTTCTGGATCAGGAGAGTTTTCTGAGCTGAAGAAGAGCCCTTACCTGGCTCAGGAGAGTGGTTTTGCTGCCCAGAGCCCGGCAGGGAGGTACGAGATGGACTAATGCCTCTACTGGAGTTTGTGGCACCTTGGGACACATCTTGCTGACTCTCCCATCGACCCTAGAGAGGAAAAAAAAGGTGTTTTTCCAAGTTAGCACACCAGCAGGAGCACAGCAATCCTGACACAGCCCCTCTGCAAAGCTCAGAGTGCCAGAGGTGAGGAAAGACCCTTCCCCAGAGATGCTTTTAGTTGGCAGACCCAGCCCTGCAAAGATGAGCACCCTCAGCACAAAGGCACAGAAAAAGTTTATTTCTAGACCTCATAGCTGTAATATTTCCCCCATTTGTGCTGCAGTGTTTTGGAAGCTGAGTATGCTACAACCAGGTGAAAATAATGTGGTGCTGTCCGCCCAAAATTCCTGGATATTTTGTGTATCTACTCAGGAGTAGTGGAAGCAGCACCAGGAAAAAGGGTGAGGACAGAGCTTTAAACCAGACAAGACATACAAGACCTAAAGGCTGGATGTTTGTGCCTGGAGTCAGAGAAAGGAGGAGTTGATCAGATCAGATCAAGAGAAAGCAACTGTGGCACTGCAAAGTTTTCTGACAGCCTGGGAAAGAGAAAGCTGGAATATCCAAGCTGTGGATAGCAGGAGCCACAAAAAAGATTAGGGCAGGTTAGAGTTTTTACATGTGTTTTGAAGTTGAAAGAGGATTCTTTTCAGCCCTCCAAGAGCCTGATGCAGATGAGGAAGAAACGGCGGCAGAGAAAAGAGCAGCTCCTTTGCCTTCCCAAGATCCCAGGGTTCTCTGGCTGGGGTTTCCCATGGATCCCACACACCATTCTGCACATGAGGGGTGATTCCTCTTGCTTTTACAAAGCTCCACTGTGATTTTGGAGCTTTCCCCTCAAACTCACAGCCAGAAACTGGCTCAGTGACAAAGCCTCTTGGCTAACAGAGAGAAACCCCAGGCCGCGGTTTCACATCAGCATGTGAGTGACAAGAATCTATGTGTCAAAATCTGGTTTTTATTAATTGTCTCATCTTGCTAGGTACAATCATTTATAAATTCATCTGCAATGATTACTCCAAATGCCTGGCAGGGCATGTCTCTGCTGGAAGTTTCATGTGGATGTTTGGTTTGGTTCTGCTTCACCAAACTAAGTGTGCAGGGCTGGAAGGGAAACCAAAATTCCATGGGGTTGTCCTGAAAACGTCTGAGGGAGGCACACATGCAAAAGCACACTGCCAAAGCAGTTCCTTCTCATTTACCTAATTCATAGCAGACCTGAAGGCAACTCAATACCCATTCAGGAGCCTAGGGGTCAAAAAAGCCCAGTCTCAGACTCTTCAAGAAGTCTCAGGGTCTTGTGGTAAAAATGTTGGCCTGTTCAGGTGGCAAAATGTTCTCAGAAGGAGCTTGCAATGCCTCACCTTTCCACAGCCAGAGGTTTCAAGGACAGGATGGTGCAGCCAAACTGATTAAAACTGAAGTCTAATCCCTTTTTTTTTTTGTAAAGAGTTTTGCAATGGCTGGATTTTATTGTACACCTGAATTTTGCTCGTGCTTTAAAAGACATAACAGGAAGAGAAATACTTTCACAATAAAATGGTGCAGGAATTACAAGGGATGGAAGGACCTGCTGCATCCCAGACCATAAGTTTCACATATTTTTTCCTGGAGGAAGAAGAGGAAAGTGTGCTTTTTCAAGAAGCTCCCCACTGTTGGATGCAAGGAATGAATTTGACCTTGAACATAAAAATGACAGGCAGCCGAACTAATCTTAACTGGAACTTGAAGTCATGAATGTTTCACAAATAATAAATAAGCTGGGATAGGAGGAATAGATTTCTGCAGTGGGTTGAAGGTCATGGTGAGCAGCCCAGGGCAAGAATCATTTCCATTTGGATCTATAAGTCAGTCCCAGAGAAGCTCTCCTGCTTTGAATAGCAAGTAACCTCACTTGGGCAGAGCAGGACCTGTCCTCAGCCCTCCTGCCCCAGGTACAGGCAGTGCTGCAGCTGGGAAGACAAATTTGGGATAACTGATGGATGTCTGAAGTCACTGAGGCATCCTCAAAGTCAAGCTGATGGAGGCCAGGCTGGGAACTGCAGGGGTTTGTTCAGACTGCTGTTTTTGAGGACTTTGTTTGGGGTTTAAGCCTTTTTTGAAAGCTTTCTGCTCTGCCCATGCCTCCAATTCCAGCATCATCTTTGACCTGCAGCTCATTTATGTCTTACACACATCCAAGAGTCATGTCTGAGGCTGGGAAATTTGACAGAATGCTTCCATGAAACCATCTCTCATATTCCTCATCCCCAAACTCAATTTTTTTTTTTTGCTTTTGTGTTTCTATTAGTGCAGATTTCTCTCAAGTGGCCTTATCACATACAGAGATTAATAAAAAAATAGAAGACTCAAACCAAATAGCACAAGACTCAAAATAATCTTGAAATACTGGCTCTGTTGCCTCCTGGCCTAATCTACCATCAGCCTGGTAGATGTTGGCATTGGATTAGGAAAAAGAGCTGTGGAAGAGTGAAAAGCATGTGAATCCTTCATTTTTGGAGAATATAAAGTTTGATTAGTGATCCTTTTGGATCTTGAGATAGTGAGCCACTTAAAGAGAAATGGATCAAGGTGACACATCTTGAACCCAGCCCAAGTGCTTCTGGAGACCACAGAAAAAGAAGAAACAGAAAGAATATTACAAATACTCTAGAGTATTGTAGATTACTAGAACAGGGACTCAGTGCAGGTAAAGAGCAACTAAATAATTTTCTGAGTCATGATCTGTTGAGTCAGAAGTGCCCTTCACTGACTGTTCCAAGAGAAAAATGATTTCAGGCAAATATCTTGACTTTCTTTGCCCTGCTTGGGGAATGCTGAAGAAATGGAGTAGGTAAGAACAGCAGAACACTTTCAGAATATTTATCCTGCACAGAAAGAATGGCAGCGTTTGGTGATTTCTTCTGTAGGAAAAAGCTTTTTTTTCTTAGGATCTTTCAAAAATTTTGCTTCAGCCTTGATATTATGGATGCATACATTTTCTAAATAATTTTAAGTATTTTGCCAGGCTTAATAAAGTGAAGGTCCTGAGCACAGGAATGAGAACAGGATTTGTGTGGTTGTTTACTTAAGGCATGTTGGGTTTTTGAATTACACTTGCTTTGGAGAGAGTGCAGAGACCATTGTTTTAGCCTGAAGATCAGATTTGTGACCTTCAACTCTGACATGACAACAAACCATCAAAATTAGGTTAATTGGGGCAGCAGGTGGAGACACATGTGGAAAAGAAAATACTGGAGAAAACTGGAAGTGTCAACTGCTGTGCAGAGGGAAAAGGTAATTCATGAATGATTTTACTAGGCTGGATTGAAAGACAGCCCATGTCAATCTCAGTAAAATAAAAAGAAAAAGAATAATTAACAATATTAACTTGATAAAGTTCCCAAGTTTCTCACCTGGATGTCATCCAGCACTCTCCCCTGCTGCTTTGTGCATTCACCAACTGCACCACTACAAGTTTTAAGTCTATTCTTATTCTTCTTACTATTATAATTTAAGTGCTGTGAATCTTTTCTCTCTCAAGGAGGGTGGTGAGAGAAAGACAGGAAGCTTATAAATCATTTGCCCAGAGGAATCATCGTTTCATGAATATATTTGCTCTCTGCCAAGTGACCAAACAGAGGTTAAGTGATTTAATTTAACAAATCAAAGTAGCCACCAGAAGAATGCATGTCCCTTCATGTGTTTTAATGCAGAGCTGCTTATAAAGTGGTTTATGTTTATAACACCTTCTCCTCCTCTGCCTTCCCTTCTTCCACACATCCTCCATGAAAAACCCCAGGGAATTTATTTCATGCACAAAACCTTTAGGGCAGGTAGGGATGATCACTACCTAAGTCATCTGGAGGCTTTACCTGACAAATCTTTCCTTGAAGTTGACAGACCATTAAAATGCAGCCACTGGGTAAGAGAAATGAATAGATCTTGTGTTTTATTATTTCAGCAGTTCAGACAAGGCTTAGCAAAAGGTGACCACAGAGCACTGGAATACAAGCAAACAGCTGGGACACACAGCTGGGACAAAAGGCACTTGTTCTCATGAACAGCAGGATTATTCAAGTTCAATCTGCACGGTATCAATTTGCTGAAAAAAACTCTGGTTTCCAGAAAAACCTGAAGGTTGAATGGCACAATCTTGACTTACTTGGACTTTGAGCTACAAATACTGGGCCTTTGGGAAAGGAAAGACAACTGTCCAAGACAAAATGGTTCTGGTCAGAGCTCATCAAGATGTGATTTAGTCAGATCTGTAAAACACCTCCACTGGTTGCCTTCCATTTGTTGTGCCCACGATTCAACCAGTTTAGTCAACTCAGTTTTTAAATTCAGCGTCCAACTGAATTACACTAAATTAAATTTCCAACAAAAGCCCCCTTGAACATGAAAATTCACCCCCTGTACCTGATATCAAGACTAAGACACTCAATACCCCTGCATCACCTGATGTGCAAGGAGAAATCAAACTCATCTCACTCTCCTCTAACCACATCTGCAGCAACAACTGGAGTAAAAATTGCCTTTTTCTCATTTAAGCAAGCAGACAAAATCTAGAAGTGAGGCCACATGCAGTCCTGCTGACAATAGGAAAGTCCATAAAACTCTTCTGAAGTAAATTCAAAAATTAAAAATTCCCAGGGGTGACTTAAATATTTCCCAGGAATGCACAGCTCAGTGTGAGAGTCACCCTGCTGCCTGGAATCTCTCTGTGCTGGGATACTCTTCAAGGTGTTTTTTTCTTCAAAAATGTGCCAATCCCACACCTCTGCTCCTTCCTGGAGAAGAACTTTTCCAGCTCTTTAGGAGCATGTGACCACCCATCCATGTTTTTACTACCAAAGTCTGCAAGATGAATCCATGCCTTAATTCTTGAAATTCCCAAGCTGCCTGTTGTAGTTGCACTAGCACCATCTTTAATTCTTATTTCAACTCATACAATATTGTTGTTTAATTGTTTAATATTCCTTTTTTTTTTTTTTTCCAACAGGAGAATGAGCCCTGGCTCTTCTGAGTGCTGGAGAATGGAGCAGCATCCACATCCCAAACTCTACCAGATGAGACTCAGGAGCCCTTTCCACAAAGCCAAAAATCCATGGTAAAGGCAACAGAGATGCAAGGAGTAACAATCAGAGAGAGAAATAAAGCAGTGGAATACTCTGGAATGTGCCAAGGGATTTCATGAATACCCTGCAGCCAACACAGGTGCTGTTACTGTCCTGGGGCTGCTGTTTCATGTGATATATTGAATCATTTGTTTGGGATTAGCTTATTAGAATAAACAACAACTAATTTCTGGTAAAATGACAAGAAAATAATAATCCATGACTGCTGGAGAAGACTTCTTTGCCACCAGATTTTCTCATCAAGGGACAAAGACATCCAGCTTAACCAAAACTCTGCCTATCAAGCTATTCTCAGGTCCTTCATGCTAAAATGGACAGGACTGATCTCACCAGCGACCTTTGTGATGTTCAGGTACTTCAGGGACATTTAAGGATTTGTTAAACATTTCACTGGGATTACAAAAGCTTTTGCTCATCTTCCTACTGGAACTGGATCATTGCATGACAGAACAGTTTGGGTTCTTCAGGGTTTAAAGATCACCTAATTCCACCTCCCTCTCACGGGCAGGGACACTTCCACTAAGCCAGGCTGTGCCAAGCCCTGTCCAACATGGCCTGGAACCAGAGATCCATTCAAAACCAGGAATTCCCAGCTGGGGAGGTTGCACCTCCATGTCCTGAGGAACAAGTGCCTTGGATTGAAGCTCACTGCAAGCAAGGGGAGCAGCTCCAGCACCTCAGCTCCACATTCCTGCAGCACAGAGTCTCTGTGAGCAACTACAGCCACGGCCAAGAGCTGCAAAACCTCATGCAAACCACTGCCAATAATTCCAGTTAACCAAAGCTTGGGAAAAGGGGTCATTACTCTGACAGCACTACCACAAAACTAAGGAAAAGCATTTTTTCCATTGGCCCAGTTATCATTTTAAAGTCATTTGTTCATAGAAATCAAGAGCTGCTCACACTGAGCTATAAAAGCCATAAAGCCTGAGCAAGACTTGAGTTTCAGAAAGTCTCAATGTTCATCTCATCTCCAGGCTGATATTCCCTGGCAGATATTTAGATATTTGCTTGCTTTCATGTCTATCTTCTTCAGCTGAGAGGGGGTTACTTCTGAAATGACTTCACCCTGTCCAAAAATCTGTGAGAAATGGCACTAAACAGCTCCAGCTCTGTAAGAACTCATCAGATGCACCCAAGGAGAAAAGTTCTCTGCTTTGTACCAGTTCATGCTGCATTAATGACAGGATTTCAATGGAAAAACTCGTTTGCTCTGTGCTATGCAAATGAGGCACCACCAGCAGCATCTTCAAAGCAGGAAATAAAAGCGTTTGAGTGAGCAAAATCAACTTTATAGTGAGATAAAATTATTATCCCACTCATTAGGTGGACCTAATGCATTTACCTCTGCTGGGACCTTTGGACTCTGAAACATGCAATGAGAGAAATCATTGAAGGGAAGGGAGGAGAAAAACAGAAATCATTAAGAATCCTAATCTTTAATTTTTGCTTTAAAAACCTTACAGTATTGAAACACCCCACAGTTTTCTCCAAACAGAAGTTGCTACAAACACTTTATCACCTGCACATATATTAGCATTCTCTCCATGGATCAGATGTAGCAGATTTAGCAACCAATGCTGGAGCACTACATCAAAATTCTATTATTCTGTGCAACTGCATTATGCATTAAAATGCCTTGTCACCACCAGATTCTCCCCCTCAAAATGACTCCACGCTTGCTGGGCAGAATATCTATCAGGAGGAGATCCTTCAGTTGATCTAGGGTTTGGAAAATAAGCTTAAATTTAATTTTTCCCCTCTTAAAGAAATGGCTCTGGGTCTATACTGGTGTTTTTAAGGTGGGAAATGGGCTGAATTATCACCCACCACAAGTTTAGGACCCCTGGGAGGTCAGGGATTATCTTCACAGCCTTTACTCTGTCTAGAGGTGGACTTGAACTGACATAGGGACCCAAACCTCTTCCTTTCTCCCAGAATTTTTCCCTCCACCCAGGTGAAAGCTCTGAAGAGCTCCAAAGCTGCACAATGCTCCTGAGCATCCCACAGGGGTTGGGACAAGACCTGGGAGCTTTCCCAGACAGGTCCAGAGCAGCACATCCAAACCTATTTCTGTCCCAGGGATGCAGGAGCACATGGGAGTGGCCCATTTTTCACAGATATTTCCCATTTATGCTCCAAACCAATGGTAGAGGAGAGTAATTTCCTTTTTCTCCCAGTTTTCCCAGGAGATCTGCAGATACTCACCCTGCTACTGCTCAGGTTATAAGGGGGAGCTAAATCCTGGCGGCTTGCAGAAAGCTGGAAGAGTTAAGAGAAGCAGAATTATTTCTTAACAAGAACTTTAAAAAATTCATAACTATGCCTCTTGACTAGTAAGGCTGAAAAGAAACAGTTTTGTGGCCAAAGCAGAATCAAAATCGAAAAAATAAAAGGTGAAAATTTAATTCTTGACCCGGGAGGAGCCAGAATTTAACAGTAGTTCAATTACTAGTTCTGTCAAATGATTTCTTTCCAAATTTTGGGCAGTCTCATTTTTTTCTTATGCACAACACTGGTACAAAACTTAAGTTCAGCATATACTTGCAACTTGTTTTCAAATCTTCTAAAGAAAAAGAAAGGGAAAAAAAACCCTTCAACTTGGAAAGGAAATGAAAAATCTCCAGTGTTCAGGGAAAAAAGAAATAGCACAGAGGGGTCAAAAAGAAGGAAATTCATTGCTCTATTCCATGACTCCAGGACCTGAGAATGAAGAGAGGAGCTGCTGGAGATGCCAGCAGGGAAAACTCACCCGGTTCACGTTGGGGGAGCTCAGGCTCCTGCGGTAGAGTTTTCCTTTTCCCATCAGCTGCTCCTTTACAGCAACTTCCTGGCAGTCACAGAGAGCAAAATAAAGCAAATAAGTGTATTTGGCAAGAATTAAAGCTCTGATCGTCCCAGGATAGCTTTGTCTATACAAGGGAAATGTTTCTAAGCTGCCTTGTGGCACAGGCTGCTGTCTGCAAAGTTTACAAGGCTAAAATTATGAATGGATACATTTTAACATCTGGTATTTTGCTGATTGGCACGTGCAGGATTTTGCAGCTAGTCTTGATTCTAGGAGATGACAGAGATGCAAAGACTCTCTTTCCTAGCTGAGCTCCTATTTTAATCCTTTAAACTAATTATAAATGACAGGGAACTTGTTTTCAATATTTAAAGTGCATCACACTTCCCTGAGAATTTACAGTGGGCAGGCACAAGCTCCAGCTTGTTTTGCATAACTTTCCTCTTTGTGCTTGCATAATTTATATTCAGGAGAACAATTTTCAATAAATGCTTTCCTCTCCTGTATTTTTCTTGGTAAACAGATCAAGTTATAGTATTTAAAATTAACCCAATCAATGTCTTTTTTTATTGGCAGGATGGCTTTGGTGAATTCAAAGTAGAATGTGGGCAAAATGACAAAAATTCTGCTGGCAATTGCAGAAACTATTGCTAAAGCTTCAGAAAGCAAAAGCTAAGGCCACACAACCCCTTTTCCTGAAGCAGAATTAGCAATGAACAGCCTTGAAACCAAAGCCAGCACCCCAGAACTGTGCCCTGAGCAGAGAACTGCCAGCCCCATCCGTGCTGGAGCCAGGACATCTCTGCTTCCCTAGGTCTTTGCCACAGGCCCGCTTTGGGAGGCCGAGGTGTGCACTTGGGGTGGTTTTTGGGGCTGTTTGGGAGTTTGTGTGCACTCAGCAGGATGTTTGGGTTGCACACACTGCTCTCAGGGCTGCAGCCCTGCAGCCAGACCTGGCGCAGCCGGTCCAGGGTCAGGATGTTCTCCACGGCCAGGACGCTCCGCAGGTACTTCTCAATGTAGGCTTCAGAGTCAGCTGAAGCTGCATCCTCCACGTTTGCTGCCATCCTGGCCAGTGCCTCCCTCTCCTCAGCCCCTTGAGCATCCTGGGGAGGCAAAAAAGAGAAGGCAGCATTTTAAAATAAACCCAAAAATCTCCTGCATCACTCCCGGAGAAAATGCATTTTTCATACACACCAGTTCAGCACTGTTTGTCCGTAAGCTCAGGGGCAGATCAGAATCATGGAATAGTTTGGGTTGGAAGAGAACTTAAAACTCATCCCATTCCACCCCCTCCCATGGGCAGGAACACTTCCCACCATTCCAGGTTGCTCCAAGCCCTGTCCAACCTGGCTTTTGACACTTCCATGGATGGGGAGCCCAGAACCTCTCTGGGCAATCACTGCCTCACCCCTCTTGGAGAAAAGGATTTCTTCCTAATATTTATTCTCAACTTCTTCCTAATATCTACTCTAAATTTCTTCCTAATGCCTAATCAAAGATTCTGATCCAAATAAACACCTTGTGCCATGCAACCTGCACAGGTGCTCCTGCCACTGTCACAGACATCTCAAGCTGTACGTGGTTATTGTTTTGAGGCTTTTTGGCTTCTTTCTGAAAGTCTCACAGCGAGACATTGCCATTAATTAGCAAAAGGGCTGCATTCAGATATTTCATAATTAAAAAGTGCTCAAGCACATTTAGGGCGTTATCTAACCTGAGAGGAAAACAAAATTTCAAGTGAGCTGCAAGAAGAAAAAAAATAGAACATTGCTTAAGAAGCATTTGAACACAAAGCGCAAAATGCAGCAGAACATGAAAGAGCCAGGCAGCAATCAGAGTTTTGGCTCTTCATGTGTTAATGTTTTCACAAGTGCCCTGATAGAGCATCTCTTTGGAAGGAAAGGATTAGCATCTAACTGGGAATAACTCAGGAATCAAGAGTTGCATAAAGACATTACTGAGAAAAAGCCACTTTGTTATTTTTTTCCACAGATTCTCCTCCTGCTCCCCACAGCAGGCACTTCACCTGCCCATTTTTCCTCCCTCTTTTCCCCCTCCCTCTCTCTTCAAACTGCCTCTTCAAAGACCTGAGCAAACAGATGCTCACTCAACAAAATACACAGTGACACTGATAAGACAGAGGTTGCTGCTAAGTCACAGCATGTAAAGGAACAGGCTCCATCTTTTACAAACCACAGTTTATGCTGGCAGCAGCAAGAGCCAGCACACTCAAAATGACAAAATTAGCACAAAATTAGCGGCTCTTGGCCAATTTGAGACACTCTTGATTTCTTAATTCACCTCTGGAATGTTTGAGACTATCTCAAAAGTGACGCCACAGCCAGGGATGGAACTTCGGGGGGACATTCTTCGGAGGAAACTCTGTGCAAAACCCTGTGGGGAGGAAACACAAGGAAAACGTGGATTACCAGATTCCAGCTGAAATAAACACAAGGAAAACATGGATTACCAGATTCCAGCTGAAATAAGTACAATTCACAATGAAAGAAGCCCAACTTCAAAGTCTAACCAATAAATATGTAAGAGCCAAAGATTTCAACTTGGAAAAAATAATTTGCTTGCTTACTGTGGATACAGAGGAGGAGTCACTTTCTTTCTTGCAAGGTGACTGTTTCACCAAGCATCAGCTGCTTTAGAGGTGGTTTTTTTTTTCTTGACAGAGCCCTAGGTGACTTGTCTTGAATATTGACAAGTACAGACATTAAATTCTTGACCAAAGAGATCGTTATGAAGAATGATTTAAGGGGCATGGTCATTGTTTATGCTGACTTGGCGCCTTGCAGGGTTAAGAACTGGACTGTTGAATTAATGCAGAGATGAGTCATTCAAAGATGCTGCTGAGACAAACTCCCAGGAAAGGTTATTGACGGAGGTTTTTAGAAAAACAGCAAGAAAGCCAAAGATTCTGTGTCGAATGAAAGTAAAAAATGGCATTGACTAAATCTGTAGAAAACAGAATTGATGAAGACTTCACCCGATTGTGATTATTGGCATGTCCAATTGATCTGTTCAATACAGTCTCCCATTCCATATGACAAAAAATTCACTGTTCTTGCCTTGCTGAGAAAAAGCTTCTGCTTGATGGAAGCACCAAGAACTACTTGATTCTACTTCCAGCACTGAAAGTTGCCTACAGGGTTTCTGGGTGTGACCACACCTCTTCTCTTTGCTCTTGCTTCAGATTTGAACTACAGATGTGCAACCAGAATAACAATCCAGGCTTTCTGCTTTGTCATTATCACTGCCAGGGGAGGCTGGATTCTCAGACAGTGCTGAACAAACTCCTTCCTCCCCCATGGTTCTCAGGATTTATATTATTTTCAGGGCATGATGCTGCAAATGGAATGACAACTTCAGTGCCTGCCATTTATCAAACACTCTGCTCTCACCTACACATTATTGTAAGAGCAGCAGCTGGAAAACATAAAGGACCAAGAGTGATTAACTCTGGTGAATTAACACAAGGGATCTCTCCTCCAGCTACTCCTAGTTGATTTCTAAATATCTGGAGGTGTAAATACAAATTGTTAGCAGAAATGTGTGAACTTAACATAGGGCTAGGGAAACACAGAAGTTCCTTTATGCAAAATATGAACTCTGAGCTCATGAGAAATTAACTCTTCTTCTTATCCAGTGAGAAAGCACTTACGGGTTAGGAGAAAAATTCATTTCTCATGTCTAGATGCCTTAAAAAACAAGCTGTGTCATCATCCACAAGACAAGGGATACCAGGAAAACAACTTGGCAGCTCAAAGCCTCGCCGGACGCCGCTGATCCGGGGGCAGAGAGGAGGGAATCTGAGTCCTGGGGGGTGGGAAGGGCTGCAGGATCTGTACCTGTCTGCCATAGACGTTGACACAGATGCGCTTGCGCAGCACCAGCTGCATCTCTGCAGGGTGGCTGAGCTGGACAGTGGCTCTGACAATCAGGTAAACCCTCTCCTCCGCCGCGGTCCCCTTGCTGAGCTGGATGCAGTCGTGGACCGTGGAGTCCCACGAGGCTTCTGCTTTCACCTGCATAAGGGGAGGAAAAAAAAAAAAATATAAATGTATCCTCTAATAAGCATAATTAGGTGTATAATTAACTGCAATTAATTAAGCATAATTAGCAAAAATACATAATACATAAATTTTGAGAGTCGGCTTCTCCGTTTCGCTCCCTGTGAAGAAAAAAAATCCCTGCACTTTAGAAGAGGCCATTTAAAAATCAAGATCAGTTTGCCAAATGAAGACGTTGGGATTAAAAATGCCAACTTGCTCAAACTCTGGAACATTTCCTCTTGAAAAAAGATCTTTGAATACCCAGGATCATTGCAAATAAATTATAAAATATGCAGAAGTGCAGGACCATTTGGCCTAATTTATTAAGATAAACCAAAGAGCAACAGAGATTGCAGTGGAAATCTTCCATCACACCACAAAAATTCTCCTGTCTCTATCTGAGAAATAACAGTGTGTTGAAGCCTTTCTATCAATAGAGCAAAAGCTGGAATTTTTCTTTTTGCATGTTAAAATATAAGTATTACTGAAGATTGAAATGGTTCATCTTGAAGTCATAAGAAAACTGGCCTGGTAGCCAAATTTCCAGGCTATATATACAAATCAGGACCAAAAAAAAAAAATCCTCTAACAGAACTACCAGGAATAAATCTCCTCAAAAAACCAAAAAAAGTTTCAGAGAAAGGAGCAAAATTTTAAGGAAT
The DNA here is from genome assembly GCA_013400175.1 of Phainopepla nitens. Lineage (NCBI taxonomy): Eukaryota > Metazoa > Chordata > Aves > Passeriformes > Bombycillidae > Phainopepla > Phainopepla nitens. The sequence continues at coordinate 48,034 of VXBQ01008834.1, read as the reverse complement.
AAAAGAAGTCAGAGATTCTTAACCTAATGGTAGAAATTATAAACCAATTGTAAAGTTTTGAAACTATGTGGCAAAATGGAGGATAAAGAGTGTAACAATGCAGAAGTAAAAATGTTAACAACTAAGATTGGTTTTTCAGCTGGGGCTTTTGTACTTTAATTTGCTCAGGGGTTTTGCTTTGTTAAACACAAACTGAATCATCTCAGGCTCTTGGAATGCTTGGATTTGGATGAAGGAAGATCCTTGAATTTTACTGTTTTCCAAATCATGGTTATTCTCCTAGTGAATATTCCTTGAAAACACAGTTGCTCACAGGAGAAATAATTTCTATGACATATCTGATGTATTGTTTTCACATGTGGACATATAAAAAGAACAATTAAAAGACTAAAATTCCCTGGTCTGCAGATTCCCTTACCTCACTGTCGTGATGCTTCACAATCTGCAGCTCAAAGAATTCCTCCTCCTCCTCTGCCACCAGAGTAGCATCCCAGCCTCCTGCCTCTGGGTCATCCAGGTTATCCTGGGAGCTGAAGTCATCAGCTGCAAACAGGGAGGGGATGTGGAAGGTGAGGAAACACAAAGCAAAAAACACCAGCAAGTCATGAATTCACATTTTCATCCCCAGCTCCCCAGCCTGGCTACTTAGACTTCACCCACAAAATTAAAGCTGCATTGTTCTGCTTCAAAAAAGATTTCTATACAGAAAAATTTCCCATTTCTATACAGAAAGTGTACACTGAGATTTGGGGACACAGACTCAAATGTGCCTAATAAAGGGCAGGAATCTCCCCCGCCATGGCAAACACCCCTTCCTTGCCCACAGGTGGATTTTCAGCACTGAGCTCATTTGGCATTAAATATGTGGTGCTGTTAAGATAAGCTGCTGGCTGAACAGAAGAAAACACATTACTTTTAGATCACGATTAAACAAACCCTTAAGCTGGGTTTTGAGAAGCTCAACCTGTCCTGGCTGGAGTCCCTCCCCAAGAATTATTAACCAGCCCTCTCTGAGGCCATTGGATCCATGGATGTGCTGTCCCAGGTGGACAAACCAGCAATGCCAGAAGATTGCAACCCAGGTCTCCTCACAGCAGGCTGAGTGTCACCTCCCCTTCTCATCTGACACCTCTCACCCAAATGTTAACCTTCTTTTAAACATTCTAGCAAGGATTTATTTAACTGATTGCTGCCTGGATTGCTTTGGGGCTGTCACCTTCTTGGTTCCAACTTCCCATCTTTGGAGCGTGTGACAAATACATTGTTCAAACTGGATCTTGCACTGGGATGCACTGAAACATGGGATTATTAAAACCTACAGTTCCTTCCATACATACTATTGTTTATTTTGAAACATTAAGCAATATGTTTCAGGAAAAATGGGCACTTCTCTAATTAATCCACCTGCCATTCCAGGCTTTTGCTAATTTTAAGAGCTTGCTTCAATTCTGTAATGTCACTGGCTGGAAAAAGTTTGTTTTCAAATTACTCTGCCATCTCAAGAACCACTTACCATTCAAGTCAAGGAATATAACAGGAATGTGAGTTTCCATACCAGCCACAGGAGTCCTGAAATACAAGATAGGGACAATGGTAGCATTTAAAGTAACAGAGATTTACCCAGCACACATCCCTGCTTATCCAAACCCCCAGGACATTGCATTCAGTCTGCAACTTTTAGCCAGACCATTGATAACCTTGGCAAACCTCTTGATTTTAATTTACTGCTGCAGATTCCAAGACTCAAATAAATTAGTATTTCTTTTATATCAGCTGTCTTTGAATTATTATCTTCTTTGACCTCTGCTTTCTGAAGTGTTTTCTCTCTCTTAAATGCTAATAGCAAAATTAAGTTTATTTACTCTGACACACACATTCATGAAATGCAAACCCCTCCACTTTAGTGATGGCAGGGAAAATGGGGAATCAGAAAAGCCAGCCTCAAAGTTTTTAAACTTACACTGATGCTGCCACTCCAAACATTTATTACTCTTTCTTACAAAACACATATTAAAAGCCAAAACTGATGAATTTATAGTGAACAAGAGCAGGCTGTCTTCTGTAATATATAAAGTGCTTGAATTATAATGAACATTTCTTCTGGTGCAAACCAGATACTTCCTGGAGCAAGTTCCCTGCAGCTCCACTGTTTTCAAACCTAATGAAACACACTGATGTGAAAGTCGATGTGTTTCCAACAAGAACTTGATATTTTTTATGTTTCAGAAGCTCTGAAAAAAATTCAGCTTAGAACTTCATGCCACTGAATTCCATCAAGAAATACTGTCAGAGGTTTGCTCAGAGAAGATATTCAGAAAGTTGCAAGCAACTGAAAATGAGTTTGAGGTGAAACAACCCTGAATCCTTATCTGCAGTTATTGCTCACAGCTGATCCAGCACAGCAGTCCCAGTTTAGTGCTCTCTACTATTTTTAATGTTCAGAAAATTACATGGAACACTTGCTGACTAAACAGAGTTTGTTCTCAAACCAGGAGTACAACAAAATGCTCCTGGAGATGCAGTTTTATGATGAGAGGGCAGCCTTTTAAGTGAATGAACTAGGTAGTTAACATATTAGCTAATTTTTTTAAATGGCGAGCACAGTGGTAATAAATATTGATTCCTTTTTTTCAGAAGGTTATAATTACACCCTGATCAATAGCAGTATCGCTTACCAAACAGCATTTCTGGATTTCTGAGACACAACCTGATAAAATAATTTAAGCAAGAGGCCTAATTTTAACAACTTTGCTCATGCAGGGTACAGAGGCCAGATTGAGGAGAGGAAAAAAAGAATGGCTACAATCCAAAGCCAGGAATGGGCTGTGCTTCATTTTTACGCCCCTCCTCTGGGAAAGGATGTTCCTACCACTCTGCTGGAGCTCCAGGGATCCCACTGCCAGCAGAAGGAACCATCACAGCATTCCTTTCTTCCGTGAGGGTCAGCCTCATCTCCAAAAGCTGAGCCTCCCGATCCGCGTCGTCTTCTGTTTTATCTGCAAGCAGAGTGGCAGTCAGGACAGCAGAGCAGCTCTGAGTGCCTCTGGCACGTGGCAGCGATTTTGTACCACCCCTGACAGAATAAACCCTGCTCTGCTCACAATCCAGCACACAAAGAAACACCCCAAAACAACAAACAACTTCATAAAGGCTTCTCCAACTTTAACTTCACCCCCAAAAAAGCAAATTACTGCTGAGTTCAGAGACCCAACTCTCCACGAACCTCTCTTCTAAATTTGACAACATATTAACATAAAAACTGTGTGCACATCTCTCAACTTTTTACTATTATCTACTATTATTTACTATTATTACCTTTAACAGCAGTTTCCTTACCAGGCTTCCCCACGAGTTTCTGCAGCTGCTGATCAAGGTACTCCTGGCGCTTTGTTAAGGCACAGAGCCACTTCCGACGGAGCCTCTCCAAGTCCCTGTCCTAAAAAGGAGGAAAAAACACATTAAATATTGTCCCAGGAAAGCCAAGGCTTCCTGATCGTGCTTTGCACATTTTCTCAACCCTTCTGCCCATCCTGCACCCAAGCAGAAGACAAGGAAGACACATCCAAACCCTTCAACTTTCCATATTTTATCCTAAGTATTTTTGCTTGCCAACTCTTTAGCTTTTTTTCTGTACTACCCATCGGAAAAAACCTCTTCATTTTATACAATTCTTTGCCCACCAAACTTCTCCAAAACTCACTAACCACTAGTGGAGCTGGAAACTCCAGTCCTCACCACTCCCCTCAGTGTTTAGCAGCCTCATGTCAGGAATCCATCCCTACCCTATATCATCCCACTGTTATGGAATTTGCAAATGTGCCCTTAAAATCATTTTTTTCAAGTGCTCATGTCATTTAAAAAAACCCAAAACACCTGAGTATCCCTAAGAACATTCAGTTCCTCCTTTAATATGCTTAAATCTGAAAACCTCTGCATTTGTAGGAGAGAATTTTAAATTTTTACCTGATAACTGTCCATTTCATCCTCTTCCTCCTAGACCAAAACACAAAAACACATGACACTAATTTTTTTTTTTGATAGCAGGAAACACACTGAATGCAAAAGGTGTAACTATTTTAAGCAATATTAACAGTCTTACATAAAACTAAGTCTGAGTTTGGCAATGGCATCATCACAGAATTAAAACACACTGATATCCCAAAGACTTGCTGCTATCATGTCATCTGAACACCAACCAGAACAATTCAATAATTATAATGGAAAAATTCACAGTAATGTAACTATTAGAAGTCTTAATAATTGAAGCAAAGTGGAATACAAGAAGGAAACAGGAGAAACAGCTTAAAACCTGTTGATCCTGGACAGCAAAAAAAAATGCTGTTTTACCTCTAAGACTTAAGTGTGAATGTTACAGCAAGTGCTGAAAAATCAAAACCTGGAACAGAATCTTAGAACTGTTAAGGTTAGGAAAGACTTTAAGGATCTTTGAGTCCAACCATCAACCATCAGCACCTATCATAGTCAGCAATGAATCTCAAGTGCCACATCCACATGCTTTTTGAACACTTCAGGGATGGGGACTCTACAACTATCCTGGGCAGCTGTGCCAGGGCTGGACAACCCTTTCCAGGAAGGAATTGTTCCAAATATCCAACCTGAACCTCCCCTGGCATAATTTAAGGCTGTTCCCTGTCATCCTGACCCTTTCCCTGGGAGAAATCCCAATCCCACCTGGCTGTCCCCTCCTGTCAGGGAATTCCAGAGAGGAAAATTTCCCCTGGAGCTTCTTTTTCTCCAGGCTGAGCCCCTTTCCCAGCTCCCTCAGCTGCTCCTGGTGCTCCAGACCCTTCCCCAGCTCCGTTCCCTTCCCTGGACACGCTCCAGCCCCTCGGGGTCTTTCCTGTCATGAGGAGCCCAGAACTGCCCCCAAAACTGAGATGGGCACAAATGATTGAAGGTAACTTTGCTGCAAAGTTACCTTTTACTTCTCCTTTGCAAAGGAGAACTGCAAAAATCTACTGTAATTATTAGGGAATTAGAACAGCAGCCACACCAGGAGTGACAGCGTAGATCTTCAAACTTTTATTCCCACTATTTTCTGAGGGCAGACACCACCTTTAGCTCTTGACCTTCATCCCAAGCAGAGCCACCTGCAATGAGCACAACTGCCCCTCCTCACAGGGAATGGCAAAGGAATGAAGGCTCCAATCCTCAAGGAGTTATTACTTATCTAGTTAAGCAATAACGAGCCACCAGAGCCTACTTTTCTACCTTAATCATGAAAGCAAAAACTTAGCTAAGCTAAAATTGAAAAGCCATAGAGAAGAGGCATTTCCTCAGCTCAAGGTCTTTAGAAAAATCTTTCACATTCCAGAGATACCAGATTTACCTGAGATAAGAGAAATGATAATAAAGGGACTAAAAATCCACATGCTGGTGCCCAAAGTCAATTGTAAGCAACAGGTCTCACAAAATCTGATTTTCAATGGCCCTTTCCCACAGGGGTTATCAGTGTCAGGCACAACTCACTGGTTTCTCTGTCTCAAGAGTTTAAGTCTTTCTTCTTGACAGAACGTACTATTTTGGGGATTGCCAGCTCTGTGGGATAAGTCTGGAACTGGTCAGTGGAGCAGGAATTCACTGGGGAATAAATCAGGTGAGGCAGACAGGATGGTCCCCTGGGACTTGTCCCTATCAAACAGGCTGAAAGGGGCACTTGTAGGTTGTAGGTCAAGGAAAAATTGCAAGAATCAATCATTCTGTCCTAGGAGATAAACTTGCTCCATTCAAAAGTTTCCTGGCTTTACAGGAAGGAAATGTGGGTATCAGGGGCTGCTGTGATGGAAAAGCTGCAGGGAGAGCCAGCAGGAGCATAATGGGGAATAACAGGAACAATCTGCCCAGGATGCTGCTGGAAAAGTGGAAAAAATTCCCCTTTCTGTACCCCAGACACACAATGGGAAAAGACTGTCCTGGTTAGGAGACAACAGAAACCCCAAGAAGTTCAGAGCTCAAAGGAAAAGCCAACCTGATTAAGCAAAAAAGAGGAGCAGGCATGGATTGAATCACACTTTGTCAATAGGGTCAATATTTTGGGACATCTCCTACTTCTCCATTTAGCTGGCCTTGACTCAAGCAGGGCAGCAAATCAAACAAGTTCAGAAACTTGTCCTCCTGCACCAGATTTTGGCTTTGCCAGCTCCAGGGAGTCACTGAATTCTCATTTATCTGTTGGGGGGAAAAAGTCAAAGTGCACCAGAAATTCACAGGAGCACTGCAAGAAGACAATCCCTGAAAAGAGAGGCATACACAGGAGGTGCAGTGTGTAGATTGTCAAACTGCCCAGCATCTACTGTGGGCCACAAGTGGTTCATGGAATTCTAACAATTGTAATTGGACACTTTCTAAATCTATGTTGCACTGGTTTAGTTTAGCTTGAATTTTTAATTTGACTGCTTTAAATTCATTTTTATTTTGAATACTTAATATTGCTTTCCAGGTCTAATATTTGAAGTAAAATCTACAGGAAAAAAAAAACCAAGTGGATTTTAAGAATATTTCATTTTCTTTTCTTCTTTGAGTGGTGTGTTAAGAGCTAGGAACAGATAAAGACAGGAAAAGAAACCCAACCAAAACCAGAAGAGACACAAAACATCATACAAGTGTTATTTTTGTCATGGAAAATGATTCCCTTTATGCTTTCCAGCTCTTGGAAATAGCTGACAGTAAATATTCAGAGTTTTACCTGATAATTTTGTGACTTGACATGTTTTATTTGAACACAGCCAACACCAACAGATAATATGGATTCCTCCATCAGTGGCAAGGTCCCAGATTCCTGCACAGATTTCACTTCAACCTGGATTCGTCGAGATTGCCCCTGTCCAAAAGAATAATTTTAAATGCTTGTTTAAAAAAATGAATATAAAATGCTGAAAGTTTAATTCCACAGAGACCTCTACTGGCAGCCTTTGGCAAGGAGCATTATATTTTTCTTTTCTGAAAAACAAAGTGCTGCAATCCCAGTGATCAAGAGATTCTCCCTCATATTGCAAGGATTTGTATTTACAGGATTTATGAATTTACAGAGAAAAGTAAAAGTTCAGCATTCAGCAACTCCCCAGTTTACTTTTGTGGAGGGTTTTCTAACATACCCTAATAGGATTTTATTTTCAATACCTCTGAAGGCAGAAAATGGGATCTTCTCCCTATCTATGAAAGCAGAGAGCAAATAGTCTAATTTGGTGAGCTACTGGAATTTCAGTGAACTGTTTCTGACTCTGCTGTCCTTGGCTGAAATTTCTGACCCACTGATGGTATCAGTGCAGTGAAGCAACTGTTCTTTAGTAAAATTTTAAGGGGGAAAAAAAGTAAATTAAAAAAAACCCTAAAATAAAAATCAAAGGAGTTGGTGAGGTCAGAGGAGCAGCCTGTATCTATCTTTTACTGATTCCTCGTGTTCTTTGGGCAGCAGCTTATCAATAGCTCATCATTTAAAAATGTGAGCTGCTCAGTTAAGCATTAACAATTTAAAGCAGGTAGAATTCAAAGAACAAAGGAGTGCTTGGCTGGGAGGATCAAATAAAAGGGAACTCTGGACCTCTTTAAAAAATAATGAAGTCCAGTGGAGACTGATGTCCCCTTCTGCCAGGTGCTGGCACAGGACAGGGCACAGCACAGAGCAGAAAGGTGACAGGGAGGGCTTTGATCACCTTTAAGCTGAGTTTTGCTCCGTCTCCCACTCAACACCTGCTCTCCACAACATCACATTTTGCACCTAAGCTCGATGCTCCCTTGGGCACCTGAGCCATCCAAAGCAAAGCTTCCCAGGTGCCTTTTGCACAGCTGGAGCCCTGCTCACCTGTCTGAGCTGGAAGATGCCTCCTGTGCTGACGTCCTTGGCAGGGGTCACCTCGACTGGGCAGTACTCCCCGTTCTCATTCAGCTCCAGGATCTGAACCCACAGCTCCACTTTGCGGGTCACCTCACTCCACCTGCAGAACAAGTCACACGCACTGGGTTGTTCCTTTTGTTTGGCTGGGGTTTTTTTTCCCACAAAGGAAAAGGAATGAAATCATCGAAACACCGAGCTCAAGAGCGCAGACTGAAGCAGCGACAACTGCTGCAATAAATGCACCATTTGTGAGCACACAGGTACCAGCTGTGCAGTGCTTCTGAATTTTCCTGGCAGCTATTTTTGTCAAACATCAGAAATAAGCCTCTTCCTGCTTCCAATACAAACCCTAATTCCACATTAAATCTCTGATCTCAACTCCTGCCACAGAATCCCAGTGTTGTCAGGGCAATCAGATTGAGATGGAAGACAGAAGAATGAAATATGACATTGTCTCACAAGCTCTCAAGATTCAGAGCAGTTTCCTGACCTTCATATCACTGCCTTCTCTCTAACTCTTCCCAGAGCTTAATAAGAAACAGCCATTTTTGTAGAACTTCAAAATTAAAAAGGATAGAGGTGCTCACTACTTAGCTATCAAACATAACTCACTATTTTAGAGAATCCTTTTCCTCTTTGCCATACTTCCTTGACTTTCATTTTAGATTTAATAATAGTCAACATAATAGTCAAAATAAGCTTAAGCTGCAAGTAAAAAGAGAAGTAACTGCCAATAAATTAAGAAGCCTTCTAATTGAAGAGGCAAAACGACTCACATTTAAGAAAATGCTCACATTTTAAAAAATTATTTTGGGGACAACAAATAGTGTCAGCAAACAAACAACACCCCCCCACAGTCTGAATTACCACAATATTGCATATTTATCCAAACTGAGATAAGAAGGAATAATACTTTTCCAGTGGAAGCATTGCAGGGATGGCATTTCACAGCCAGGAATGAATTTGGGTCATCCAGCCGCCTTCAGTTCAAAATTTGATTCCTTACCCAAACCTGCTTCAAAACTGGGCACCTCAGGCAGTGATTTTTCCCAAATTCTAAACCCAAGATGTATTTTCCCCATTTACCTGTCCCGAAGGCTGCGTGTTTTGGCCTGAATTATTCCCAAATCCCACAGGGCTGGGTTTTTGCGGTCACCGCTCTGCTTGTGCCCGTAAACTTCAATGGCCAAGGCACCATCATAAAGGTGTTCCATGAAGTCTTCAGAAATATTCACAGAAACCTCCTGGAAGGGACAAATCAGTTGGGAACTGTGACTACACGACTCAGGCTGGGAGATTTTACTCCCTTGACTTTAATGAAAGCATTTAGTAAAAGCCCCCTGGCTCCCAAGACACAATCCAGGGGAAAGGAAGTGTTGCCTCAGTTTGGAAAATCAGGAGGCAGGTCAAAGGTATGTGATTTTTCCAAAGATTAAAGTCTATAAGGAGCTGAAAAATTACCACAGGTTGATGCAAGCCCTGAGCCAATGGCTCAGAAAAAAAATCAAAGCATATGTAGTAATGTTCAGAATCAGAAAATCAAATCTCATCAGAAGGTGTTACATCCATTTCACAAATGGTAAGAGGAATGAATTGCTCAGTGTGATGAGAAGTGATAGAACATGATGAGAACTGGGGTGATTTGGCTGGGATTCATCCATGCTGACTTTAGATGTCTCTATTAAAGATGCCTCTGCTCAGCTGCTCCAAAGCCAGTGGGAAGAAAGAACCTGTCCTAAATAGCCTGGTCTGACTTCTAACAACCCAACTTCAGCATCTACAGCAGCCCCATGTCCCCAAATTGGGACATTTCTTCTCACTTCATCAGAGTTTAGAGTGATCAGTTCAGTTACTGACATCAAATATCCTCAGACAAATATCCCTCATTCACAGTGAATTTTACTGTGGATAAATTCTAATATAAGTTTCTCTGATGAACTGATGTTTTCCTTTATTAACCCACTTCACCTTCAGTAATTTTTGTACAAATGAACAGTGTAGAAGAATCAAACTTTAATGGACTCTGAAGACATTAAAGTTCTCATTAAAAAAAATTAGTGTATCAACATAATGAAATTAAAAATGATGATAGGGCATCATGAAATATAATGTGAGGAAAGAGGCAGATTAAAGTGCTACACAAACCTAAACCTGCCTTTTTTTTTTTTTTTGCCTGCCTTAGTTTAATTAATAAAACAGAAAAATAAATTACATTGCAGTGGTCAAAGACAACCATGCACCGTGGCTCCTTGCTGATGGAAGACTGGGAAGGATCCACCTCAGGTGCAACAATAACTGGCTCCACTTGATCCCAGAATGTGTATTTGCAGAACACAAAGTTGGACAGGTGCTGTGGCAAACCTGTAGCTTGAAGTATTTTAATCTGGAAAGGAGGTAAGAAAGAAGTGAAAAGCATTTATTCATCAGGCATGGAATTGAAAACATCACCTGGCAGAACAATGTTCCACCGCAAAGGATAAAAAAAATAAGAACAGCAAACAAAAACAATTTAGTAAATAAAATTTCTGCACTGATACTCATTGGAGACAATATTTGGAGTGCAGCCGCTGAACACAGTCACTAGATGTCACCAGGCTCATATTTCCTGGAAGGGACATTCTGCTCATTTTCAATGGTGAAATGCACCAAACCCATTGCAAATGAAGAGGAGTACAAAAAAAACATCTCATATTTCCAGTGGCTCCTTTATGCTCCAAAAATCCTTAGTTTAAGATACTCTTTGTTCTTACTTTGTGATGCTGGAAATAACCCAAAATCAACCCCAAAGAATGCAAAATTAGCCTGTCCCCTCATTAAATCAAGGCCAAATAGAAACAAAATGCTGTGAATTCTGATCTAAACAAAGCCATGATATTCGCTATATATTTCATAAACTTTTATTCTCCATTTGTCAAGCTAGGACCAAATGAATTGGACTTCCTCATGATTAGGCAGGAATATTTTTTGCCAAAATGCCCCATCCTGCCTGTAAGCACTGGAGCTCTATGGGACAGGATAAAAGGTGGGGGGGGAAAAAAAAGCACCATTTATCCCAAATTGTTCATATTGTCCAGAAGTCAGCAGGGCTGGGCACCCCTTCCTCTGATGTTTTTTTGCCTTTCTTTTCTTACCTGTAGCTTGTAGTTTTACTGTAGCACAGAATTGCTAGTAAATACTTCAGATTAATTTTTTTTTTATTACTAACAGTAATAAACACACTGTACATATTTTACAAAATATTTAATATTTAGAGAAAGAAATATTAAAAGAAAAAGAAATATTAATAGATAATGATTCCTAGAATAATGGGATTTTATCAGATTCTGTCATTCTTCTTGAACTGGATATTGCAGTGCCAATCCTAACACAAAGATCTTTCCTGGATTCCAAGAAACTTCCTGGGGTGAGCCTTTGGCATATAAATGCAATTAATGAAAGGAACAATCCCCAACTAATTATCTTGTGCTACTTCAGTCATTCCAGAAACAGAATGAGGCTACAAAGAGACATCCAATGTCCAGAAGCCAAGGATTTCTTTCTGACTCAGGATAGCAAGAGGAAAGGTTGCTCAGAGGTTGGGATACATCTGGAACTCACCCTGCAGACAAGTTTTCTCTCCTGGATGTCATTTTCATTTGAGTAGTCAGGACTGTCCTCACCTCCCACCAGCCTGTCATCGATTTCCCCGCTCACTCGAACAACTTCGACGTGGAGACGACCTGAAACCTGGCAGGACAGGAGCCAGAATTATTTGTGTGCCAGAAAACAGTGACAGGTTCATCCCTTCCCAGTCTGTAAGCAGCCAACATTTTATTCCTTTCTGCACTGCTCCTGCACTCTGTATTTGTTGCACTACATGAAGAACGCTTTGGAGCAAGAATCAAAAAGCCTTTGTAACAAAAACCATAAAGAAATCAGTTGCTGGGGTGACTTGAGGAACAATCTCACCTTCAAACCAGTCTCTGGAGAGTCTGCAAAGTGCACACTTGATGCAAAGCATGGAGAATGCTGCCTGGTGTGCTCTGCTGCCTTTGAAGTTGTTCTTACAGAATATATTTAAGAACCTATTTTCTTGATGGCAGGCAGGGAAACCAGTGGAGCTATAGCTCATCCTAAGGACTTATTTTGGGCTATTTCTCTCAGGAAGGTGCTCAGGAAGTTTTCTCCTTTCACAAGCACCATGCTGGGATTCAGAGCTGGCTGAAAACTCCAGAAAAATCTTATGGGATTTACACAATTCTGCATTGTTAGCGAAGAACTTGTGCACATGAAACTGGAAATTATCTACTCCATCCTCATAGTAAGATCCACAGGCTGTAATTAAACAGCTCAGTAAGGATAGATTATAAAGAATAACAAACCTCTCCCTTCTGATTGATGATTGGAACAGCATATTGAAGCTTCACATCATAAAACAGGCACTCAAGGAAAACATTGGCTACTCCAATAAGGCTGTGGTTTTCCTGCTCCTCGTAGAAGGGATCAGCTCTCCTGAAATAAGCTCTCATCACCTGCAAGCAAATCCAGAGTCCTGTCAGGAAACCAAACCTCCCAGGAAACACTTTTCAAAGTGTTGCACAACCAGCCCAGTGAAAGAAAAAGGGACTCAAGCAAGAGGCCAGATTAGATCACAAGAAGAATGGAAATGAATTTTACTTTGGGTAAGGGCTGTCCTGAGCAAGTTTAACTTTGCCAGATTCCTGAACATTAACTGCTGTTGTGTGACCTGCTGCTTCCTATTGTGTGCTCCATTCCCTCACCAAACTATGCATGCAAGCAGGGATCAGAGTGACAAGATAAGGGTTAATGAAATGCTGAGGACCAATTCAGTGCTAGGAAAAGCAAAACCTCAGGGAAACTCAGCTCTTTGCATATTCCCTCCCCACCTCCACCCAACAATCCAGAAAATGTAACAGGAATGTAATTACAGGAGTACTTTTTACTCACTGGATTGTCTTCCTCACAGTCTTTCCACTCCTGGTAAAGGTCCCTCATATCCACCAGTCGATTCTCCAGCTTTTCCAGTGACCAGATCTGTTTGCCTTTCCCTTTCCTCCTCACCTGGATTGCAGGCTCGCTGAGAATTGCACCTCTCTGCCAAACAATTAAAGGCATGACAAGACGGAATTCGTGTCACAACAGTGAGGAAAGAGTTTAAATCTAACACAAACTTGAGAATATCTTTGGGAAAAGTCTGTTCTTTTTTTTATTCTGGCTTGAGCAGCCAAATCCAAGCGTGACAGGCTCTGAGTTCAGCTGTCACAGTGTATTGGTGTTCATTTTAACTGGGAAGTCTAATTACAGCTACAGGCACTGGTTTCCATGGATCTTCACCTTGCATAAGTGTTAGAAATGGGAACATTTAAGCATTTCACAAATATCCTCAAGTTACAGCAGGCCTGGAGTTCCAGCTAAAATTACTACTTGCCTGCAACTTTCAACCAGTGCAGACACTTAACCCCCCTTATCATCCTGTTTCTGGGTGTGTCTTCTCCAGGAGACTGCGAGAAAAACTTCTAAACCAACTGACAAAAATTATAATCCTGGAATAAAATCTATCTACTGTACTAAGGACAGTCTGAGTATCACCAAAATACTGATTTCGCTTCAAGAAATAACACCAGCTTAGGTAGCCAGCCTGAGACACAGAAGTCTGGGTTCAGCTCCCTCCTTCCAAAATTTCTAAGATGCCTGGGAACAAATAATCCAAATCCACTCTGCTCCAGTTCCTCCCTTCACAATGGGGATGGTAGAATTTTTGCAGCTCACTGAGATGATGCAAAGTCAAATGTCCACAAAGGGATGGTAAACATTAGCAACAGATGTTACCCAACCATGCAGAGACTTTGTCACTCTGCAACAGCAGCAAGTGGTAACTTCAGCACCAGGGGAAAGGTCTTGCACCAAAACATTTATCTTTTAAGGCACATTATAGGATTTTCATGGTATAAAATAAGGATGTAGCAGAGACATATTTAATGGGCATCAGTGGAAAACTAACTCAACCATTACAGTCAGAGCAAAAGAAATCTGAACACTGAGGGACAAACTTCCTAAACAACCATTTAATTCAGTCAGGGTGACTGTACCTTGCTGTTGGCATTAAGGCTTGAAGCAGGGATCTGGAGGGTCACTTTGTACTCTGTCCTCTTGTCCAGTTCTTCTCCAATAAAATTGGCTTCTCTCACGTACAAATTGGCTTTAACAATCTGCTCTCGCAGCTTCCTCAGGCTGTGGGTCAGCATTTCTTCTCTGGAAGAAGGGGATTGGGAAGGAGAGACAGGAAAAGTCATGAGGTTTATGTACTGAGAGCAAAACAAATGGACGAGGAGGCAAGTGAGAGATTGTGGGTGAGGATTAAAGAGGGAAGGGACAGGTGACATTATATAGAGGGGCTGCTACAAATACTGGACAGATGAGTCCCTCCAGGAGCAACCTCATGGTCACAGGCCCTGGACTTCACCTGAACTTGAGCAAAGGTTTGGGCACTGCCCTACACAAATTCCTTGGGTCCAGCTCTGGGGCTCCCAACACAAGGAGGACATGGAGAGAGTCCAGAGGAGGCCACCGAGATGCTCCAAGGGCTGGAGCCCCTCTGCTCTGGAGCCAGGCTGGGAGAGCTGGGGGTGCTCACCTGGAGAAGAGAAGGATCCAGGGAGAGCTCAGAGCCCCTTCCAGAGCCTAAAGGGGCTCCAGGAGAGCTGGAGAGGGACTGGGGATGGAAGGACAGGACACAGGGAATGGTTTTCCACTGCCAGAGGGCAGGGATAGATGGGATATTGGGAAGGAATTGTTTCCTGTGAGGGTGGAGAGGCCCTGGCACAGGGTGCCCAGAGAAGCTGTGGCTGCCCCTGGATCCCTGGCAGTGTCCAAGGCCAGGATGGACAGGGCTTGGAGAAACCTGGGATAGCAGAAAGTATCCCTGCCCATGGCAGGGGATGGAACTGGAAGGGCTTTCAGGTCCCTTCACACCAAATAATTTTATCACTTTTAACACAAAAATCAGGTGTATGAAGTTGCATTTCAACTGGGAAAAAAAACCACCTGTGTGAATTTAGCAATATGAAAATTAGGATGCTGCTGGCTTTGGAGACTTCTCCATGCATCTGCTGAACAGTCAGCTACTGTGTGGCTCATTCCAGAGTCTTCCCACCACAGATGTGGATGTTCATATTACAGAGAAAGGTTTATTCAAACATGACCCACTTGCTCATTGGCCTTCCTGGCAAGTGTGAGAGAGTGGCAACTGTGCAGCCCAGGAATCTGGTGCCACAAAACATCCCAGGCACACAGCTAGCACCTTGTCAGGCTATCTGAAATATTTTTTACTTTCAAAGTTGCTTTTCTATCCATATATATTAGATTTGTATTTTTATGACAATATCTTAACCACACTCATTTATTTAGGGTTTCATCTTCCTCCTGCAGCTGCTCTTTTTGACAGCAATAATGGAGAAGATTATTTAGGGGCTGAAGTAAATAACCTCAGTGCCAACACCCAGGAAGAGGCAGAGTGGACAGTGACTCCTCTGTGGTTATTAAATAGTTTTTACAATGATTTGAATTAAAATTCTTTGTATCATCCTCTTACTCCCTTTATTTGCACTCTTCTGGTTGCCAGAACTTGCCCAGGTCAGCTAGCTGGATTTGAGTCAAGAGGAAAAATAACCTTCCAGCAGTTGAGTCATGCATGACCCATGAAAGAACAAATTCACACAGGAGCCTCAAAATTTCACCCAATCACCCCCCTCTTAGTTAAATTTGCTGCTGATCAGGATAGGCCTTCTCCTTCACAACAAAGCAGGAACTCATTATTTCTCATATTTTCTACCATTTCAGGTCTGGTTATTCTGGAGGTGCTCAAGGCCAGGTTGGACGAGGTTAGGAACAACCTGGGATAATGCAAAGTGTCCTCCCCATGACAGGGGTGGAACTGGATGATCTTTGAGGTCCCTTCCAACCCAACCTGTTCTACCATTCTGTGATTCTTAGATAAATATTTTCGCCGTGTCCTCCCGCCACGAGCCCTCACAGAAATTCACCGCAACTGCAGCACAACTAAAATCTTGCCAAATTCACTGCAGAAATTTGACTGAACCCCCCTGATGGGCACAGTGGGTTACCCACCTCTCCTCTGCCCACTGCCTGAGGCGCTGCTGGGCGCTGGGGGAGTGGAAGGAGAACCTGTCCATGCTGCGGAAATGCTGCTTCTCGGGCGAGAGTCGCCGCCGCAGCTGCTCCAGCTCGTGCTCATACATTAGCCTCTGCCTCTCCAGAGCTGATCTCTTCTCCTCCTCGTGCTGCTGCTCCAGGCTCTGCAGGATTGACTGCATCGGGTCTAGGCAGAGTTTGAAAATAGAGAAGGTACTACAGTGAAATCCATGCCGAGGAGCGTGCTGGATGCGCGGCGTGAGCACGGGGATCAGGTAAAAAGAGAAAGACTCTAGTTTTGTTGCAGTGTGTATTTAAGAAGCGCTGCTGGATTCTGAAGCAAAACAAACGTTTA
Source organism: Phainopepla nitens (assembly GCA_013400175.1). NCBI lineage: Eukaryota > Metazoa > Chordata > Aves > Passeriformes > Bombycillidae > Phainopepla > Phainopepla nitens. Next base: position 31,673 of record VXBQ01008834.1, on the reverse strand, counting down.
CAGGGCAAATGATTTAAGAGAATTAAGAAAAGGGAAAGTCCAAGCTGGGGAAAGAAAAAAAAAAAAAAAGTCCTCCTGTTTCTGAAAATAATGTCATTCTGGGACAGCGACGTAAGACCACAAAACTCAAAAACATGGTTTCAGAGACAGAAATCACTGCAGTTAATGCCTGAGTGAGACATAACACAAGAAAAATAAACAGCCAAGTGAAAACACTTTGATTTCAGACTGCAGTTCCACCAGCATTCCACTTTTGGCTTTTCCTCTCAGCAAGAACTGCCAAACCAAACAGTCTGCCATGGTTGTTTTTCCCTCCTCAAGGACAAAAATGACTGCGGTGAGTCATTCACAAGAAAAACTCTCCAAAAGGAAGTTATAAGGGAAAATGCCCATGGTTATCCTCATATTTTGTACACATTACCAGTAATTTCTGTGGCTCCTTACCATTACTACCAAGAGCCTTCATGGTGACTTCCATCTGGGCATACTCGTAGCTGAAGTTAATCTCACTGGACACCTCACTGGAATTGTCTCCATCTATATCCAGCTGCTCCACACTGTTGCTGCACTTCATGGAGTTGTCCCGCTCCTCATCCTCATGATCTGCCTTCTTTTTCTTCTTTGGCAAATTCAGCCTTTTAAATAAGAGGAAAATTTTTAGAGAACTATTAATTGCTCAGCTCTGAAACACAGGGTTGCTTTCAAATATTGTTAGAATTCAGTAGAGCCTCCAAATCAGAAGATTTTTTTTCTCCTTTCAAATTTTATTGATCTCTTGTGGGTGCAATTTTCCTCAGGGCAAAAACAGGAGCAGAAGGTAAACTAATTAATCCATTCTACATTCCCATAATTAAGTACCTGATACTACCAATAACACAGTTTAGATAATCACGACATTTTTAGTCATTCCACATCCAAATAATTTAGGGGCAATAATGAAGTGATAGCTCACTTTTTTATATGGGTTCTCTTTTCAAGCATAAAATAAAGCAATAAAATTTTAGATTATCATTCAAATCAACTGATTTCTGAGATATTTCAGAGGGTTTCAAAGTATAGTCTTGAACAAAAAACACCTTCCAGTGATCCTGTCTGATACAGGAAGGTCACAGATACGGCTGGGATTACAGGGGACAGAGAGCACAGTGACCCTGTAGTAACATTTAGCATTAAAAACCAGTCCACCATCAGTATTGCTTTTATAATCCCCATCTTTCCTCATACCTTAAGCCAAAACAAAGTGGGTGCCAATTTACAACTCCTCTAATAACTTCTGTTACCTGAAGAAGTGGTTGTTTCCCCACAGGATTCTGTCCCCATGGTGGAGCTGGATGGGACACACAACAGCAGAGCCATTTACAAATGTCCTGTGAAAAGTCAAAAATATAAAGTAAATATATTTAAATAAAGCCTAATTTTTTCCCCTCCCAGTATTACCTTTAGTACTGCAACAAGTAAATGTAAAAGAAGAGATTTATGGATTGCAAACAGAATATTCCCAGATTATTCCCACTGATCTACCCAGTGCTGTTTCATACACGCCTCAAATTCAGCTTCTTTTGACCTCCTAAGCTCATGAAGTTCAGTACATTTAGACAGATATTACTACAGCTGGGACTGGGGAGTAAAATTAGAGGTTAAGAATGAGCAGCCTGAAAAAAAAAGTCACTAGAAAAAAAACCACACTGCTCTAAAATACAGACACAAAATAGAAATATTTGAATAAGGTAATAGACACCTTCGCTACATGAATCGCTTAAAGACACTAATAAGAAACTACTTTTATTTCAGAGTCAGATTAAGTTTTAAAATAGCTCAAATAACTCAAATTTGAAGGGAATCTTAGATTGTCATCCAGTCCAATCTGCTCTAAGCAGGATCAGCCACAAATCAGGGTAAATATGAAAAGTTTGAATTTTGTATATTAACAATAAATTATTGGAGATGCTGACTCTGCATGTCATTTTGTGATCAACCTGAATATGCCAGCTGCTTCTCAAGTAGAGCTACTTAATTGAATAATGCAACAAATGCTTCAGCAGCTCTTTGCATATCAACAGATTTCCTAGAAAATTAATTCAGATTTTGATAGGAGTTACATCTACACAGCTGCAAATCAGTGAGTATCTACTTGCTGAAAGCACACGCAATTTACTCATCTTCTCTTTGAAAACTTGGGCTACAAACACTCTCCCTGAGAGAAATCTCACTGGAATGGAACATGAGTTGACAGAAGAACAGGTGACAATTAAAATGTAAAAGCAGCATACAAGAAGCAGAATTTTTCTTAATATGAAGGGGACAGAGAAGTTTGTTTTCCAAGTATCTTAGTGCACCATTAATCATAAAATACTGTATAAAATGACAACAATCAAAGAGTTGTGGCTGCATTTTATTCCTTCACCTGGTATTTTTTTGAGGAGTCAGCATAACCTGGCCTTCAGGGGTGATGTCTATGATGCAGTGCTCAGGAAGAATTCCCATTCCACACAGCTGGATATCTTGAGAATTATCTGAGCCTATTAACGTGTGCTCCTGGGGAAAAATTAATTCAGATGTTAACGATGGATTGCAGAGGTTCGCTGGGTCTAATTCACCCATTCTCCTTCTGGATGTGTTGTGTCATCTGGGCCCAAAATTTCACAGCTGTTCAATACTTCCCTTAGAGGGAAAAAGAGAAGGAAACCAACGCTTTGTCTTACAATAACAAGCAGGGAGCACTCAGGAAAGTTTACAGGCGACAGTTAAACACGAAAATGAAGAGAATTTTATGATTTAATGGAGGAATTCAGTGCCTCGGAATGTTGTAGAAACCAAAGGAATAAAGGATTTCAGGCAGGAATTAAGAGAGACTCACAGTGGCAGATCCATGGTGATTATGGAGGTTCCAGATGAGTACTCAGGGTATGGGGGATTTGGCAGAGGAAGGATCACCCCACACATAAAATTGCTGAGTTTGGAAAAAACTATTTAAGACCATTCAACCAACCCCCAGCAATGCCAAGGCCACCACTGCCCCATGTCCCAAGTGCCACATCCACATGGCTTTTAAATCCCTCCAGGAATGGGGACCCCATCACTGTCAGGGCTGGATCCCCCTCTGGGGACAGAAATCTCTTTTTCAGGCATCTCCAAGCAATTTTTGAGCAACAGATACAACAGTTTAGATAGGTCAGTTCAGGTTGTTCTTCAGTACTTGAGGGACCTGGTGCACACACATCTCAGAGAGAAGGTGGGCAAATATTCTGAGAAACAAGAGAGTTAAACCTCAGGGTTTTAGGAAAAACAGCTGCAAGTAAATTTATCATCATAATTTCAAAGCACAAGGATTTTTACACCAAAATTCTCCAAGAGCAAGACAAATCTGTGTTATCAGAAAAATAACAAAGACTGATTGAAGGAGACAAAATCTACCCCAAGGAGTTTTCCCTGGAAAAGGAAAAGAGCACAGAACCACCTGAGACTTTCCTGCTGGCACTGATGGGCCAAAGGCTTTGCCTTGCTCTTGTCCTTGTTCCCAGTGACCACTGGGAGAAGTGGGATCTGTCCTGGTATCTGTCAGTGATTTAGCAGCTGAGTCACACTCTGCACTTTTACATTCAAGTTGTCTGGGAAAGAGTCAACCTCTCCCAAAACCTCAGCTCTCTTCTCCTTTTTAGTGTGTTTTTTTTAGCAGATACAACGTGGAAAAAGTGTTTTCCCTTGTTTTTATTGAGATATCGCAGAGCCACGATGGCTGATATAAAAGAGGATCACATATTTCCTAAGACTGACTAAATCAAAACCATCTTTCAGCCTAATTGCTGATTTTGTGGCTGTTTTGAGAGTTACAACCCCACTTCAAAGGGAAGAGAATGATTTAATGTGAAGCTCAAACTGCCGACATTTGCTGTGGAAGTTTTAGAACTTGCACGCCAAGATGTGACCTTAAAATGGTTGTACCTCGTTTCTCCTCCTGAGTCCTCCATCTACAATTTGTAAAAACCACAATAAACTGCCCAAATATTTCAGCACAGGGTCCAAAAGTCACATCATGTGTTTGATGGTTAATATCAGAAACAGGGAGTGCACATCAGAAGTGCTGAGGCAGAACAGAACTTGTTTTTCACTCCTGGCAAGTTGCACCAAGAGGATTAAAAATTCATTTCATAAACTGAAGACAGCAGCCAGAATTTAGACTACACATGGAGAAGCTGACTACTGATATGCCCAACCTTCATATAAAACAATTTCATGGGTAAAAGCTTGTGAAAGTTTGCATAAAAAACCCCAACCAACAAATAAACCTCATCTCAGAAGAGGAGACAGTTTCTCAAAAAGAACACGTCTAAACTTCTTTTTAAAAAGCGCCAAAGAAAACCAAAACAAATGAAATAATAAAATCCCCAAACTTTTCCTGTGCTACAAAGAATTACATTTGAAATAAAAAGGCTGTACTCATAAAAATCTTAATATTTTCAGATGCACAGTTTTATAAAACTCCCCAAGCACATACACCTCTACCAACTGAACTAGAGGCCCACTTCTGACATTTAAAAAACTGTACGTATAAAGATATATTTTTACCTTTAAATAGTACACCAGGAGTTCATTGAGAGCTGGATCTGCATTCAAATTAACCAGGAAGCACTTATTATCCCCAACTTTTATTCCAGAGGACTGCAGGGATATGCCAAGGCTTTCCAGTTGTTTCTGACGCTCCTGCAAGAGAGCAGCCATCAAAATGTAGCTGATTGATGCACAACCCTTCGGAAATCCATTCCCACCTGCCGGAGGCACCAGGCAAAAACGATGGATTGATACTTCTAGAACAGGAGACTCTTCCTTCTGCAGCAGGTGAGGCACAGAAACTCAGTTCTAAAAAGCTCTGATCAAGGATATCTGAGATTCCTCCTGTCCTCGCCCCTCTGCTCTCGGAGGGCTCCGTGCTTTGGTCCCACACATTCCCATATTCCCAGTGGGAAATGAAAGCAGCTGGGAGCAGCCTCCTGCAGCACTGCAGAGCTTCTCCATGACCTCACTGGAACAGCAGAATGCTACCACAAAGCCATCTCTAGAGCCCTTTATTCTCCCTTTGGAGCTAAAAAGCAAGAAGTTAAGTTAAATCCCTGCCAAGCCAAGCTCCATGTCTATCCTTTGTTCCAGAGCAATCAAAATGACAAAAAACTGGCAACCTGCTATTTAAGCAATGCAAAGAACACTTCCTGCTGAACAAGAATAGCAGCGTTTTGGATGGTGTTTTGTTCTTGTCAAAAGACTTCATAGAAATGCCCAACAAAGCATTACTGTGCAAAAATGTACATCTCTCAAAGGCAAGGGTTTGGGTGAGACCAGAGCAGTGAAAGGAACATTAAACATTTCTGACTTAAAACCAGAAAGGGATTCTTCTACAAAAAAAAAAAACCTGTTGGGATAGAAAAGTTGAGGATTGTTCTCAGGATCAGAGAGAAACTGAAGTGAGACTCACTGCCTGCAACTGCAAAAAAAAAAAATAGAAATAAATATGGGAGGGTTCTCACAGGATTACTGGGGGAAGCAGAAACAGCAGACAGTGAAACTAATAATTAAAAAAAAACATACAAGAGACCTACAGTGCTTTCTGTGTGCTGGACTTTTAAAAATACCAAATTAGATAATGCAGAAATAATCCAGGAATGTTTATCTTCACCTATCACTGTGCTTTATATTTAAAACCGAGTATGTCACAATATTCAGGATCATTCTCTGCTCAGTTGTACCAGGTCTAATCAAGATTAAAATTGCAAAGAAATGGCACAACTTGCTCTTGATTTTCTGTTCCCTGTCTCCCCACATGCTTACAAACCCAACACAATGTCCTTGTAAGGAAAAGTCATGTGTGTGTGTGAGAGAGAGAGAAAACAAAGAACAGAGGAGAAACTGCAGCATGATGTCAAAGATCTCTCTTCCGATCACCAGTGCCAGGCTCTGAAGTTCACAAAAATCCTTATTATCTACAGAGATAAAGCACATGTTGCCCTAAGGAGAACTTGGCCCACACTGTGAATCTCACAGGATTAAATGAGAGAAAAAGAGCCAGTTCCTGTTAATTTTTTCTCAAGACCTAATGTTAATTAACTTAAACACTGGAAAAAAAACATTAAAACTATGCCAAATGCTCACTGAAAATGTGAAAAATGGCCTGTTTATGTGGCTGGCATTTAAGGCTCTGAATTCTTATTGATGCCTCTTTGATGGTCTTTGCTTTCTATTAGGAATCATCCTTCCCTCAAAGATTTACAAATATCTCTCCATCCTACCTGTCTACCCTGACACAATTTCACAGACAGATGAAAAAGCAGAAAAGACAACATGTGGAGAACAGAGCACAGCCCCCTTTCCTATACTGTCCCATTTGGGGGTAAGAAGTAGAAAATCAGCAGTAAAGTTGAGCCTGGGAAAAAAGGAGAAGAGGGGAGAAGGTGTTCTAAGATTTAGCTTTTATTTCTCATTACCCTACTCTGCTCTGACTGGTAACAAATTAAACTCATTTTCTCCACTCAGATCGGTTTTACCCGTGACAGTAATTGATGATTGATCTCTCCCTGTCCTTATCTTGACACAGGAACCTTCTGTTCCATCTTCTCTCCCCTGCCCAGGTGAGGAGGGGAGTGACAGAGTGGCTTCCACTGACTTCCAGGCAGTCCTGCAACAGCCCATGCTGCACAAACACATGTCCTTATCCCTCCTCTGGAAAAACATCCCTTTTTCAAGGCTCATGAAACTCCCAGCTCTCAAACACCCTACCAGGCTGGGAATTGAGAGACAGAAAGGCAGAGAGCTAAAGCAGCAACATGCAAACATTTGGGCACATTTAGTCTGGAGAGCTGAGCCCATTACTTCAGTTTTTCAACCTCCTCACACATTCAATGCCTAGAAACTATTATGTAGGATAAGAGCAGGGTTTTTTCACTATTACTATTTTTTTCCACCCTTATACACAAGGAGGAATTGCACTGAAAGGCAGGAAGCCCTCGTAGTCACAGGCAGCACTTCTTACAATGGATCTTTAAAACCAAAGTCAACACAGTCTATTCTGATTGTGGCATCTACAAGAGGGCTTTGTACCAGAGGCTCCGTTCTCCCTTTATTTATTACACACTATTCATCACCTCCCAACAGTCCTCCCCCTCCAAAGCTCCCCTCTGCAAATACATACATCAGCATTTGTGTGGGAAGAACCAGGAGTGTCATGCAATAACCGTGGTGACCTGCATCATTTTTCCAACATAATCATCTCCACTGAGGCCCTAAATATCAGTTTAGGAGCTATTAAAACACACAGAGATCCTCAACAGCTCTATTTTCTATCATTCTGAATGCCCTCTGCCTAGTGCATTGAGGCACTCAGTCCATAACCTTGCACTGAATGCTCTCAATGCTCCCTCACCACAAACAATTTTACTGCCTGAAGAATATAAAAACCTCTGTAATCCTCTCATCTGTGGATTATTATTTTTTTTAAAATAACTTCTCCATTTGCATACAGTGACAATTTATTCTTGTCACTGGAGTGGTAATCTGGGAGGCACCCATCTATCACAGGAATTAAGTGAAGCTTTTCAAAAGGGCAGCAAGCTTGACCTACTTACCCATAAATGTGGGGAGAGACTCAGACAACCTCCATGAACTGACAGACAAAGAAAACAAACCTATTTTTCATAAAAAATGGGGGCAGGGAAGGAGGAAAGAAAGCAGCAAACCTGAGCTATCTCCTCAGTTTTTCGTAATTTTTCTTCCCAGGTCACGGTCATCTCCTGAATCAACTTTTCTGATTCCTCCAATCGTTCTTTTAATTCTGGTGATTTCATAGCCTGCAGGAATAAAAGCAAATGAAACAAGACAAGCTTGTTGTGCTTTGTGTTTTTTCCCTCTGCAGCCACACAGATGGGGGAATAAAGGCAACATGACTCATTTTTCAAGGCACACTTAGCAGTAAGTAAAGGGGTCTTTAAAACACACATTGCACATAAAGGTAGAATCCACCAAAAAGTTCTTTTAATTAGTTGCAAATACAGATGTTGATGTGGAATTTATGTACTTCAATATAAAACAATTACATGATACTGGCAGATTTGCACAAAGATACTCACACACAAACTAATCTTATTTCTACATCCCAAGTGACTCATATCAAAACCAGTTTTGTTTTTAAAGATCCTGCTGCTCTGGCTATGTCCCCTCAGCTGTCAAATCCTCAAAATGACACCTCACATCTCACTAAACTGCCATGCCACCAAAATACTTTTGTTGTTCATTTTTAAATGGCCTGATGTGTGCAATATTTTTTCTACAGGAAAAATGAAGCTCTTCTGGTTATGCACCTCTGCATTTCTATATGCAGTTTAGAGTGAATATCAAAGGAAGCTTTGCAATGTGCTTCTGGACACTGAAATTCCATTTTCTTGCTAATTTGCCACAGCTCTAATTTTGTCTGGTGAAATATTCAAAGGCCCATGGTCTAAACATGGGCTACCTTAAGAAAAAGAAGCAGCTCCCATGGCCACCCTTCAGACACCCCAAAAACTGAAAGGGTATCAGCATCCCTCTATCCTGGAAGTGTCCAAGGCCAGGCTGGATGGGCTTGGAGCACCCTGGGATGGTGGAAGGTCTCCCATGGCAGGGGGTTGGCCTAGAAGAGCTTTAAAAGGCCCCTTGGAACTCAAACAATTCCATGATTTTTAAACTTCCATCTCCATACTGGCATTTCCTCCACTGCTAACACCTTGATCCAAAAGCCTGTGGACTTCCTTATGGCATTATTTCATTACTGCTAATGAGGAACATGGGTTTGGCTGGTTGGCATTTATGCAATGCCAATTAAACAATGGGAGCATCATCCTCCAGCATCAGACATTCCCTTACCACAAACCCAAAACTCCTCACAGGAATCCAGATCAAAGAGTGGCCTCATTACACTGCAGTTCCTTCAAGAAAAGGAGCAAGTGCCAGGATTGGAAAATCCTGTTTTAAGACAGGAGTTTCCTCTGCCTCAAGACACAACAGTCTAGGAACTGTCAGCTGATGCATCCTGTGTGGGCTTTTTCTGCTTTAAATACCTAAATTAGGGAGTGAAAGGGAGTGAAAGGGAGTGAAAGGGAGAAGGACTTTGGACAAGGGTCTGAGGGACAAGGGAAAATGGCTTCCCACTGCCAGAGAGGATGGGATTTTGGGAATTAATTGTTCCCTGTGAGGATGGGGAGGCCCTGGCAGAAGCTTCCCAGAGAAGCTGTGGCTGCCCCTGGATCCCTGGAAGTGTCCAAGGCCAGGCTGGACAGGGTTTGGAACAACCTGGGACAGTGGAAGGTGTCCCTGCCCATGGCAGGGGGGGGGCCTGGATGAGATTTAAGGTCCTTTCCAACCCAAAACCATTCCATGATTCTATGAATTCCACACAAGAAAGGAAGTGAAGCCAAGGCAATTTCCCAAAGAAAAATTCATAATGCCAGAAAAAACACGACCGGTGCAAAGGGGTGGACACTACCAGGGCAGAAATGGTGAGGCCCAGATATTCTCAAGGTTTAATTTGTCCATTTCTTTGGATAATTAGAGAACATTTTCACAAACTTCAGCAGCACGATGACCTGGGTAACTCTCCTAATTCCCTACAATGCCCAAATAACCCCGAAGAAATGGGCCCAGCCTGATCCCAGAGCCATGGGCTGCTTCTCTGCTGCAAGTAAGTGAATTCCCAGGAAGGACATGCTGGTGGCCTGGGCACAGACAAATTAAAACATGATGTTAATTCCCATAAAAAAATAAAAATAAAAATGCATGGATTATAAAAGAAAAGGGGAAAAGAGGATAATTCCATACTCTTGTGAGGGAAAAGTCAGCTGTCAAGTTCTGTTTTGGCTGCTTGAGAGAGAAAAGGACACTGACACCAAAAGGTAAAAAAACCCCAAACCCACAACTTGGCAACTTCTATATCTGGAAATGAGCTTTGAAAATGTAACCTGTCATAATGAGTCAGTGCTTTTGTTCACTTCAGGGAGTTATTTATGCACATTTCTCTAAGAACAATTAGATGGGCAACAAATGTAATGAACTGAAAGGAGCACAAGGCTGTGAATGTGGGCTTTAACCTTTACTGTGCAGCCTCTTAACAGCAAATTGCTCTGGTTTTTCCCTGCTCTTTGTCAATGCCCCTGGGATGACAACTAGGGTGGGATTTTAATACTTGGGAAAGGAAATACTTATTATTTCATCCTTAGGAAACACTACTTCATTACTTTGGACAGCTGCCATTATTTTGGGAGTAACGCTAAAAAATGAAACAAATGGGTATTACTTGGAACTCTCACACTTCTGCTGATAAGTCTGTGGTTGATATTTTAAAGGAATTTTTAGATATTTAAAATTATGATATTTAACTTGAGATACCTTAAAGAAACAGATATACACATAGAGAATGCTTAGCATATTAGGCAGCTCAAATGAGGCGAGCCCAAAATCCACAAGTAATTTGCAGTATCACAGCCAGCATTCCCTGCATACCTTGTGATGCAAATGCTGTAATCATAATTTTTCTGAACTGCAAACCACAGGGATTACATCACCATTGCTTTGTCTCTTTGGGAACAGAACTAAGAACTACATTAATTCTTGGCTTTCATCTAACATGTAGACCATGTTTCTCTTGAAATTTCACTGTGGAAGCAATCAGAATAGGTTGGAGAAGACCTTGGAGATCACCGAGTCCAACCTATGACCAGACACCACTTTATCAACTGATCCATGGCACTGAGTGCCACAACCAGTCTTTTTTTAAAAACCTCCAGGGATGGTAACTCCACCACCTTCCTGGGCAGCTCATTTCAATGCTCAGTCACTCCTTCTGTGACGGATTTTTTCCTAATGTCCAGCCTAGATTTCCCCTGGTGCAGCTTAAGGCTGCATTCTCTCATCCTGCTGGTCTGGGAGAAGAGACCGACTCCCACCTGGCTACCACTTCCCTTCAGGGAGCTGTAGAGAGATATTGCCTCGTGCCTGTAAGAGATTCAACAGCTGGAAACAGGCAAGAAAACTTTACCTAACTGAAGTCAAATCTCACAGGATGTGGCCATGCTGAATTCTTAAAATATGTTGGTAGAGCTCTGCCTAGAAATCAGCCCGTCTTAACTGTAACTACCCACGTCCCCAAGCCCTCTGCCCCACAGAGTAAAACCAAGAACGCCCAACAACAAAGTGTTCAGTACCTCAATGAACAAGACGGACACACCAAAAAAAACGCAAAGAAACCCCAAATTACATAAAGGGAGACGGAAGCATCCCCTGCAAGGCTCCCTCACGGAATCCCTTCCGGAGAGCCGGGGGGGGATCTCCCGGTTCGTACCTCGGCCTTGGTGAGCTGCTCCCGCAGCTTCTCCACCTCCTCGCGGAGCTCGCGGATGATGCGGGCGTTGGGGTCCTCGTTGACCACGGCGTGGTTGACGATGTTCTTGGCCCTGTCCGCGTAGCGCAGCGTCGACAGCGTCTCGTCGTAGTTGTCGGCCGCCGGGCTCACCGTGGCCACCATGGCCGTCTTGCTGTTGCCCCCGAGGCTGTCCTGGAAGGTTGGGGAGGGTTTTTAGGATCAAGGTTTTTACTTTGGTTTGCTGGCGGAAGAGCTTAAGCTGTGCAAGTTAAGAAAAAGTCGTGATTTCTCTGGGTTTGTTTTTGAAAGCTCGTTTAGGAAATGTCGTTCTTGGCTTTCGACGTTCTTGGCTTTTTTAGTTTCAACAGGAATGAACAAAAGGCCTTGTTTTGGGCTTTACAAGGCCTGCTAAAGGCTTTGAAGGTTTCTTTTTATGTTTTCTGCTCAGGTTTACAAACCACAAATGTAAACCTCAGCACCGAACTTCTCAGATGCTGCTGAGGGAGCTCAGGAAAAACCATGATGAATTCAGATTATCTCATTTTAAAGCCCAGAAGACAGACGTATTCAAGAAAAAATTACTGAAATATCTCTTCATAAACAATATAGCTGATTTTATTCCTACCAACATTCAGAATGGGGCCCTTCCCTTCCTCCCATTGGCACAGCTCACAAATCTAAACTGAGTTACATAAGAAATTACTCTCCTGGAATTTGGTTGAGACAGAAGAAAGGCATGAAACACGGAAGGAAGGAAACAAGGAAGGAAGGTTTCAATTTTTTACTGACCAGAAGATTACGGTTTACAATTTTGGCCAAATATAGATATATAAAGATAAAATATTCTGATTTAACTTTGTGCAGCAGATTTTTTTTGTCTGTTTGGCAGTTTGGTTTCTTTGGTTTGTTTGGAATTTTGGGGTAGGTTTTTGTTTGTTTTTTACGCAATATCCCTTTCTGAGACAAATCACGGTCTTAATTTTCATCTTCAATAACCCATGAAATGTAGGTCAGGCATTGCCATTAGAACAATCTGACTGCATTAGCTGCCTGTCAAACCATTTCAGTTCCAAAGCACACGTGGAGCTTTCCCCAGCAATCATTAAAATGGCCCTTTAAGTATTTCCCCAAGACTCTTTTTGGCTGCGTGATGCCTAAACCAGTTTGACAGCAGTCAGGCTGTTGGCAGCACTTGGCTGTCTCTGGTCATGCAAAAGGGCATGGAACTCATATGAAATGTAAATTTCTATACATTTATAGTGTTCAACACAGTCAGCACACGCAGGTAAGTGTACTTATACAGAAATCAGCGGCAAAGAACAGCTTTCTGACTGATCTCACCATGCCTTTCCTCATCCAAGGATTAGCCAATGTTTACTCCAAATTAATCCACAGCTTGGGAGGGTCCCCTCTGTACCACAGAAATGTTTTTTAACTCAAAACTTTAAGACTAACAGGAGCACTAATGAATCATTCCATGGGATTTGCTGGCCAAAAATTGAGAATGACACCCTGCAACTGCAATCCCTGTTCCGCAAAAAGAGCTGAAGTTTGGCAGGGAGCTGGCCAGGTACTCCCCTTCCAAATCCAATCTCAACAGTTGGCACTTTGGGAATGTCCTTCACTGCACTAATCAGCTCCAAAATAGGATGAATTCATGATCTGAACTGCAGCTCTGCTGTAGAGGCAGGTGAGAACGCTGTAACAGCGATACACCAGAACCCACAATACAGCCATGATAAACTGGGCAAAGTCCCCTCTTGTAGCAATTCAAGCCCAATGCCAGACTGTCTGATAAAGTCTTATGTATAAAATTCCATGAGCTGATTTCACTGGTTTCCTCAATGATAAGCAAGAAAGGTGAAAAAATAGCAAACCAGCCTCTCATTAGTGAAGAGAGTCTGTAAACGAGCCCGGCAAGGCCAGGCTTCCATGTGTTAGAGAGACAGAATGGAAATAAATAGGTTATTTCTTAAGTATTAACTAGTTTTTTCTCCTCTAGCAGCAAGACAAATGTGAAAAAAACTCAAAATGTAGAGCTCAGAAATGATATTTTTAATAGCAGCCATCAGGCTTCTGATTAACACGGGAAAACAAGACGTTTGATACAATTTGATTAAAACAAGAAGTTACAGAACTGACAAAGCTATTTTGCTCCCTGCACATAACCTGATGCCACTGCTCAAGCATTTTCCATCTGGCATTTTTACTTAAAATCCTCAACAAAATCAAGCAAGAAGTGTCAGATGTTGAGGTCTCCTGAACTGGTTTCTCAGATTTGTGGAGAGACACTGTATGACAGATATCCCTGCAGTTAGAACACATTTAGTCTGCTTTGGTATCATCATTGAAGTTGAAAGCCGGGGAGAAAGGACAGCCCACCATCTCATAGCTTCTCCAAACAGGCCTGTTTAAATTAATAAATCCCTCCTTTGATCTCTAATTTAAAAAAAAAAAAAAAGTTTAAATTTTCCCCCTTTCAAAACTAGGCTGCAATGAGAGCTTGTTTGTTAAAAAACCCCAAAAGCCCCCCACCCTTTTGTTGGCATTAACGTGGCTGATGTTGGACACAAAGAGGGTTTGCCTGAAAGGAGGCAGAACAAAAGTGGGTTCCCATTCCCTGGCCACAATGCCTCAGACAGGTGCTGAACAGGAACTGCAGTCTGCTCCCTGGATTTGTTTAGAAATGGAGCAGCAGAACTAATTCCAACAAGGCTGGAAATTCATGAGGGAGGTTTCCACCCTGCTGCAGCCACACGAGGAGCCCTGAGAGCACCGGGGTGGAGCGAAGCTGCGCTGAGGCTTTGTTGCCATCTTTGCAGAGAGCCAAAAGAACCCCCCTTGTTTCTTATGAATGAGAGTAAAAACTCAGTGTAAATACAGAGAGGCAAAAATATATTTAAACACTGAAAAAGCCTCAGTGCAAGAACAGTGTGCTATGAGGATTTTGTTACTCGGACACTGTTTGTGTTGTGCCATTTAGATTTTTACGTGGCTATTTGATGTCCATATCTGTAAGGGATAAATGATTTCACAAATCATGCTAAAAGGTTCATTAAAAGGCAGCAATAAGAAAAATGAAGGTTTGCGTGTCAAGGGGTTACAGGAGCAGGGATTTTGTTTTACTTAAGCATTGAATTCAACTTTGTTTTCAAATCTCTGCAAGCAAAAAGTTGGGTTTTTTTAATCTCCACACTTCTGTACCACCTACAAGTCACTTTGTCTTTTTCTTTCCACACAAGCAGTTAAATCCCAGGGATGTGAAATAAAAACAACACCTAAAACATTGCTAAGAAAGGGTGGGGAAGCCAAGACAACAAAACCAGAGCACCTACAAAAAAGTAAGAGGACAAAGAAAGGCTGGTGATGCCACAAATCAGTTTCTTCTCAGATTATTTCTTTCTACCAATAAGCATCTCAGTTGCTCCTGGATAACAACTAAACAGAGTACAAGGGGAAAAAAAAAGAAATTTTACATATATAAATCTCATATTTAACTATTTGGCTTTCTTCATTTAGACTGTACAGATCTTCATCCAAGTGCCACCATGTCCTTTTTTCCCCCAAAATAAGACCAACTAAGAGTCCTGTGCAGTTCAGAAAATGATTTAACTGCTCATTTCACATGAACACCGTCTCTGAACTCTCCTGACCTGTTCCTCAGACTGTAACTGGGATAATGCTCTGCAATTATACTCTGCTGACAAAAGTAGAATATCTTAGCAATTAAATTAGACAATTAGGAAAAGGTAATAGTCTTAATCAACATCTTCAGAGCTAAGTACACCAGTATGTAAAATCAGCTGCCTCAGAAATAACCCAAATTAAATTAGCCCCAAGGTTATGCGTGAAACTGTACTTACACTGACCCATAAAATACACGCTGCTTTTAATTTTATTTTTTAAAGTTCCTTAATCCTTAAGCCATTGCAGGTCAGCAGAAGACAGGGAACATATTTAGTCTGCAGAGACACTAATGGCTTGCATCCAGCTCATTTTCCACATGCAATTATGGTTAACATCAAACCCAAAAAATTAGGCAAAAAGCACAGAATTTTGATTTCATGCAATGAGACTCTTCTCCCCCTTTTGCTCTCTTTTATTTCCCTTCAAAAAAAGAAGATTAAAAAAACCCCAAACTTACTTACTTTAAGTAACCAAGTGAGCACAGAATCACGATATGGAACAAATTTGTTCTTGTTCTTGCCAGCAGCCTGATCTGCCAGAGCAGAAATAACCAGCCCCAGAGTTGTGAGGGATCTGCCCAGAAAACACAAGCAGTTATTAACAAGGGTAAATATTCATAAGTTAAATGCATATTTAGATAGTGACTTTCTCTCTGAAAACATGCTCTGAGGAAAAAGATTCCTAGTTTAATTTTGATCATTCTTTCTTCACAAATGCTCCACTCCTGTTTTTTCCAGTATGTTTTCAGTCTTAATAATCAGGTCTTCACAATGAAATTCGTGGCAGTTGCAGGAACACAAATGTTTTTTTGAAAAGATGGAGATCTTATTCCCTTATCTAAAAGTATTGCATGTCAGCAGGCCAAGTGCCACCATGTCCTGGTTCAAAAAAAGAAGATTAAGTTTTGTAGGGAGAAGGAAAGGAGAAAATTGACCACAGGACCTTCATCCTGGTTTACAGATAGGCTGTATTGAGCAGTAAATGGTGTTGAAAAAAAGGAAAACAAATAATCTCAAAGTCTTACTTGTTAATGTTGCTTCCTTCTTTCAGCCTGTCTCCTGCAGCACCAGTTTTAGTTGCCCTCTCACTACCTGCCAAGTCCACCAGGCTGAGCTTGCCCACCTTCTCACCTGATGTCTGGGGAAGGAACCAGAGAACAGCCCCTGTTAGGTCACTTCAATCAAGTTACAGTGTTTGATGTGTTTTACAACAGGAATCACACTTTATTTTTGGTCTAAACTCTTGTTCCAACCCCTTTGAGAATTGCTGGATTTGAGCAGTGTCCTGTGCTACGTAACTACCCGCTGCTTCAGAAACAACAAAATCATGGATGGTGAAGTCAGTACTCTGATATCCTCAAATATCTCAGAAATCTCCAGAGGAGGTGTGCTAATGAAGTGTTGAACCATGAAAAATTCAGAGTTATGCCAAAGGAATCACAAGCAGAGACATGAGGTTCACAACTCCACCTTGAAAACAGTCTCCTAAAATCCTCGGGTTTTATACCAAGGTTTCCCATTTTTCAGTGACCAGGAATGAACCTGATGAGAAGCATGCTGTAATTTACATAAATTATCACAATTGCAAAGTCTCCTTTATCCTTATCAGCCTCCTGGAGCACAATCCCAGCTATGTATTTAAACCTGTAATGCAGATTTTGTTAGAAATCCTTTCACCTCATTTGACCCAAAACGACATTCTGAAACACTCCATGAATTCCCTAAATCAATCTGAAATTCAAGAGCCAACTGTCTTTGAGAACAGCTTGCTCAAATCATGTTCTTCTGCAGCATCTGCACCTTCAGCACCTCAGGATCCCAATGCAAAGTAGATGAACGGGATAATTAGAACCAATAAGCTCTCAAAAATGTCACCCTAAACCTATCAAAATATGATGTGATCATGGAACGTGCCATTTCCAGCACTGCAAGGAGCAGCAGATGGGAGAACAAGGAAATCTGTTGCAGAAGTTCACACAGGGGTCACTGGGAGGTGCAGAGAAGATGGACAGTCACAACCACTCTGCATCCAGGCTGAGCAGGACCACGCAAAAACCAGGTATGAAAAGCATACAGAAGAGCCACAGCAAAACTGGAATGACAAATTATGGGCAAATCAAAAAAATTCAGCACAGTATGATGCTGATTTTAAGTGCAAATGGAAAAAAAATCCAAATAAAAAATGAGTCAAATCATGTGGGTAAGAAGATTGGTGGAAACTGAGAAATTAGGAGGAAAAAAAGCCCAAATTCTCATTATGCTTTCCAATATATTCAATATTTAGGCTCATATTTGCTCTGTGGACACTCAGAATTTCTCCAAGGCTTTGACAATATTAAAGAATTGTCCAGGCACAGAATCTATCAATGAAGTTTAAAGATTCTTCTTTCAATTCCATTTATCTCCATTTTCTGTGAGGGACTAAATAATATCGACACAATCTATTTTATGCACTCCTCCAAGGCATATTTATGTATAAAGAAACACAAATAAAAATATTTGTAGCTTTAAATGCTTTTTCAATATTTAATATATATACATAATAGCATTAATGGCATACAATGCAAAACATTTAGAATTAATATTTTTTCATTTTAGAAAGTTGATAATTTATACAAATTTGTATTAAATAACCACATAAGGGGATCACCAGAGGTACACTCAGGTGTATTTCTACTTTTCACCTGTTTTATCTTCAGACTGTACTACAAACTGCTGCTTCCAAAGAAGTGTTTCTTTTCCTGTGAAAGACATTAAAGCAAGAGACACATCCCAGCCTGACATTTGGACCTTGCAGCTGGATTTTCTTACCCCTGATTGCACATCATAGAGGGTGTGGGTGAGGATGATCTTGAAGACTGCGTGGGACCGACTGCTCTCCTCATTCATGTTGGTGGCAGCCACTGTCCGAGATTTGTTGCCCTCAGACATCAAGGACTCGATGTCCTAAATACAATTTTCACAGCCATGAGCATATCTGCATTAACATCCTTTTCAATTACCTCCAAAAAAATCATCTCATCTTGGTCAAACACAGCACTTTCTCACTAAGCCTCCTGTTTGTTTATTCAGAAAAATGTGAGGAAAAAAATAGAAGTGATCCACCCCTTTAAAGCCTAGAAACTCCACAGTGCTCCATTCTTCAACCTAGGTATTAAATTATCAACAAAAACAACGCACCTGCCTGCACACAGCAACACTCAAAAGCAGAGAAAGAAGTGAGGAAACAGCAATTTGTGTTTGAACCCTGTCACATTTTAGCCTCAAGTTGTCATGGTCTGAGAATCTGGAACACTGACAGAAGGCTCAGAGCTTTATAAAACAGAACCACGCTGAACAGGTCATTATATTCCTCCAAATTTTAAGAGCTCATTAAGTGCTTTGATCTGTTGTGATGCTTGAGAAAGGTGCAGCTCTCCTGCTTTGGGGCTTTGCAGCAATTGTGTATAATAGTGAAAACCTCGGGGTCTTGGGCTAAACTTCTATTTCTTCATCTCTAGCTGGGTGATGCTAAAACAACTCAAATAAACAGTCAAACAAAGGACCACCACAGACCGCTGACTCCGAATTCTGGATTACACAAAGCTGCCAGGCAACATGGAAAGGCAAAGCATGGAATGTGTCCTGTCTTAGCAGAAACCACCATGGAGAGGTGGATGAACACCTGGAGAAGCTGTAACAGAGGATTGAAGTGTTCTCATGTTTTGGTTAAGCTGACAGGCTCCATCCCATACTCATCCATTTTTCCCACAGTAAGTGAATGCTCCTTAAAAAACAGGGTATTTTGTGAACGCACAAATAAACATTTACTGTCCTGCAAGCCAGTTCCCTGTGATGCTCTCAAGCATTTGCTTGGTGAACAACCATTAGTTCATAATTCCAGTGTGTGCTGCTGGGAAGGGAAATCACTGAGTAGAGCATGACAAGCAAAAAGTGACACAGTGGGGCACTGAGAGCCTGTCTCTGCTTAACCCTGGGCCTGTAATTAATCACTGGACACTTTCTCATGACAGTGTGCACTCATCTTAAGGTTGAGAGGAAATCTGTTCCATTCAACAGCTGAATTACTCCCAGAATTATTGAGCAGCACAAGATGAAGAGAGTTTCTGCTCTCAGCCCTCTTCTCTCCAGGGATCACAACACAACAATCTAGAGCTCTCTTGCTCTAAGATTACTGATAAGGAGCATTTTAATAATTCTGTCCAGCTTAAGGGACAGCACCTGGTGTTTAGGGTGTCAAGATAAGCCTTTCATAAAGTTGATCCTTACCTTGTAGCTAGCAACAGCTAGTTTGGATAGGCCATCTACGTAAGGGCCATAAACACTGTGTTCTCTAACCTTTAATGACTGACGGCTTCTGGTTGGGGGGAAAAAAAAGGGATTTATAAGCACATGACTGACTTAAGACAACATTTACACAAAGTCCATTTCTCACTGACACATCTCAAACAGGATGGTCTCACAAATACCCACTGAAGCACAGAGCAAGGGCCAGAATGCAAACACAAAAAAAGCTTTATAACACATAAAAAGCTGACACAGACAGTGTTGTCACTTCACAAAAGGTAAATTTACTCCAAGCTTTTAGTCTTGCTACTTTATTTTGATTTATAATGAGGAGATGCTGAGATCAGGAAGCAGCAACAGCCACCCTAGGCAAATGTTTTAGATGAGATCCATTAAGGCAAACTGGTTGTGGAAAGGAAGAGTGTAGGACAAATGCTACAGCGCCATTCACGCACAAATTCCATACCCTTTGGGGTCAAGCAGATCTCTGACTTTCTCATTGTAAATCTCCATGTAGGATACTTCCACTTTGAAACTCTGCTCTTCATTTTCTTCCTTCTGTGCTCTTTCAAAGAGTCCACTGCAAAGTCTAGGGATTAATCCAGGCTGATCAGCAGTACCCATCATGGTGTAGGATTTTCCAGACCCTGTGTGAGGGAAGCTGTGATTATAGAACATGCAACAAAGGTTCCTGCTCTGCAGAATACTGACAGGAAATAAAAGAGGTTAAAAATGTTTGTGTTTTTTTTTGCATTTGAGTAGAAGATATTTGTTCAGTTTTCTGCCTTAAAGTAACCCAAACACCACTGAGCTAAAGACTATTTTAATTAAAAGGAGAAGGAAAACAAGAAATTTGGTTCAGTGTGCTAGAGAATTTTTAGGTAGATACAGCCTCACCGTAGATTACAAGCCACTAACACCCACAGTGAGAAAACTCTTCATATTGCTCTTTAAATAGTACATGAAAATGACAACTCAAGATTATTTTAACCGCAGAAATAAAAGAAAGAAAGAAAGAAAGAAAATCTGAGCGATGCCCTGAGCTCAAGGACAATCATGGTCATGCCAAAGATGAGAATATGAGGTGTGAGAAATAAGGGTAGCCAGCAGCAACAAAGCCTTACTTCTCATCCTGCCCACCTCATATCTGATGTTACAAAAGAGGAAAACATTTCTTATCTACATTAGAAGGTGTTTCTCCTCAATGTCACAAGAGCTGTGGAAAGAACCTCCAGCCAGAACACAACACCTTTGGAGGGGACACTTCTCCCTGACTCTGGGACTCACCAGTCTGCCCATAGGCAAAGATACAAGCGTTGTAGCCTTCAAAGGCATTCTGAAGAATATTCTCTCCAAGGCACTTGAAAACAACATCTTGACCTAGAAAATAGAATACACAAGCCAACACTGTAACACAGCAAGAGCTTTTTGTCCCTTGATTTGGATTCTTTGAGAATTAGGTGAAAGCTGTGAGGGTTTTCCTGCTGTTCCTGGCTAAATTACATCCAGTGTTTGCTCCCTTGAAAGGAGCAGAAGATGTGCTCCAGATTTATATTGCTGTAGAAATCAGGGGCTGGGATTATCATGGATATACCTGGATGTGCTTAAAGCAACATCCTATCAAGGTTCATACTCAGAAGTTTTATCAGCAGAGAATCTATGGCCAACTGCAGAATTTAATCTGCTGGGGAATGACACCTCCTCAAAATATACTCAAGCTGTTCATTTTAATGACAGTCAGTTGATTTTAATCCCAGGGAATCAGCAGAGCACTGCAAAATTTTACTGTGTAAGATACTGGATAATACCACGAGGAGACTTTTGCAGAGAAGGAATTACAAGTATGTGGCAGATATGGATACTCACAGGATATTTTGCACTGGCAAAAAGTAAGGTGTATCACTTCTTTTGTAACTGAAAAAAGCTGAGCTTTTTGGATCATTTTCCAAGCAGAGGAAAGAAGGCTTAAAAAATGTGGGTAGCAACTACTTGAACAAAATCTATTTTCAGAATTAATTTTACAATTTTACAAACAGAAAAACTCAAGTATGAACAAGGCATCACAGAACTTTATAGATTGAAAAGTCCTCTCAAATAATGTTCCTTTAAGCTCTTCCTTTCTCTCACTGAAGTTCCTATCTTTACAGTCAAATCCATGCTAAATTCCCCACCAAAAGCACCAAGACCTGTGCCAGTCTCAGCTGGGGTAACACTTCCACTGTATAACAAACCAAAATACCAGTTATATAGGCACCATTGTTAGCTTGAGAAACAAAGCATGTAACATTCCTATGTAATTTGTATGGCTGAAAGTGTCACATTTTTCTCAGTGCCTTGACAGGTCATCAATTCATTAGTTATTTGTTAAAGAAATTAAAATTAAGAGGTGTATGTATCTTTGATTTTTCTCATGATTTTTATAAAATAAACATTCACACGTTCAACTGATCCCAAGGACAACAACTATGAAAGGAATAAATTATAGGAGCACTAAGTCCAAATATATTTCATATTTTACCATAACTATATGCCAAAATACATTATAATAATATATAGAAAACTTTTAGTTAAATACATTACACATTCTCACTAAAGCATCTGAATTCACATACACTTAAATGAATTTAGGCTTTTATTGATATTCCTTTATTAGGTTTTACTATGATGCCAAACTCCCATCAGCACTGACAAACATGAAATTACAGATAACAACACTCCTCAAAATAAATAAATGGATCTGATGCTTTTAAAATTATGGAGTTGGAGCGAGATTTTAAATAAAGCTGTAAATAGGAGTAAAGCATCATTGTGCTGGGTTTGTCTGCACTGCAAAGGGGTGGAAGTGCCCATTGCTATTGTCATCTCTAGAGAAAAGGAACTGGAACGACTGAAGATTTCCCTTTTCCTTTTGACAGCAGCCAGTCACAGAGGGGACAGCACTTTGTGCCATTTGGGTTGTGCTCTGCAGCAAGGACTGTATTTCAATCAGATCACTCCCACCTGGAGACAACCAAGCCACGGTAAACATCATTACCTGCATATTTTTCTTTGACAGATTCATCCATAGACCAAAAGCAGTGATCATATGCAAACACCTGCAGGGAAACAACCAGGACACCTTAGAACAGCTGCTGCCAAATCCAACACGTTTTCACATTCTGACATTCTGAACTCATCACACATTCCCACTGAATTCCTTATTTTCCAGGAGTTTGAAGCCTGAACAGACACTTCATTTTCCTGGATGCTTTTATTTGTTCCTTGTTTCTATTTGCTCCTTTCTGTGCCAACCCTACTCCCCACTCTCCTCATGCCAACACAGTGGATGTCAAGGACCTCTCAATTTCTCCCTCCAAACCCATCCTTGCAATTCATTTTTCACCAGAGTTTCTCTTTTGCAAACTGACAGATGTCCTCTAGCTCTTTCTGCCTCCCATCTCCCCCTGCCTCTTGTCTGCATAAATTAAAAACAAGCCTTAGGGTAGGAAGCTCTTTCCATACAAGAGGAGTATGTATTTATTTACATTTCATGACAAACCAAAGCAGCCATCAAAGTCTAATATTTGAAAAAAATAATAGAAAGCAAATCAGTTTTACCATGAAAAGAGCAGCATTATAAATATTTTTAATAGCAAACTTTCAATTTTGCCATAAATCCATCGAAAGGTCCACAGGCACCTTTTGTCCTGAAAGATGACCTGAAATAATAAAACTTATATTTTGGGACAGATGTTTGCAAGAACAGCTCCCCTGGGTATGTATCTGTAAGGAAAAATATTAATTAGGGTAATGTCTGACCTACATTCACTCGGGCAAAATTTGTTCTGCAGGATGTAGGAAAAGGGAAGTGCAATGTGGGGCTCTCTGGCTGTGGATTTCCCCTCTAGGTTTAATGGAAGCTGCTCTTTCCCCTTTGGATGCCCTGCATTGTTACGTTGCTGACTACCAACACTTATGAAAATGCTTAACACAGCAAAACCCCTGAAATTTAAATAACTTATCTTCAAAAATACATTGTTTCCCCCACCCAGTACTACACGGATGTACCAGCATCAAGAGATAAAGTAGTTACTTTATATCCTCTGAGGAAACAACTTGTGTATTAAAAACTTTTTTTTTTTTCCTTTGAATTCATTTTACAGCTAGACATATCATATTAAAGCATCCCAAGCCTTCAGAACATTTAGTAAAACACCACTGGCTGCATGAGCACATCCATGGAGCTGAACCCTAATAAGCCAGGGCAGAGTCTTCAGAACAAGTGCAAAGTCACGGGACCATAAAAACCAAAATGAGTTTGCTTTAACACAAATACCAGAGAATGCTTTTAAAAAGCCCACAAAGAACAAATATCCTCCATTCAGAGTCTGCAGTGCTGAGTGTGGATGTTCTCATTTGTTCCTCTGACTCATTTCTTGGCACGGGCTGTACAGAGCATTTCTGCAGCAAGGAGATGCTTCGAGTTTCTTACTCAGCAGCTGATGAGCGACAGAGTTCTGCAAAATGCTTTTAATATTTGGATAACCCAAGAGTGAGCAAGTGATAGGACAACTCTTACACACTGATAAAAGCCCTTACCTTTGGGTGAGTCCTGCTGTTCCCCAATGCATCAGGAGTGGAAGGGATTTGGTACAAGGTCAGGGGAAGGAAAAAAAAAAAAAGACAAAAAAGGACTGTTAGTTGGAGTGATTTTAGCTTAATTGTTCTATCATTAATCATCGGAATGCTGTATTTAAAAAGCTCATTTCTCTCCTCAGATGTCTCCTGGCTTACAGATCCCAAGTCATTTTATAAAGCCTTTTAGGGACAAGATTGAGATGCTGCTCAGAGGTAATTTAAAATTCAAAGCCACTGATTTTCCTCATGCTGCATCTCTTCCTCATTCTCTCACATCTTTATTTTTCTTGTGACACCTCTCTCTCTCTCTCTCTGTCTCTCTGAGTGTC
Organism: Phainopepla nitens; assembly: GCA_013400175.1. Classification (NCBI taxonomy): domain Eukaryota; kingdom Metazoa; phylum Chordata; class Aves; order Passeriformes; family Bombycillidae; genus Phainopepla; species Phainopepla nitens. Next base: position 7,380 of record VXBQ01008834.1, on the reverse strand, counting down.
ACTGTCTCTTAAAAACAAAGTACCCAAGCAACATAAAAATTTCCAAAACCACTTGAACAGGAACTTCAGGAGTGTTATTCAAGAGGAAATTTCAGAGTCCAGCCCCTGGGCTTGCCCAACTCAGCTCTCTCTGGTTGCTGGGACAGCAGAGCAAACATTTGCTTCCCCAAAAGAATGAGCAGAGAACAGCAATTCCTCTAGTCTGTTATGTGCAGAATTTAAAAGTTTGGGGGTTTTTGTTTTTTTTTAAGCAAGTACAAAATTACTGAAGTGACCTTTTAAAATACCAGCATGGCCCCAGTCGATGACTGCAGGTTATGCAGCCTCCCCACATGAGAGGCTGGCGAAAAACAGTAAACACACAACAAGCCACTGATATTCCCCTTGTCCTGGACCTTCCAAATGACATTAGGAAACTCTTGACATCAGCAACGAGTAAAGTCTTGTGACAAGCAACACTGATTTCTTTTGAACAGAGCAGAAGAAAGACATGAGAGCCATACAGGATTACCCTCAGAGCCCTGGCTGCTCACAGGGCTTGAGAAGCTAGTTTAAAAATAGCAATTTCTGAGCACTATCTCTCAAAAACTATTATTTATTATGCAAATCCATCACCTCTTTTCACTGGTGCCTGGATCTGCTGTGTGTATCTGTTTGACAGAAGAGGAATGACAGGCACTTGGGAGAGCAGGATGATTATTTAAGTCAAGGTCACCCCATGTCACAGGGTCATCCAAGTCAGCAATGACAACATGACCCCTTTTCCTCTGCCATCTGGCTTAGATGAAATAAAGGCTCTCCCAAGGTCCTTGGCAGAAAGCTTGGCGTGGACTCTCGGCTGCTGCTCCTGGGTGGATTTTGTTGAGGCAATCTCCTTCCCTGAGGCTTTGATGCACACACAGGAGACTCCAGAGAGCCCCTCTGGATCCCTCTCAGAGAGACACAGGAGCATTTTCATGGCTTTGCTCTGAAACGCTCATGGAGCACTTTCCTGCAGGATTTCACTGGAAGCTGTTTTTAGGGATGCTCTGCTTACAGGGCAGGCTAATTCCTATTCCTACAAGAACATTCTTTTTGTAAAACAAAGGGAACAGCAAGCCTGAATTCAGAGTCTGAGTTTAGCACTCAGAGATGTGACACTGCCCTACTCACATTCCCCAGCCCAATTCCAAGGCAGGATTATATGGCAACAACCCAGCTGATCTGCCCAGCCCTTGATATAGGGCATATTATTGTGTATTTGGCTTAAAGCAGCCATAAGGATATAATCTGAGAAGTTCTATCACAGATACAATTTTAAGACAATGGATTACACAAGGCTATGTATCATCAAGCTTAACTGAAGACCTTTAGTCTGAACTAAGTATCTCATTTTCTGAAGGGCTGCACAGACACAAACCCAGGTCATGGGTCCTGCTTAATCCAAATGTGAGGGAACAGAGAAGCCCCACAAAACCCAGCGTGCAGCATTTGGGATACAGCACAGCTACACAGAGCTGCAGCTGGTTTGATGTACTTTTGACCATTAAGAGAATAAATGGGACAAATGTTTCCCCAAGGAAAGCATTAAGGGTGCAGCCTGCATCACACAGCATTGTGCTGTGCACATATGAGCCCATTAATGCTGCAGCTGCGTGCTGAGCCCAGAAACCCATGAAAAGATTTTTAGCCTGATTCAAAATCCCTTGGGAAATGAATAGATGGGGAAATAGAGCACCCACAGCAGCCTGGTTGGCTGCGAGGACACACTGGGAGTGCTGGGTGTTCACACCCAAGTCCATCCCAGAGGAGAGGAAAAAGTAAATACCAAGAAGAGCATCGCCCACGCAGCAGGGAAGGATCTCCTACAACAAAACAAACGACAGGAACATTTGCAAGGAACAGGGAGGTGACTTTCTCCCTCCACTCTGCTCTTGTCAGACCCCACCTGGAATGCTACACACAGTTCTGGTGTCCCCAGCATGGGAAGGACATGGAACTGATGGAGCAAGTGCAGAGGAGGCCACGAGGCTCAGAAAAGGACTGGAGCACCTCCCCTAAGGAGACAGGCTGGTGACTTTTGGGCTGTTTGGCCTGGAAAAGGTTCTGTGGAGACCTCACAGCACCTTCCAGTGTCTGAAGGGCGACAGGGAAGCTGGGAGGGACTGTTCATTAGGAACTGGAGTGACAGGACAAGGGAGAATGGTTTCAAAGTGGAAGGGAGGAAATTTAGGTTAGATGTTTGAAAGGAACTGATCCTNACCTCCCCTAAGGAGACAGGCTGGTGACTTTTGGGCTGTTTGGCCTGGAAAAGGTTCTGTGGAGACCTCACAGCACCTTCCAGTGTCTGAAGGGCGACAGGGAAGCTGGAGAGGGACTGTTCATCAGGAACTGGAGTGACAGGACAAGGGAGAATGGTTTCAAAGTGGAAGGGAGGAAATTTAGGTTAGATGTTTGAAAGGAACTGATCCTCGTGAGGGTGGGGAGGCCCTGGCACAGAGAAGCTTCCAGGGATGAAGCAGCCACAGCTTCTGTGGGCAACCTGTGCCAGGGCCTCCTCACCCTCAGAGCCAGGAGTTCCTTCCCAAAACCCTATCTATCCATGCCCCCAGGCAGTGGGAAGCCATTCCCTGTGTCCTGTCCCTCCATCCCTTGTCCAAAGTCCCCCTCCATCCCCCAGGATGCTGCCATTCTGAGGTTCAGGCAGCTCCTTGGCTCACAGCCAAAAATTCACATCTATCTCGGACAGAGCAGAAGCATCCAAGGCAGGGAGGGAAAACTTATCTTTTAGCCACTGAAGGATGTCACTGAGATGCTTCCAGCTACTTGTTTTCACTTGTATCCAGTCTGACAGGAATTTGCCAGCTCACTTCTTTTATCTCTTCTCAGCTCAATGTCAAACAGAAGTAGAGGGAATCTAATGTATCTAACTTAATTCTAAAATTAAGAAAAGAGGAAAACTACTCCAAAAAAAAATCCTACATTTAACAGCATTTTATTTCTTGCAGGAAATTGCAATGAGATGATCTTTAAGGTCTTTCCCAATTCAAATCATTCTGGGATTCCATGAATATATCTGCTGTTTTGAGAGTGAATGAAGACATGGAGCTTGGGTAATCATTTCTGTTTAAAGTACCTCTTACACAGCGTAAATGCGTCCCGATCAAGCTTCTTGATCAGGACACACTTGCTTTTCTTTGAACATTCTGATGGTTCCACAGATCTCAAGCACAATATAAAAACATTAATAAAATCAGAGCAGGTCCCAGCTGAGACCATCATGGTATGTGCAATACCACTACTGCTTCAGTTCTTTAACAGAATAATTAAACTACATATTCAAACACAATAAACTGTTCAGCGATAGTTATTAGTGACATTTTAGTAACACCCAGTTCTTCCATGTTCAAAAAGGGAGGGAAGGTTTAGTAAGCTTAAGTGTACTTCAGATTGTGCAAATGTTGAGGGGGAAAACACCCCAGCAAACGAGCAGAGGTGAACCCTGGCTGGGGAGGGGAGAGGAGAGCTCAGCCCTTATCTCTTCTGTCTGGCTGACCCCACAGCTCTGAGAGAGCAGCCAGCTGGCAAATCAGCACATGCTCTAAATCAGTCACAGCACATCTCGCTGCTCCTCTAAATCAGAAACAGGCAGATGGGGCAAAGGGAGGAGAAAGGTGGGAGGTGGCAAGGCAGGAAGCAGGGGAAAGAGCTCCAGAAGCTCTAGGACAGGAGCTGACACGCCAGGCATGGGTTTTCTTCTCCATATTTTTTTGAGAAAGAACATTTCCTGTGGCAACAGCAACTGCAACAACATCCAAGCTGTACATTTGAGCAATACTGCCAAGTGGCACAAGGCTATGCTGGATTTATGGAAATGAAACATAACATTTTGTCATTTTCAGAATCTTCTGGACTAGCAAAATATTATACAAATTTGAGGGTTAGAAAAATGAGGAGAGGCAACAATTCCAACTATGAATCGGGAAAGCCTCAGTAAATCTCTCCAGAAATTCTTACTGCTTTCCACTTTCAATCTTCCATAACCACTGCAAAAACAACCATATCAAATTCCAGTGTAATTAGTGCTATTTTATGCCCTACAGCAGAAACTGTCCAGCATAAACTCTAGAAAGCAGCTAAAAATGCAACTAGAAAAAGAAACTGATGGGAAAAAGTTCCTTGAGTTTACAGGTGAAAAGGTGTTGGTGTCTCCCAGAGATCACTATGTAAGGCTACATCTTGATGTTCCCAGCTGGCTTAAAAATATTATTATTAAAAATAAAGTTGACATGATGTGTAACAGTAATTTACTCTCTGCATCCAGTCATTCTGGAATTCTGGGATTTTATTAATAAGATGTTGCAGATAGAAGCTGTACAATAACTATCCTAGGTTCTCACAGACACAACAGCATCATTTACCAATATTCCGTGAAATCAAAGAACTAAAATTACACTGGGCAGAGTTTGTCATCCCCTCACATCTTTCCTTCCTTTCGTTCCCTGGTTATGTATGGCTCAAAATAGCACTGGTATGGAAAACCCTGAAGCAGAGTTTCTTTTGTGGCTCCTGTGCAGTGTTTTCATGGAAACACATAATGGTTTGGGTTGGAAGGAACCTTAAAAATCATCCTGTTGCAATTCTGTGCCCCTGGCAGTGATACCTTGCACTAGAATGAAAGGGGTTTTCCCTTCTTCCTTCTCACTCACCTGCCAGGAGCTTCCCTACTCAAACAGAGCAGAGCCAGGAGCACCTCAGGAACATCAAATACCCCATTCCCAGCACCTCAGCACAGAGCTTTGCTAAGCAAATGAGGCTCTGTTTGAAGAGCAGTGGGTTAAAACATTATGGATTTCATGGACTGAAGGGTTTCTCAAGAAAACCCATCCTTCAAACAAGGCTTTTGAGTCTGAAGGGTGGTCAGGCACTGAGCAGGCTCCTCAGGGAATGGTGACACTCCCAAGGCTGCCAGAGCTCCAGGAGGGTTTGGATAATGGTCTCAGGGTGGGATTGTGGGTGTCTGTGCAGGGCCAGGGGTTGGACTGGATGATCCTGGTGGGTCCCTTCCAGCTCAGGATTTTCTATAATTTTATGAGCCCTGGTTATATCTCAGAGAGGCAAATTTTGGGTGTAGATAAGTGGAATTCCAAAGGAAGTGAAGGCAATTAGACACCTGCCTGAACAGGAGATGAGATTTAACAACCCAGAGTTTTTTATTTTGAAGTAACTGGGCTTATGATTTCCAAGCTTCCCAATCCTTCACTGTACTACAGGGCTTTCCTAGAGTGGAGAAGCTGATAAGCTAATGAAAATTACTGAAGAGCTCCAGCACCAGCAAGTCTCAAGGCCTTGCAACAGATGCAAAGAGGCACAAAAAAAAAAAAATCTGAAAGATCTTGGATTTGTTTGAAGTTTGGGAGCCCAGTTATCTTTCTGAGGCAGATCCTTTAATTGGTAGCTTGTGTGGATTTTTTTTTTTCCTGTATGAATAAAGGACTCAGAATGAAGTATTTTTAAGAGCCAGCACTGCAATGGTCAGAGTTTTATTGTTTATATTTCAGCTGCAGAATTTCTTTCATGGCATAAAAAAGCATCAGCCAACGGTGAAATAAAATGTAGAGAATAGATTTAATGATTTTACTAACACAGACATAACTGAAAGACAGCAGTACGACAGCTGACAACAAAAATTAGAATTCTTTGAGAAGCTGTTTCCTCTCCTTCTGCCTATCAGATGAATACAACTTGCAATCCATTTTGCTGCTGCCAGGTATATGAGAGGAAAAGTCAACGAAACCAAGTCTGATCACTTCAAGCTTGTCCTATGATACTTAGAAATCAATTTTCACAGAATATTTCAGATTGTATTAGTGCTTAAGGTTGTTGGGTTTCACAATTGTTTAACAGTTTGTAAATATTTTTACCCCATTTTTACATGCAGGCCAAGTGGTATCAAAATGCAGAGGCCTTTCAAACTCCAATTTTTGATTATGTCCTGCAATTAATATTTTTCTTACAAAGTCTCATTTTGTCTTCCACAGCAATACTGAGTTCTTTGGGAGAAAAACACACTGCCCTATTTGAGCAAAAAGGTTTTTTGCAATCAGAAACAGCCTCTTTAAAACAAAATCCTCAAATACATTAAAGAAAAAAAAAAACTGTGAAAGAGCATACACAGTTCAAAGCCTAAACTTGTGTAGCTAAAAGGAACAAAGGTAATCACTGTTCCCTGGAAAATTCCTCCAGCGCTCCAAGGCATTCCAGGCGTAGTTGGTGGTTACTTAGTTTCTACTGACAAAACTAATTTTTGCCAGCTCACACAGAACAATTACAAAAAAAAAAAAAGAAAAAAAAAGGCCTCAAAACCTCAAGAACTCAGGTTGAGCAGCAGCTTTGCGGGTTTGGAGTATTTTGTACTCTGAGGTAAATTTTCTGTATTGTTGGTACAATAATCTGCTTAGTCCTGACCACATTCAAGCAGAGCATGGATCCCATAAAGCTGGTGTTATGACAAGGGGATTACAACTTTATCCTTTTGTTTGTAAATACTCAGATGTCAGGATACTATTGTGCTCTAGAGAATGTTTGGTGAACAGCCAGTCCTCAAACTTTCAATTACTATTGTGAATTACAGTATTTTTTAATGAAGTGGGCTTTTATAACCATGTGAGGGAGGGAGAAAGCCTCCTAGAATGTTGGCAGCTTTTTGACTCCTCCAGGAGATCCCAAATGGAAAATGATAGCAGGTGGAGCAGCATGTACAGGAAAATATACAATATATGGTAATCATGTTCTACAGCATCAGCAACTCAGCATTCACATCCAGGATAACCTTTCAGCCAAGCCACTGGCACGCAGGATTAATCCCAGAATGATCTCCTGGGCACTGTGGAAAGCAAAAGACTGGCACTAAAAGGAATTTAATCCTTGAAAGGGTATTTCAAGAACTCTCTCAGGTCCATCAAGACTGGGTTTTCCACCTTTGGTAGACCACCCAGCTGTATTATCAAATCCATAAACTCATTAGAGCCTCAAACCAGTCTGAGTCTGTCTGACTTCTGTGAAAACCCAAATACAACAAACAGAACCACTTTGAAAGAGAGTTGATTTTTCTGCAATATTTACACAATTACCTAAATACAAATGTGTGCATCCAATAAACCTTGAAGAAAGAAGAATCCCAGAACAGTTTGGGTTAGCTGGCACCTTAAATCTCATCCAGTTCCAGCCCTGCCACAGGCAGGAACACCTTCCACTATCCCAGGCTGCTCCAAGCCCTGTCCAACCTGGCCTTCAACACTTCCAGGGATTCAGGGCCAGCCACAGCAACCTTTTTTCTTCCCTAAAAAGTCCTTCAGTCCCTCTCTGCTTCAAACATGAGAGAGGGGGAGAAAAGAGAGA
>VXBQ01008832.1:1647971-1685952 GCA_013400175.1 Phainopepla nitens | reverse complement strand
GGCCGCGGGCCCGCGTGACGTCACGGGCCGGGCGGCGGGACCGGGACCGGGATCGGGATCGGGATGGAGGCGCGGGAGCCCTTGCCCACCCTGCGTTCCGCTCCTCCGTGCGGGGCTCGGGGCTCCGCGGCGCTCCCCGGGCTGCCCCGGGCAGGCCCTCGCGTGTGCCTGCCGTTCTCCCCGCGCCGGCTCGGGAGCCAGAGGTCCTGTAGCAGTGCCGCCGGGGCAGCGGCTGTTCGGGTAAAATCGTTGTGGTTCCTGTCCTCCAGCAGTCACGCTGTTGTGTTTCCTTGCACCGTTTGTGCCGCTGTAGAGATGGAGAGCAGGGATGTGCAGCCAGGAGTGAAGTCGGGAGTGGTGGAAGTGTGACAGCCAGGAGGGAAAACTGATAAATCCTAGAAGAGGCTTGAAAGGGAAAAGTTGGGTCCAGTGGGATGCAGCAGGTTTGTGAATGAAACGTAAAAGGACGTGAAGAACAGTTTGAGATGGGAGGGGTTTGAGAAAGTTGGAGGAAGTGTTACAAACGGAAGCAGAGGAGAGAGATGGGATGCCTGTATGTTCTCTGGAGAAATAAACACATCCTCAGACCCAGCTGTATGCAAAGGCCCTATTAGGATTTTCCACCTGCAGTTACACTGTTAGTAAATCTTTAAGTGACTTCTCCATCTCAAGTTTCAGAAGCCATTTTATCACCATTATTGCTTTCCCCACCACCGCATTATTTCTTCCATTCCTGTGGGAGTTTAAATTCCTTACGTGCTCCTCTGTGGCTTTACTGAAGTCTGTGCTGTGCCCTTGTTGCAGGAGTGACCTTCTGTAGGGTGTAACAAGATGCAGCAAAGAGGACCAATGGTTGCTGGAGCATTCTTTACTATTATTGGTAAAAAGGAAGTAAATGCAGTGATGAGTAATTTTAGCACTGCAGTTTTTTCAAGTGACCATTACAATTGGCTGTAATCCATGAACACTCTTTCTCTCTGTAGAGCCTGTGTGCTGTAGTGGCCTTTCATTTTGTATCAGGACGTATATAATTATAACAATAAGTTCATATTTAATTTTGAAAAGTAAATTTATAAATCTATGAAGATTACTAGGTATGTTTAGCATTTAAGAAGAAATTATGGTAAATAAATAACTTCCTCCAGAGCTTTGCTGAGTCTTCTTATCAAAAGAATAATTCTGGTAAGTCAGCCAGTGTGTTCTGTGGCAGTGCTGAATCTTGCTGGACATCATTTGCATCGTTTGGGCCATTTACATGGAGGGGTATTTAATTGCTGGAGTAAGCCATACAGCATTTGCAGATTCAGTGGTTTAAGTCTTATGTATTAAACATCTCATTTTTCCACTTGTGTTCACCTTCCAGAGTTCTTGGGTTACAAAGTCCTTCTCAAGATGGTACGAGTGATAGACATGATACTGGCATATAGAGGTGTCGAGTCTGAGGATGATTTGGGTTGGAAGGGACCTTAAAATTCATCTGGTTCTTAATATATGAACCATCTTGATATATTACAGAGCTTTTCTCCATTTCTGCATTAACACTACATGGTTTTCACTTCCTGAAGTAATTCCATGTATGGCATGTATCTGTTTTTATTTTACCTGCTGAACTAGACAAATGGTTTTGTTTCAGGATTAATATGTAGTAAGCTGTGGATCAGAGCAGCAGTAAATACAGAGAGTTTGTTTGGCAGCTCCTGATAAATATATCATTCTGTATTGTTACTTTTTTGTTTCATGTTCTAGACAATACTGGCAATATTTCCATTAGCTTTCTGTAAATATTAATTTCCTTAACATCTTAAGGGTGACCATCAAAACCAATAGAGTTACTAAATTATTTGAGCTTGACTTAAGCATGCTGTGGTTCACTAGTAATCATGGTAGCTCTTCTTACCCAGACAAACATTATTTGACTGTTTTAGGCTCACTTAGGTTTGTTTTAGAAATACTTTGTCATTAAAAAAAAAGTTAATTTATTTTATTTTTTTCTTTTCCTGCTGCAAATTAGTGGGGAATATAAGGAGATGGGATGAAAGAGTATGAAGAACAGGAATTCATTATAGGATCTTAAAACAGGTATTCCCTGCAAAAGAAAGGAGAAGGTGTGGTGTTTTAAAGGGTTACTCCTGTGCTAGTTAGGTGTGATGGGTGGAGAAATTAGTTGTATTGTTGGAAAAGAGGGCACCATGGAAAGCGAAACTGATGTTAACAGTTCCTTCCAGAGTCTGCCAGGATCATTAGGTTCAAGTCCCGTTGCAGTGAAAAGGCTGCCTTCAGCTGGCAGCGTGAACTTTGATTATTTTAGGTCTCATTCATGCTGTTGGCTGGGGAAGAGGCAGAACTCAGAAGCCCTGCTTTGCGGAGGTGTGTTCCCTTTGGTTCACACCTCTCTCCTCAAAGTTCTTTCTGAGGTTATTTCTGTGAAATCTATCTCTTGAAATGACTGTCTAACATACACATCTGGTCTGGTTTTAGGATGATTTCTCTCCAGAGTTTATTTTTGAATGGAAGTGTGCTCCTTCCCCGTAGAAGATGGTGATCCTCACGGATGATCATGGAGAAGGGGCTAAGTTCAGTAGAAGTGTTACCTTCCAAATCATCTCAGGTTACAGCTGTGAAAGTGGTGGTCAAAGAGCCCGAAACAAAGCAAACCCAAAGAGGGAAACGAGTGGGATTTGTGCTTGTCCATGCAGGTAAGATGTGGAAGCAGAACAGTTGGAATGCAAATCATGCATATTTCGATATCAAACTAGATACCAACAAAAATTTTATAGTGGCTTTGGGCTACTGGTGTGCTAATAAAGTGACATTGACTCTGTGTGCAAGTCTCAGAATGAGGAGTTTGATTGGAAGTTGCACTCTTAATCAAAATGGGGCTGTTTGGGTGTTCTGGGTGGTAGTTTTGTACTCCTTGACAAAGAAAACCCCTACATTTTTAAATGATTATAAGATGTCATAGTCTGCAATTCTCTGCTAATCTTGGCAAACCCACAGAATGTGGGAGATATTTCATTTTTTTTTTTAATCTGTGGAAGGATCAAATACAGTCATTTCATTGCTGTTGGTTTCTTGTCCAGCTTGTCCATGAGGACAGTCCAGCTGAGACTTTCTGAAATCTTGACATCTCCTTGGGCTGTTTGTTGCAGAACTCTTTTTACCCTTCTGACATTTTTCTTCCAAGTCTTATTTTTTGATCTTGTTCATGTTTAAGTGAGTTTCTGTTTATTCTTTCCACATGTAATGAAGGGCTCCTCAACTCAGATCTGATACAAAAATTATGTGTTATATGTGTCTTGCTCATAAGTTCTTCTCTCATAGGTTCTTTATTAAATACTATGAATCATCAAGTTAACAGTGCTTGTATCTGGGTGTATATTTGTTTTGAGCATCTGTGTGAGTACATGGAGTGAAATAGAGCACAGTGGCCTGGTCATGCCTAAAATACTTGAAAAGCCAGCATGTTACTTGCTTTATAAAATAATTAAGGTTAAAAAAACAACCCCAAACCTCAAATAATTTATTTTGGGTTGATGTTTGATGACCCTGGTATTGTATCCCAAGGGCAAATGAAATTGCTCAATATAGTGTCCTTTACTGGGTCACTTTGGTGTTAGTGTTAAAGCTTATTTTATTAGAGTTTCTCAAAACTAATATTTCTAAAGGTGAGCAAAGGGAAGTTGAGATAAATACAAGCACGTTTCTAGGTGCAAAACCTGATAAAACAGAAGCAGAGTTTAAATATGAGTGTCCCACTCTTTGTTTTTCTGATGCTGCATTTAGTTGAATAGTGGCACTGATAAATTTTTCAGGTATGGAAATATGGGCAGTGGCTTCAAAATAGGGCAGAATGGTTCAATACAGCAGGATAAATATAAAGACTGAAAATAAGAAAAAGGTGAAAAATCTCTATGATCTTCATTTCAAGGAACTCCTTGTTTTAAATCAGGAGTAACAAGCATAAATGACAAAATGAGCAGAATGGTAATTGTGGTAAAAAGAAAATCAGAGTTTGACTTAAAACTGAGGGTTTTGCCCAATAATGGACAGTAAAGAAAAAAACTATGCTGGAAATCCTCCAAGAATGAGTGAAACTGGAATCTCTTGGAACATTTTTATAGAAAGAGATTGATGCTGATATTTATACCTGCATGCTTCTGGATATATGATGTGTATCCTGTATTTTACTGAGTGTGTTTGGTTCTGTGTTGGAATGCATGAAATTGTCAGTCACTGATAGAAAAAGGAAATGCCAACATAATCCAGAATAAGGACTGCTGTACTTTTAATCTCTGTGCCTGTGTTTTAAACCTCTGTGTGAGCTACAGGCTGCACTTTGCCAGGTGCTATGATATATTTTCCTTTTGCTTCCATTGCAGGTGCAGGTTATCATTCCGAATCCAAAGCTAAAGAGTACAAGCATGTGTGCAAAAGAGCCTGCCAGAAGGTACCTGTCACCAGCTCCACAGTGCTGTACTGGGGACACAAGAAATATCTGAAGTTAGCTGCTTGGGCTGTGTGTGTTTATAGAGGGAAATGAGGGAAAACAGGGCAGAAACAGCTAACATGATTCCCAGACAGGACAGTGTGTGGCTGTGAGGTGCAGCAACATTCTCATCAGTGCTGGCAAAGAGCAGCCACCAAAGGAGCAGTGGGAGAACAGGAGAAGGTCCCAGTGGTGCCTGCCAGGAGAATTCCTGCAGTGGGACAACAGGAGAAGGTCCCAGTGTTGCCTGCAAGGAGAATTCCTGCAGTGGGAGAACAGGAGAAGGTCCCAGTGGTGCCTGCCAGGAGAATTCCTGCAGTGGGAGAACAGGAGAAGGTCCCAGTGATGCCTGCAAGGAGAATTCCTGCAGCTTCCTGCACTTCTCTGGGGATTCTGGAGCTAAATATGGTGTCTGTATTTTGATGTCTTCCCCGTCCACTCTTTGGAGTTTATTTAAACTCTAACATCCAAGTTGCTCTGTGAACACAGGGGTTTCTAGAATTATTTCCTTCTTGATAGCTTTTACCCTCTTAATAGGAAGGGAGGTAGAAACAGGAAACACAAAACAAAAAAAAAAAATCGAAGTTGATAAGGGAGAAATGGCAAGACTTTGATTTCCATTGAAATTAATATGTTTTCATCTCTTCCAAGAACTTTGCTTTGGAACTGGCAAGTCCTGTCTTTTAAGTGTTGAATGAGTAGCTGGAAGACTTCTCTCTAAAATTTGTAATGTCTTTTGCTTTCTCCAGAGAGAAGGAGCTTGGCAGGATTTTTAGAAGAGTCTCAGAGCTGGTCTCTGATAATTATCACTTTGTGTTACAGTTTGTTGCTCAATTCTAATACCAATCTAATTTTGTCATGAGAGGCCTCACAAATCATCCAAACTTAACACTGGCTTTATTAGCCTTGGTGAATGTAATTTTCCAGCTAGTTATGTGAGATCTGCTGTTGAATTCAAGTCCAATTTGAGATTCTGTGTAGTTGCCATTGAGCTGAGTAGCCAACAACAATAGCTTCTGTGAAGAACAAACAATTTCAGGTTTGTCTTGCAGCCACAGTTGTTTTCTGGGCTTCCCTGAGAAAGCTTTACTCTAAGGTCTTGTTCAGTATGGGACTAATAAATACTATCAGGCTCTACAAGTTCATTGTTGTGTGTGTATACTATTTGAAGTTAACATTATCTTACTTGACTTGTGTTGGCTTTTAGATGAGGTTGTGAAATTCTCTCCAATTTTATGGTAATTGCTGTATGTGGTACTAGAAATTTTGCTTGTATCTTGGAAGGAAAAGTTGAAACTTGACTGAAATGTTTGGTTTTTGAGGACATCAAGTGTAAGAAGTTATTCTGATATAAATTTGACTATGCAGAAATCTACTAAATGCAGTGTCACAATGTCATAGTAGTAACATCATACCTTCAGATCTGCCCTCACATGGTTCATACTGACTTTCTAGTGCCTCTTGTTCTTACACCCTCTTACATTTTAAACTAATTTGGTGTAGATTTTATTTGATACAGGACTAGGAAAATGTAGGGCTCAGTCATAGAATAATAGAATTTCCTAATCATCAGCTAAAACTTCTGTTTTACAGGCAATTGAGAAGCTACAGGCTGGTGCTCTTGCAACAGATGCAGTGACTGCAGCACTTATCGAATTAGAGGTATGAATTTCTGACTAGTAGTAAATATGTCTCTTGGGTAAATCTTACTAGACCTTTCTGTAGGGGGGTATTAAGTGGGAAATCTCAGTGGATTTTTGGTTTTGTACTACACTAATTTTGTCTTTTACTTTTTTGCTGTATTTTGGTGTTTAAGTACTTTATAAAAATTCAAATAAAAGTTTTCTAGTTGGTGCAATTTGGTTGTCATCTTAGGTATGCCTTATCACATAGTATTTACCCTTTAAGAATAAATGCAGTGATTGAAGACTTATTGAACACTGTGTAAGGACCTTTATTTCTGACTTGCTGAGCTACAGACAGATTGCTCTGGCTTTGCTTCTTAGGGAGGGGAAAAATATCCTGCTGGTTCAGATTATGATGACAAAATATGTGCAGAGGAATAGGGCAAGTAATGCTTTTATTTCAAAGCAGTACTTGTTAATTAAGATAGAACATCTTGATGAGCAGCTGCTGCTGAGGTTTTTGGAAAAGTGTCTTTTTGGAGTGATGAGGTTTTTGTAGCATCTGCCTGCAGTGAAGGTCCCATGAAATAATGTAGAAGTGAGTAAAGCTAAATATTTCTGGGAGGTAAATGAGGCAGTTTGGTCTTTGTCCCAGATCCACTAATCCCTCATGACAGTAATGATGGAAACAGGTATCCTTCTTCTCCTGTAAGTAGCAATTGCTTCTTCCTCTCCAACTTTATTAGTAAAAAAAAAAAGGCAGTCAAGGTAAGTGTTGTGCTGTAAAAATAATTTCCTGTGCTTGGAATGTCTGGTAGTATTCCAGGAGGATTAGCAGTGGATTTGCTTTCCCAGATGTTGGGCAAGTGTTCATTAAGGCGCTTGGCGGGGCTAGCACCAGGCAGGCAGTGCACACTGCAGTGTGGTAGACATGCTGACTGGGAGCCAGGGCTTCAGTCCCACCGTGAGCTTGGCAAGTGCCTTGGCTCTCAGCCCTCCTGTGGGTCTCACTGAGCTGTTCAAATATGCTTTCATGTGTTATCTCCCACATTAGAGTGTAGCTGGCAGAAAGCAGCAGGTATCTCTAATGGAGGTATTTACGATGCACTTCCCTAAGCTCACTGAGCCTGCTCTCGCTCCACGAGGCTGGTTTGTGTGTCAGCTCCCTCCTCAGTGAAAACCAAAATAAAAATCTACCTTAGGTTGTGATTTTTATCATGTTCCTGAGCTACAGAGGAAAACATATTTTGAGAAGCTTAACTGAACAGTTATAGATCTATTTGCAGCTGTGTGGGGGGTAAATATTTTATGTTTTTGTTATCCCCAAGAGACTTTGCTTTTACTTCAGTAGATTTAAATACTCCAAAGTATCTTCTATAGGAGGTCATGGCTTTAAGATGAAATGAAAAAGTTTTTTCCAATTACTCCAATCAGAAACCTTTTTCTCCTTATCTGTCTTGCTACTACTGTGCTAATGCCTGCCATTATTGAATTTTCTGGTTCTGCAGTTGTCTTAGGTAGTATTTTTATGTATTGTGTTGCACAAAACCTTTTTTGTCCCCCTTATCCTCTTTTTAAGATAAAATGTTATTTTGTTCAGGTTATACTGCAGTCATTAATGTCATTATTTGCTTTCATTTACTCATTAAGTGATTTATATAATCTCTTAATTGAGAGTTCTATCTGTTACTAGACTAGGGAGTACTGGGTTTGGGGTTTTACCTTCTTGTAGATTCAAGTAGTTAGTTATGCAGTTACATTTGAGGAAAAGTCAAATTTGTACCCGAACCAGAAATTGTGTGATTTGCAGTGGCAGTTTTTTGGATCTGTTATGAGAAACTTCCAAGTGTTAGACTGTCTGCTTCCAAAATATGGTGAGGTTTGTTCTGAACACCTCCCGAGACATCTCTGTCACTTCTGGAGCTGCATCTTCTGGTTTAGTACTGGTGGCATTTCTGTTGCTCTATGGAAAACAAACTGCAATGTGGCAAGTCAGCAAAGCAATCAGAATAGTGTTTCTCATTAATTGCAAGATTTTCTGAGTAAAAATATAAGTTTGTGTTGAGGGTCTCTCTAATGAGCTGTCACTCCCTTTTGTTTATGCTTTAGCATAAACATAATGTATTTTAGCATTTGCAGTTGGCAAATACCTAACAAAAATCTCTGTGAAACTGTTTTCTTGGCTCTCTGTACCACAAAGGAAGATGTAGAACGACAAAAGATTGTAGTAAATGGTAACTGATTTCATTGTGAAGTATACTGATGGTAACTTCTTGATACTTTGGTTTCTGCAGGACACATTGCTATGAGTTTATTTGAAATATTTAATCACTTTTACAGTTCTCTCAGACTTTTAATGCTGTATTCCAAACATTTGTAGTCTTTGCAAGGCACAAATATCTTTTCATGGAAATCTCACAAAAGATGCATTTTTTTCCTCAGTTCCACTCAATTACAGAGCTCCTGTTAGACAGGATTACAGCTCATCCAAAAGGCATCACTTCAAAGACTTGTTGAGGCACAAGAGCTGCTCTTGATCTTTTATGAGCAGGTTGACAGTTTGCTTGTGGTGTGCTGTCTGTGTTTTGTTTTGTCAGGCTCTAAGTGCAGAAAGAACAGCCTTTTTTTGTTGGACTGTGTGGCTCTCAAGTGAAATGGTGTTCTGTGAATATGGTGATAATGCTCATAGTTAACTAGAGGAAAAGGTGGATTTCTTTTGCAAAGGAACAAGACTGACACAGAATATTGTAAAACAACTGTGCTGGTCTTCATAAGCATCAGCTGTGTTGATAAGGTCATTGAGGCAGGTTTGTGTTCTGGTTTGAGAACTCTGGCATTGCAGTGAAATAGATGCACATGTTACCTCTGTCAGTCTTTGGTGATAAAATGGCCTGGACAGGGTATTTCATAAGACTCATTATTTACTGTTTACTTCTGCAAAGACTTTATTGCAGTACTGGTAATTTGTGCACTCTTGCTGTCAGCCACCATATGATGCCTGGATTTTTCTTGAACCACTATGAAATTATTAAACAAATTTTTTCTGTGGCAGGGAGGAGACCCCATCCAAGCCATTTAAAACGTGCTGTTTTTAGCAAAACCACATGTTTATTTGCATTTATGTCTGGCTGTGAGAAAATGATGCAATTTCAAGCTTTTCTTTGACTATGGAGCACTTTATGAAGTCTACTGATCAGGTACTAGAGACAGGAACATACAGTGGTTGTGAAAAATGATGAAGATCTCAAGTTGTTACTAAGTTTAGTGTAATCCTTTATTAATATGTATGTAGATTACTTGTTTCTTTATCTGACTTCAGTAGAAGATTCTTTATGAATGTAATTCAAATTGGGAGTTAATATGATTGATGGGGAAGCAGATGTCACATTTTGGGTTCCAGTCTCCTTCCTACTGAAACTGCTCAGTTTATTTTGCATGTTGTTATTGTGGATCAATGCAAAGAATGTTTTGGACCTGTTGCTCTACTCAAGCATCATGTTTCTGTGGTTGTCAGTGAAATCTTGCAGTGAAAAAAACCTTTTCCTTGATGAATTGGTTTTTTTTCTCTGTTTTTTTTTTATTATATTCTTAGTAATTAAGATTTTTGAATATACAGTCTTAGTCCCAAGGATTTGTCTTTCAAGCAGAAGCATCCTTGTTGTATTAAGGCAGTCACCATAGATGAACTTCTAAAGGGTAACGAACTGGAAGTTAATTCTTGTTAAAAGCAGTGCTATGATGTTTTGCTGCAGAGTGACCAACAGTAATTTGTAACAAAAGTATTGTCTAAAAGCATTTTTGCTCGTGTAATCGAAAGGGATGTGACTCATCCTTGTAGTCTATTGATTGTCATTAAATTCTCACAGAAAAATAACTTCTAAAATTACAGTATGTGGAAAGAAGTGGCTGTAGACTTTGAATCTGTTTTAGAAGTTACAAATAAGCCATGGCCAAAACTGTATCAAAGATGGATGGAATGTTCTTTCATGTTCATTGAAAACTGAGCATTATAACAATTTGACTAGATGTGTTACAGAGTTGAGGAACATCTTCAAGCATTCCAGCTTTGACCACAGCTAGAAATTTCAGGATGCCTGTATTTGCTGCCAGAACATTTATAGATACATTTTGGAGTAAAAGGGATTCTAAAAATGAAAATTATACCCTCAGAAGCTCGAGAGTTTTTGCAAGATGGGTAACTTGGAAAAACAAAACTCTTATTTCACGCCTTAAAGCTTTCTCTTTCCTCTTTTGCTACAGGTTTACATGGTAAGTTAGAGATGCTTTGTGGAGTAATTGCCAGGAAGTCTAGTATTTTTCACAGAATTGAAGAATTATATTTTTTAAAATGCTTTGAATAGCCATTAGTTTGTCTTTTGTTTGCTTACTGTTCTGTGGTAGCAAGGCTTGCTGTTAACATGCAAAGCTCAGGCTTGGTTTGCTTGATTGTCTTATTCAGTTTCCTTAGAAACAATTCCAAGATTGCTGCTTGTGGCTTTAAAAAAAATGTATGTTCCTGAAGATACCTTTTTCTCTTTTCTTATCCTCCCTTTTCCTGGACATGTGCTCTGGTTGGGTTCTTCCCCATTTTATGGTAGTCAGGTCTTGCAATGCTGCATTTTTCTGTCTGAGGATATGAAGAGACTTTCACTTAGGTCAGTTTGTTTCTTCCCTCTTTGAAGGCATTCATGCTTCTGTTTAAATGTTTCTGCATTCCTTGAAAGTTTTGAATTTTCATTTCAAAATGCACCTTAATATTTATACATTTTATTCCTTCACTTGCCTATCAGACTCTTGAAATCTTTTGGTCAGACTTTGCAGAGATTCATGTTTTCAAAAAGAGATTGTGTTGTGTATTTCATGTTTTTGCCTATTCATAGAGGTAGGTGTGAATATCTTGTTTCCATCTTTTACATAAAGGTTTTCCCCTACCTTGTTTCAAAGGCTTTTATCTCACCTCAGAGACACTCAGGTAGATATCAAAAATTCCATGGGTTCACACCCAGTTTCTCTAAAGCTGTTTTCAGATTGCCTTTCAGATGTGTGAAGTTAAACCATCTTCCTCTTAGGAATTCTGAGACTATTTTCTTAATTGAATGCCATCTGATTCTAAAGCTAATTAAAACTCTACAGAAATTTTGAACAGATTCTTGGAATTTGGTCTTTATTTCTCTTTACTGGACAGGTTACTCATGTTGTATCTGGCAAGATTCCTTCTGAGTCCTAAAAGGAGCGTTACCCCACCAAAGAGACATCTGCAGTTTGGTGTAGAGTTCTTACTTATCAAAAATTCTCTAGTATTTTAATAAATATTCTGTAGGGAGAAATAGGTGATGTTCCCTTTGTCTTTAGATTCTCTGAGTAAATTAGCTCTTGGTGCATCCTTGAGGTTGTGCCAGTGAAGGTGCTATGCCAAAGCACGTAGCACATACAGATCCTTAGACATAAAGTGAGCTCTGTGTCCTGTATTTTTTCCCATCCCTCTTTTGGTTATTCACCTTTACCAGATGCTAGAGCCCTTTGTGCCTTTTGTGCAGAGGGATTCTGGACAGTGTTACCAGGAGTTCTTTTCTGGTGGGTCCTTCTAACTCCCTTTATTTGGCCATGACACTACTCCTGGGATAACAGCTGTCTCTGCATTATGGCAGTGACAAATCTGTGCAGCACAGCATTTTTCCTCATTGCCCATTCTTTTGAGTACAATGCACTGAGTGAATGTGTTTGGAACAGAACATTAGAGATTTCTCTCCAGACTCACAGGTGTTTGCACTCTGGTCACCCAGGGGCAGAGGACTTGGGCAGCACTAGGAGCAAGCATTGTTCATCCTAAGCATTCCTGGTTTTACTGTGTCTTCCAGACCTTTCACTGTTTGCTTTCAATTCCTTCCACTACTTCTCTGCTCCTTTTTTTTTTTTCTAAACTTCTCTGACTTAATTTTCTTCATATTTGTAGAGCCTGGGGAGCAATGAAGCCAGTTAAGCCAGTGGCTACTCTGAGTCTTCTGCCTTTTCAAGGCCATAATCTGTTTCTAAATGTGTTTTCCCCCATCCATCTCCTTTCTACAGAAAATCATTTGTGCACTCTATACTGTAAATGTTTCATTATCCTAAAATCTTTTCAAATTTACTCATTTGCTGTGAGGTGTAGCTGTCAAAATGAACGACAAAATGAATATACACAGTGAATTGGAAGAAGTGTTGTGGTATGGAATTAAATAGGATGGGATAAAATAGGATAAAATCCTGTGCTGCTTCAGAAGGAAAAAGCAGAAAATGGAGGCCAGTTTCCTGATTATGTATTAGTCAGGGATCTTGTATTCATGATTCTTCAGAAAGATAGTGTTTTGGTGACTCAAACACTGAGAACTCTTTACATGTCTCTGTAAATTTGAAACAACATCTTGCAGAACAGATTTTTGAATTTTCTCACTACTTGCTCATTTGAAATTTAATAAAAGCTAACTGACACTAGATTATTTTTCATTTCTGTGTGCTCACCTCTCTTATTTCCTGAAATTCATAAATTAGTATGTTCAAAACCCATCCAATTAATTTTAAATATAAGACAGAACTTTGAGCTGTTTCCAGTAATTTGTTTCCTGATTCCTGAGTTTTTATTACTCACCAGTGAAATGAGGTGTCATAAATGTTCACAGGTGGTCTGGACAAGCATTGTTCTTTGCCACATCAGGTTGTTAAACTGTAGTAATTTGCACATAGTAAACTCTGAAAGCATGCAGCATCTCTATGAAATTGGATTTAGCTGTTACCTCTCTTTGTCCTGTATTCCTTGCATCTAGGAGAGGAGATTGTATTGAGCTGGCAGTGAGACTGCTGAACTGTGCTGCTTTGAAATATCATGGTCTGACACTAGAGGGGATGTTCTGATAAAATGGAAGGGTAAAAAGGGGTTTAGTTCTAGCAAGCAGAACTCACTCTTTGACAACCTTGGGTTTGTTAAAAGCCACAGAAAGTCTTAACAAAAAAAGGAGTTAGGTTTATGATGTTGTTAAAATGTTGTTCCATAGTTTCTATGAAATAAGAATTGGTTTTTAGTCGAGAAGCTTCCAGACCACAGTCCTTGTGCTAACTGACAAGTAGGAATTTTACCAAGTGAATTGTTAGTGATGCCAGTTCTTCATTTCTGCATGTGGAGCTGCAGTCATGGGCTTAGAATGTTCAGAAGAAGGACAGTTCTGCTTTTCTGTGGTGCCATACTTAGGAGTTTCAAAGGTAGATTGGTCTGTGCAGTGGTAGTAAGATGTTACTTAAATGTTACTTGATGGGTTAAGGACCAAGCAAAGTGTGTACTTTGGGGGAGGGAGAGATTTTCACTCCTGTTGTTAGGCTTTTGCTTGCTTAGAAATGATCATCTGAAGTTATTGGTTGATTGGTTTTTATATTTGTACATTTTTACATTTGAGATACATCACACCCTACAGAAGTGAAGTAATTTTAGATGCTCTGTTCAAATTGCCCTTGTTTTTGTTGTGGAAGATTAAACTACCAAAATAAGAAAATGCGCTGCATCAAGATCAGTGTCATCAGATCAGTTATACAGAGGTTTTGATCCAGTCTGTCATGGATATGGCCTTATAATGTTTTATTCTTATTTTTAGGATTCTCCTTTTACAAATGCAGGATTGGGATCTAACCTAAACCTTCTGGGTGAGATAGAATGTGATGCCAGTATAATGGATGGAAAGTCATTGAATTTTGGAGCAGTTGGAGCACTGAGTGGTATGTTAATTATGTATTATAAAGCTAACTACTGATTTATGTGCAAAGATCAGTTTTGGGGTTTGTTACTGTTTTGAAGGGGGACGCGTTGTAAATTCTGCTGTGTTTAAATAAATTCTGCTCTTTAGAAAAGGAGGCATTCCTGCTCCCTGAAATTCTGGTTTGTGTTAATTTATTTGTGTTACATGTTTTATTAGTTCACTGATAATCCTTTGACGTAGCACAATTGTGTGATACCACACACTATTCACAGTGGGACTCAGTTTGCTCAGATGAATTTGAGGAATGATAATTTCATAATAAAATTCAGTTGTTAAAAAATATTGCAAGCATTTAAATTAGGCTTTTTATTTGGTTTTGTGCATTTATTTGCATATGGGACTTATTTAATATGAGAACTAAAGTGTTTCTCTCTTTTGTCTAGTTTTAGCTTTCAGTACAAAACAAATATAAAGTCCCAAACTGGGATTGTTGAGGTTTCATTCTAAGTACATGTACAGCCTTAGCTGTTACTATTGAATAGCTTTTCTGACAAGATTTCAAGCTTTGTTCTTTATCCTAGAATACTTCTAAACTGTGGTAATAGCTTCCTCATGTAGATATAAATCTAAAATAAATAGTAAAATTAAGTATTTCAAGCCTTGTTTGTTACAAAATGTATCCATCCAACCGTGGGGAAGGAGGAAATTGAGAGGGAGAGAGAGAGAGAGAGACAGCTGTAATTTCTGTTCTGGCCAGATAGATCCAAATGAAAATTCCACCTGGAAAAATTAATGTTTATAGACATCTTTGACCCTTAGCTACAGTAGATTTTACATGAGATTTCTGTGGTAGGAGATCACTCCTCCTATTTCAATATAGTTTGTTCTTTTAAAAAAAAGTGAGGGAGGTGTTGAATAGAAGGCCTTGTCACTACTAACAGCATTGGAAGGGAAAACTGAAGAAGTTGTTACTACATTGGAACATAAGGTGTCTCTTAATGACTTGACAAACCTTGGGAATTAAAGGAAGCTGAGTTCCACTGCCAAAATGAACACTGTGGCGCTGTGAGGAAAACTGTTTTAAAGTTTTGTTCCCATGATTTGCTAATTTTTCTTTTTTAGGAATCAAGAATCCAGTTTCGGTTGCAAATAGATTGTTGTGTGAAGGGCAGAAGGGGAAACTCTCTGCTGGCAGAATTCCACCCTGGTAATTGCTTTGTTCTGCTTGACTTTTCTTCAGTCTTTGGTCTCTACTGCATGGATGCAATATTTGAAGGTTTTATCTCACCCAGGGAGGCTGATGCTGTTTTACATACCAGTGATAGTGTGCCTTTAAAAAGAAGATAAGCTTTGTTCTCTGATCTTGAAACTTCTGCACTCAGTGGAAGGAAATATTAGATATAGATGGCAACATCGTTTTGTGATAGTTTCTGTCTGTCTGATTATTTCCAGTTGTCATAGTTAATACTTATGTTTGTTACTGTAGCCTTTTGAAAATCCCAAAAAACATCAATATTAAAGGGAAATCCTGCTCCCTTTGCCTCAGTCCAGCTTTAACAAAAAGCAAGTTCTTAATAAGTATAGAAAAAAATCCTATTTTACTGCCTTTGTGACTTTGTGGAAATGCACAGTGTTTAGTAACTTACTCTTATTTTAAAGATAAATTTAATAATATTTACAACAAAAGTGAAAACAAGCAGTCCCTCATTGAGATGGATATAAAATTTAGATGGAAGTGGTAAGTATTTAATGCAGAATAACTTCAAATGTTATTGCCTCACTTTGGAAAGAATCCAAGAAGTGTGTCAGAGTTGATTGCTGTTAAAACCAGATTATTTTCATTGGTAGTTTAAATTGACAGGTAGAGGACTTGAGTAATTCGTTCATATTGACTGCTATCATCCGTTATCATACCTGTGGCAGAATTTGCTGCTCTTTGCCAACTAGTAGTCAGTATTTGCAGAAGTATTAAACCAGCATTTATGTAGTTTAAAAAATTTTAATTATTAAATTCATAAATTTTACTTTCCTTATTGTAGTGTTCTGTAAAATTTGACAGATTTTGCATTTTAAACACTCCTTTAATGGATGAAGAACAGAGTAATTATGGAGAGGTTTACTAAAGAATAGGAACTTTAATTTCAGTAGCTGTTAGCTGCTCATTTCCTTAGCTGTCAGAAGAAAATGAGGCTTTGCTGAGGAACATTAGAACGGGAAATGAGTGTGAAATGTGTTTCTTTGGTGTTCCAGAGGTAGCAGTGAAGTCAGCTACAGGAGCAAGCACTTGGGATTGTTTTACTTGTATCATCAGTGTGCCTATTGTAAGGAAGAGCACTTGAGTATTTTTCTGTGGCTTTATGACCTAGTTTATGATGCTATTATTTTAGAAATACTGAGTGGAAAAGGAACTATATCCCCTTGCCCTCCAAGGGTAGGAGTAAATCCTTTGAGGACTATGCAGGGCTAGCAGATGCTTTTAAAGACAGGGTAGCTCAAATCTGGGGGTGAGAGATGAGCTGTCTTTGGAACCAACACATGCAGTTTGCTGTGCAAATGTTGTGCACTTGGGTTACCTGATAAATATTTTCATCTCCTCTTTTCCCCCTTCTGGATTTTGAATGCACATCTTACTAGGGCAGATCTTTTACCCTGGAAACAGTCTGTACTAGTGGGATATGATGGGTTATGCTTTGGGCTTGCTGTGGTGGATGTGCTGTACACAGAGGGTATGCCAGGGTCAGGATGATAAAGTTCATGTTCGTTGAAGGTGATGGTGTGGAGGATTTCATGCCTTGCCTTTCTGGGTTGCCATAACACATTGTTTTGGGACTGAAATACATTCCTGCCCGAGTTGGGAATATTAAGAGTCAAATGACAAGAGATTAGCCATATTTTGGCATTCCTGGGAAGTGTCAGGAATCTAGTAAGTGATTTTTAATTGTAAAGATATGTGATTTTCATCTTTCATTGGCATATAGTGTATTGGGGAATCTTCCAGATGCTGCTTAGCCTGAGAACCTGCTTAAAGAAAGCTATGGTAGAGACTGTGCCTATAGCATGATCTAAGCTAGCTTAATGTTTGCTGCCAGAAATGTTTGGCACATGACCAAGCAGGAAAAGTTCAGGAGCTGTGAGGTTAGTAAAAGTGGCATTAGGGAGGTTTTTTGCTGTAAAGGAACACGTGGAGACAGTTTGCTTGGCCTGTTTACCCCTGTGCAGCATACATTTTCATAGTGGCAGTTCAAAACCAATTCAAAGTGGTGTATTTCTGATTTTTCCATGGAAGAAATTCCAGTGAGTGTGAATTAAGTTATTCAGAGGTGGTAAGCTTATTGGGAAGGAGGGATCAAGTGTCTGAACTGATGTATCTAATGTGCTGTCAGTTGCTCTGTAGAGTGTATCCTTCTGGATCAGTCTCTTGTTGTATTATTTAAAACACAGAATTCCACTATCCAAATAGCATTTAAAAGGTTTAGAGAAACCCTGAATTCATGGTGCAGTTGTTGAAACCTATAAGGTCCTGACATCTTTCTGTCCTACTTCATTCAGCTTGATATTGTCAGCATTTTCTCTGATGCAGGAATAGAAAATACTTAACTTGTAAATACTGCACAATCTCATGTAAGATATTCCTTTTCTTTTTATGGCTTTTACAAAAACAAGTACTTCTGTAATTGCATGGTTACAAACTGGATGAACCTTTGGAAGTGGTCTCTGGTCAGAGTAATGGATTAGGTGTTTTGTAGTAACAAGCTTGAAGATTTTCTGTTTCCTACTATGAAACCTTGACCTAAGGAAAAAGACTTCTTTACATCTGTCTGCTCTTAAATGTATGTTGGTAAGATTTGCAGGACAGCACAAATACACTTAAATGTCTCCTTTCTTAGAACTCCTTAGTAGTACTGACATCCAGTCTGTGTCCATATCCCTTTCTCAATAATAACTGTATGGGAAAGAATTCCTTGTTAGGTTTTTTTCCCCCCTTTGGATATACAGGGATTTGTAATTGCTTTGCAGCTTTACAGTATTGTGTGCAGGATACAAACTCTGTGTTACTTGTAGGGCAGTGGGTAGTTAAAAAAGCTCCCAGGGTGAATGAAGACTTGCACCACCTTTTATCTCTGCTCTGCAGTTCTTCAGAACAATTTCTTCTTTGTCACACTGATTTCAGAGTGATTGCTACATTTTATAATAAAGTGTTGCAAAATGTTTCCTGCAGTCAGGATCACCATGACCATGAACTAAACCTTGTCACACTTCTGTTCAGCTTGGAGCAGCCTGTTTCCCTACGGCCCATGTTAAATGGGCCTGGTTGGAGTCTTCAGCACCAGCATAATCATGTTCTTGGAGAAAATTGCCTAAAAAGACCATTTAAGAGGCCTTTACTTATATTTTCTATTAATATGACCTAGTGTGCCTGGAACTGGAAAGCACATCTGAGCACCACCTCTTTGCTGGGAGGGTGTTTTCATCTGCTGTGTTCTGAGCTATGAAGAACTACAGAGTACTCTGTCTGATATATTTGCAAGAAAAATCTTTATGTCCTGTTTGTGCAGACCCAGCTTTCAGAGTAGCAGAAAATAAACTCATTCATCCTTTGTGTATGTATTTGTTTTTCCCTTCCCTTTGGAAAATTCCATTTTGAATTAGCCTCTAGGCTTTTGAAACTTGGGGTGGTTTTGACTGCTTTCTGTAGTGCACTGGCTTTATTCCCTCTTTCCTCTCCCCCAATAAATCAAGCTTGGTGGTAGTTTTGTTTTTATGTACAGACAACAAAGCACTGAGAACCTGATGCTATTTATCTTGTAAACAGTTTATTTTAACTTTTCTGTGATTTTGTTGTCCTTTAAAGATCTGAACTGAACAGTTTAAAAAAAGGTGGATGATCTCTGTGGTGAGATATAGCCTCAGTTTTCTGCTCTGACTTATTTAATGGGTCTTTGGGACTAAAACTGTGTGTGTTATAGGAGGGAAAGGGATCTAGGAGTTAAGGACAGAAATGTGAACAAACTAAAAGTCACATCACATAAGTTAGAAGACACTCTTGGGTGTTTTTTTGCACTCTTCATAAATACTAGTACATTTTCTGTTATTAAGTATTAAAAAGGCAGTTGTGAAACTGCTTGTAAAACACAGTGCTTCTGACTGACCTGTGCTTGAATTATCATATATCAAACTCACAGTGTTGAGTTTGATGCATTTCCCACCTAACCTTTCTCTCTGTGTAAATTATTTTCTTGAAAAGAAAGTGCTTCTTTGCTTCCCAAAAATGTATTGTTTGAAAAATACCAAACCCATTTTCTTTTAGACATTGAAGAATACTACTAAATTAGCTTTGGCTACAGTTTGCATATCTTTTTTATGTTAATATTGAAAGTTTTTTATGTTATGTGTCAGTGCCAGGTTGTTTCTTGAGCATTAACTTACCTAACAGTAGATGCTTGAGTTCTGCCAAAGTACCCAATAACTTATCCTACAGTATCTTGCAACGTGAGCAATTCTTACCTGGAGCTGCACTAACAATGGTAAGAAATATGCATTTAACAATTCAAATTCTCATTTAGATCAACCTTTGGTGAGACTTGTGTAAAGAAAGGCTGGGCACACCTCTTGGATTGGTTAAATCATATAGAAAATAGAAAATACCACCACAAGATACTATATAATGAAAGCTGCAGGTGTTGGAAAGAAAACCTAAGTAGGATTAATGCCAACAAATTTGCTGTATCAATAGTGTTCTCAGAAACTGAGAACTGTGTGGCCTCAGGGACTACTTTGTAGCTGGAATAACTTCTTTAGGTTCATCTTCATAACTCTGGTATTTCTGTAAAACTTTTTCCAATTTGCTGAAAATTCTTAGTCTTTGCTTCTTGTGTCCATTGGGCAGTTGTGTTATTCTTAACTTCATTGTCCATTTTTGAAATGGGATTGGAAGTAGTTGTCTTTTATTGTGTTGCACAGGAGCTTGATGAAAGTGTCACATTTCCAGCTACTACATACCCTTTTTTTGGCAATAAGATTAATTTCTTTAAGGGGAAACAACATGAGGTTTGCTTTCTCTTCTATCCCTAAAAGTTCCATGTGTGTGTATAGTTTTTGCTCTTGTTTGTTGTCACAGCAGTGTGTTGTGTCTCACTACAGTAAAGTGTTCAGTACTGACTAGAAAACAGCTCAGATGGCTGGAGTTTTTTACAAATATATTTAAAATTAAGTGGGCTAGTCTCATTTGCAAATGCTTGATAAAACTCCACGAAATAGACCTTAATCCTTCTAAGGGAAGTTAGTTTTTAGCTTGTGTTGTACTTTTCAAAATACTTCTTGGTGTTCCTTTGGCACTGGCTGGCTTTACTGGAAATACCTCATCATTCTCACCTTTCTCATCCCATATATTTGGTCTTCAGGGTTCTGCTAAGTTGTTACAGAGAGCAAGACTCAAGACAACTCTGTCCTGTTTTAGCTGCAGTTGAAAGCTGATGCTGTTTCATAACGAATTTCCAATTTAATAGCACTTGATTTTGTCCAGTAATAAATTTAATGTCAGAGCTGCATAATCTTTTAATGAAACTACATGAAGTTGCCAAATGTAATCATAGCAGACAGTCCTGTGAAATATAGACAGCTTATGATTTAAAAAATGACCAAGCCAAGTAGAAAAAAATAATTGCAAGCAAAGGGGGATTTGTTATATGGTTTTGTTTAAACTCCCTCTTCTGTGTCTCCTAGCTTTTTAGTTGGTGAAGGAGCTTACAGATGGGCAGTTGATCACGGGATACCAGCATGTCCTCCAGGTATCATGGCTACAAGTGAGTAAACTGGTGGTGTCAGTAGGAAGAACAGGACAGAGTAACTTTAAATGGTGCCTCATCTTTTGAGGTGTACATCACTTCATTGTTCTTAACATTCAACTAGCTTGTGGTGTTATGGTCTATAAGGGTTGGTTAAGTTTACTAATTTTCTAATAAGTATCTGAATAGAAAGAATTGGAAACTATTACTTTAGCTGCATTTTAGCAACATTTGATTTGAGTGGTTCTGTGACTGTAGGACTAAATCCAATGATGGACTTCTTTTTAACCAAAATGTAGGCTCTTTAAAAGCTCAGTCCTACAAGTCTCCTGTTGTGATCCATCTTGGATCCTAACAGCACCAACTAGCTGTGTATCAAAATTCAGCAGATGCCAGTTTGTCTCTGAGATTGTGTAGTTACACCCATCTCTAGGTCTTTGTCCAGAGCTGCTCTTGTCTAAATAGGCTGTCAAATTAATTTGCCTCTTTTTTTTGGGTTTTTTTGGGGTTGTTTTTTGTTTGTTTGTTTGGTTTTTTTTTTTGTTTTGTTTGTTTATTTGTTTGGGTTTTTTTGTTTGTTTTTTTTTTCTCAATGTAAGGCTTCACCTAATCTGATAGAATAAGCCAATCTGGAAAACAGACTTGGATCATACTGTATACTAACCCTAGTTTCTTAGAAAAGCTTCTTGTCTTAAAATTAAATAAGTGATTATGTTATATTGATACATCATCTATGAACTAGGCTAAAAATGAGTGCACAAAAGAGAATGTGGTTCCCTTCCTTCTCTTCTTCAGCCCCTCTCTCTTTTGGAAAGTGCCATTCCTAGCAGTCTGTAGTTTGTTCTGGGTGAGAACGTGCCCTGTGCTGCCTGGTGAGCTTATGCAGCAAAGAAATCAGAAGTTATTACCCAAAGAAGGAGGAGATTAGGAATGTTTATTTTACAGTAAACAGTACTGCTGCTTCAGATACCTGACTTGTCCCTAGATCAGAGGTTGAAACCCAGGGTCCCTTTCACCCTTTTATTGGGTCTAATCTTAAATGTAGATAAATACCAAGAAACTGCAGCTGAGAGTTGTTGGTACTCAGTGCTGAAGTGTAACCCCTGAAACAGTGGCACTGTTTTGTTTGATCACACCAGTTTTCATATGTGTTCACAACACATTGCATTTTGAACAGCCAGTTTTGATCTCTAGCTCCACATGACTGAAACTTTGGCTCTATCCATCTGCTTTCTAAAACAGCATTTGCAGAACACTTTTATTTCTCTGGCTCTAAAAAGAGTGAAAACACTTAAAGCTTTGAAGTTTTTTTGGGGGGGAGGAGAGTTGCCTTTTTCTTTTCTTTTTAGTAAAGTTGTTGCTACTTACATGCCGGAGATGCTTCATAAAGAAGGTTCCTTGACTAATTCTGTTTACATGCACAGATTTCAACTGTTTCTAGTACCACTGGGTTTCTCTTGTGACAAAGATGATTAGATTGTGGCATTAATTGCCAAGGGATACATTTGCTAGCTACTATGTACCCAAGTCAGAGCAAATCTAGGCTTTACAGTTTAAAAATAGGGATGGCCTCTGCTAGTTTGGTTTGTCTAATCCATACTATGAATTTACGTTGGAGAAACATAAGAAGAATAATCCCAGCCAATGTATTTTCACAGTCCTGGTCCAAAAGACCACTAATGGCATTTTGTCTCCACAGTACATTCAGTATACTTCTATTTAGCAAAACAGTTGGCATTGAAACAGTTGAAACAACCAGAACTGACAAGTTAATTTTGCAGTGTAGTTATTAACACAGTGTATCTGAGTTTTTTTCTTTGGAAAGAACAATGCAGGAGTAAACAAAAACCTGACAAATCAGTTCCAGAAAATGTTACACTGATTCCCATCCCAGTTCTTAGCAAAGTAAATCTTGTACTTCATTGACCTCTGGTCTATGGGCTTGGAAAATGACCATTAACATGTGTGACAACATGGGATTGTTACATGTGGAAAGGAATTGAAAACTATCTCACAGGTAACATGTAAGAAGCCAAATTAAATTTATCCAGTGTTACCATGAAAGGAAAGTTAGATATGCTTAAGAAACAATCAAAGAGAATGTTGTTTCCAAGCAACCACAAAGAGACTTCATCTGTAGTGAGCTGTTTTGTTAAATAATGTACCAGTCTGCAAAAAAAGGGAGACTTTTTTGATTGTGCTTGCTGCCATTGCTGTGGTAAAGTTTGCATGAAGAGCTGGGGGTAAATTAACTAGAAATCATTTATCTTCTGAATAGCTCTGTAAAACAAAGAACTGAACTAATTGCCAGACATCAGGAAAATATGTTTAGTAAATTATTTACAAAAAACTAGACTGAAATCCCCCCCCTCCAAACCTCTGACCCAAATTTAGAAGTGAACTCACAGTAAGTATTGGCAGGGAGAACTAATGTGCATGTTTTGGCTTCTCTGTGCTGCACATGGAAAATATATTCTTGAAGTTGTCTTCCTCTGTCTCCCTTTTCTTGGACCTGAGATGAGCAGAGTAAGGTTACAGCTGCTGTGAGTAAGGCTGGGGGGACAGGAGGTTGGTTTGCAGGGCTGGAGCTTCCCTGTGATCAGTATCAAAGGCAGGGTCACGATCAGCTTCACGGTCACGCTCCATAATTCTCTCAGAACTAGCCAAGTATCTAAGCCCCAAACTGGAAGCATGTTTTAAACCATGTTTCTTGTTGAATTACATCAAGGTTTTGTCAAGGCTCACTTGCTTTGTCTTCTTGGGTTTGTCAAGTGTGTGAGGAAATGGGATTTCTACCATTTGTAGAAGCCTGGTGACTTTCCAGTGTACAGAGTGGGTGGTTTTAAAAAAACCCCAAACACCTGAAATGTGATCTGTCTATATTGCCCACAGTCTGCAAGGAAGCTGAATTTATTAATCCCTGCCCAAACTAGAGCCTACAGTATAGAGCCCATACTGGCTTTTCCCAGCACTTTGTTGCCCCTGTGCTGGAGAGACTGCTTTGAAAGTGTGATCCAAGTGTTAAGGTGTAATTACAGTTTAGAAGTGCTGAATTACTGTACAATGCAGTCTATTAAAAATGTTAAAAGTACACTTTAAATATGCAACATAAATTTGTGGTACATCCTCAGCTGCCTGTATTGGTGCCTGCACTAATAATAACCAAAACACTTGTGTCTGAAATCATCAGCTCAGCCTATAAGAGATGCAGATTATCTTAGACAAAGGTAACATGGTGTAAGACAGCATCTTGCATTTGCTTACAATATTAAGTCTTCAAAGGGAAAGTAACTCTTAACAGTATGGAAGTGACTGTAAGCACCTCAGTGACTAATGTTATATAAAACCAAAAATAGCTGCAGTGGATCCACATAACATGTTAACTGCAGTTCAAGGGTTGACACAAATAAGATGCCTAAGGAAGGATGTAAGGATGAAATTTTAGTTCCCTTTGGAGCCCATATTAGTTTCCAGCACCTGTAAAAACTTTTACAACTATGAGCTACCTCATTGTCATTATTTTGAGACTTGCTGAATAAAAGCTGCTATTTCATTGTCAAAATCCTAGTCAGAATCCTTCTTCAGTCAAATTCTCTAATTCTCAAATTCTCTAATTACCTTGAATAACTTAGTGTCATCAGTAAAATCACATCTTGTTCAGCGATCTTGGGGCTGCTATGGGTTGGAGTTCTGCTTGTAACAGACACTTTATCTACTTCTACTTTGTTACTTTTTTAAACTATGTGTGCATGCAAGGAGATTCCTGTTTATCTTAGGGCTGCTTGGATTCTTTAATGAGGGAGAGTCTTTTCTGGATGAGAGCAGGGCAGACTGTGCTATTTCTAGAGAGACTGTATGTCTCCCTGACCACCAGTATTGCCTGCCTCTCCTCCAAAACCCCAAATCTCACCTCACTCCCAGCTCTCTCGTTATTTCATTATTATTGTATTAAGAAAAACATTTGCCATATTGCTGGAACTGTGCTGTGAATTTCAGGCAGTGGCTCAGGGCAGTGGCTCAGACCATGTTTTCTTTGTTTTTAAGGGGAGGATGAAAGATTTGGAGAGAGATTGAAGGGTTCTGGGGATTTGGTTAGGAAGTTTGGTTAATCTGAGTACATGATGTAAATCCTCCCTGGAGACAGTAGGGTCACTTGCTGTTCTGAAATTGGAGCAGCTGAGTGCAGCCAAGAGAACAGCTATAAGATACGCAGCAAAAAGGCAGGGCCAAAGTGCCCAGAAGATACTTTGAATGAAAATCTTCCAGGCTCTGCAAAGGCTGCTTGATGAAAACAAAATTTCTTGCAGGAAGTCGTAAGAAATGCTATGTCCAGCAGCAGTTTACCCTGAGTTTGTGTTATAAAGAACAGATCTGTAGAGTAGTGCTCTGAGAGATAGGTTATTTTTTTAATATACTGTTGCCAAGTGCCTTTTCCTCCCCATTCATGTTGCTGTTTCTGTCAAAATATGGCAACATGGAAGCTATCTCTAGTAGTCTAAATGGTGTTAATTTGTCATTTAAAATAGCTTTGTTAAAAAGGAATTTATTTTCGTCTGTCTGTTTTCATTTGTCATTTATTTTAGCAACTGCTCAGCAGAATTCTTCACAAGATCATTTGAATTCCTGTGGGTTAACTAATTTGTTAGTATATTCCTTTTTAATTCTCTTCTCCAATAGTTGCATTCTCTTTTAATATGGAGTAGAAAGATAAAATGCAGAAAGCTTCTGCCAGCTGACTCTGAGCACTGTCTGCCAGGGGGTGCTATATGATTGGTCACAGCTCTGTCTCTACTTCAAAGATTTAAAAATATTCTTGGAGTTTTCTCAGTATTTTCAGTTTATATTTTGATTTTAAGCAAGGATTGCTGAACACTTATAGTTTGCATAATGTTGAGTTGCATAATAATTTATAATGTGTGTGACAGAAAGTTTCTGTTTGGTGTTTGTGTTCCCAGCTTGCTGTTCCACCATTGGAACCAGGAAGGTTAGAATATTGTCCTGAACTTGATTTGTCATTTAGTGGTGCTAAAAATCTAAATTTCCTACCTCTCTTTGAAAATATAGTTGTTCACATAGCCATTTTCTAAATTTCCAACCTTGCTGAAAATAAATAAGAGAATAGATGTGGCTTATAAAAGCATGGGGATTTTAAGGAAACATGGACTTTGTTGTAAAAACGTTTTGCATTAACTTTGGGCAAGAAATTAACAGTGTATTCTAATAAACAGCCTGTCAACAGCAGGTGTGTCTAAAGTACATGAATTAACAAGTAGATATGTGTCAATTGTACCATTATTTAGAAAATGAAAAGCTATCTTAGTGTTGCATTTAGGTCTGTATGTACAATTCAGTAGTTTCAAGGACTCCATGTATGGGACAAGTCTGATTTTCATTTGCCTGTGCTATCTGAATAGTTTCTAATGAGCTATGAAAGATGACTAAAAATCTTCTAAAGAGCTCTGTAGAATGGGGAATACAGTTGTGTTTCATTTGCTTAGTCATTGTATCATTATCCAACTACCAAGACTTTGATTAAATTTTGTCAAGTATAATGGTTCAAGGAGTTAAGAGAATGATCAGAGCACAGGAGATGAGTAAATGACGTGGAAGTTTTATGGCAAACAAGTGACACAGGTGGATCTCTGAACTGACTCAGAGACTAATGATCTCTTCCACTGACCTGCTTGCTGAAAATTACTTTTTCACCTCTTTGTTAGGTGGTGATAACGATGAAAAAAGCCAGTAAAAAAGTGTATTTATTGTCTAGCAGTAACAGTTTAGGAGATGAATCTTGTGCTAATTAATTTTGTAATGGAGATCTTGTAGCCCTTTCTCATCAGGGTATCCAGGAACATCAGAACCTTTTGAACATCTACAGTAGTCTCAGCTTTGAACAAGATGACCCTGTGCATTTTCTTCTGCATTTACAGATAAATATTATCAGGTGCACGTTCTGATACCACATCCATGAGTGCCAACCTCTGCTGCAGGCGAGTGGTGTTGAGCAGGAGCTGCTTCCACCTGTTCTGTGTTCAGAACTGAACCTTCTCCCAGGCAAAACCCTATGATGCCTGGGAAGGCTGACCTGGAAACAGAGACTAGGTAGAATAAAAGAATAAAAAGGTCTTTATTGAAAGGATCCAGCTTGGGCAGTGCAGGAACCCCACCAGGGCTACACCCAAGTCAAATCCACAAACGGTCACAAAATGGATCCCCAGTCACGAGGTCTCACACTTTTATAGGTTTTGGTCCATTAATATATTGGAGTTAATTGTCCAATTACAATTTCAGGTTATGAAGCTCCATCCTTCTTGTTCACTCTCTTCCTTCACTGTTGTTTACACTCTTGGGCTTAAAATGTATTCTTTGTCCCAAGCTAGAAAGGAATTGTTTTGTCTCTCTACTCTGTAAAAAGTTACTAATTCTTAATATGAAGCCCAGAACTACACACTGCAACAGCACAGAATCTGAAAAATATGAGAGCTAAAACTTAAGGCATCACCTACACTTGCCTCACCTCTGCTGTGTCCAAGTATTCCAGCAGTGCTTCCTCTGTCTGGCACAGTTACACCCAAATTGCAGATGACCTTGGGGGCTGAAGGGGGAATGTGGGGGATAAGGAGGGTGTTCCCAGGTCCTTGGAGATTATTTGTTCCAGAAGAGGCACCCAACACTGCAAGGCAGGGATGTGTGATAAATACTGTAAATGAGGTTTACTTATAGTACTTTGGTTCTGATGTGCTATGGTTGTCACTCATTAAGTCTTTAGCCTGGATGAGGCCTGAGAATGGCAGTTAAACAAGAACAGTCATTTTGTAAAGCTCTGGGGCTTTTTTCTTTTTTTTTTTGCTTCCTCTCCCAGTAGCTCTGAGGCAGTTTTATTTATGCCAGTAGGTGCATAAATGAGGGAGCAGAACAGATGGACTGTTTGTACTCTGTGGCTCCCAAAACTCAATTCTCAATTCTTGTAAGCATGATGTGGAGTGTACGTGCTGTTACTGAGTAGGGTAGTAATTGCCAGGGATTTTATCTGAAAATACTTGTTTGAATTACATGTAAACTTTTAAATTCTTGAGCAAAATCAAAGGATGTTTTACTGAACACTTTTCCATAGATTCCAACAACAATACCACTGGGCTGTGATCCAAAACTTTTTCAGGCTAAAATTCCATCAGCTGCCTTACTAGCTCTCACAACTCTCTTCCTAGTTTCTCCCCAGTCAGTAAGCTCTGCTTCTCTTGCTTCTCTTCCTTCCCTTGCTCCTTGACCCAGGCAGCATCAGGCTGATGTAGCTATATTGCATTTGTTGTAGGAAAGCATGCCTGTCTTCATCACTGTGTAGTGACCCTTTCCTTTTCTCAAGCTTGGAATACACTGTCTGATTGGGGAAGGTGAGAGTGGTTTTTATATTGTCATTAAGGACAAATGAAAATTTGTAGTGTCCTTACACCACAAAGTTGAGGTTTTGTTTTAGATTAAATGTGAACTATGAACTGAAATTGTGTATAGGTGTTTTCTTTGTCTGTCATGCTTATTTTCAAAATAAATTTTCTGTGGGTTGTTTTTCCATGTTGTGTGTGCATTGTTAACCAAGCACATTTGAATCCTGGATTGTATTTTAGTTCATGAAATGTTTTAATTTAATGTTTTAATATGTCCTTTGTCAAAGACCAAACTTTGAGGATGTTTTCAGAAAACTCTAATTCCATCTTTTGTGAGTGTAGTTTGAAGCTCACTTGTGTTTCTCTGTTTCTTTTGTCACTAGTAGACCAAGATGAAGCAATGAGAGTACTGTTCATTTTAATGGTATTTTCAGTTGTTTTTCATAGATAGAACATCACAAAGGTAGGAATAAAC
Organism: Phainopepla nitens; assembly: GCA_013400175.1. Lineage (NCBI taxonomy): Eukaryota > Metazoa > Chordata > Aves > Passeriformes > Bombycillidae > Phainopepla > Phainopepla nitens. Next base: position 1,657,478 of record VXBQ01008832.1, on the reverse strand, counting down.
TGAGGGCAGACAGCTTATCACTTGCTTTAGTCTTTATTCCCTTATTCTGGGAGAAAAAAAAACAAACCAAATTTAAGATTCAAGTAAGAGTCAAAACTTTTTTTTCTTTAAACTGAAGTTGGACATAAAACTATCAGAGGAAAAAATTACCAGGTTTTGAGTTGTAACCTGATCCTTGATTTCATGGTTATTTGGTCACTTTGCAGGTATTAGCTAGCTTATCCTGCTAAGAGGAATTGATAATTACCACTGGTAATCATTTTCCTTAAATAATGGAAGGCTGTTACTCATCAGTCCTTGCTAAAACAAAATCTTCACCTTTTAGATGAAAGTTAATATTAATAACTATTCTAAAGTTGAATGTACCCTGAGCACAAACATTTCCCACCTAGGGGGGATGTCTCATGATTGAACTGATGTTCCCTCACAGGTATGAAAGGCATGATGTTTCCTGGTAAACTGAACAAAACTGAAGAGTATGAATTAACACCTTATTTATTTAAACCTGAGGTTGGTCAAATATTGAAGCAGAGGCCCAAACAGAGGAGTTGTGAAATCTCCCATTGTTGAAAATACTCAGAATCTGACAAATCCTTTTAAATTGGATTTGGTTTTTTTTGGAGGTTGGACTACACAACCTCCTAATATCCCTTCCAACCTACATCACTAAATGTGTCTAGAAAGCTGTCTTCATCTGTCTGTCTAACATGGCCCAAGAGATGTTTGCTTCTTTGCTAATAATGATGTTTTTTCCTGCCCTGTATTTCACAACTTATCAATACCACTTTGATTTAACAATACAGATAAGAAGTTACTGTTAACAGAACATTCAGAGTACATTTTCAGATTTTTTTCTTGTTTTGAAAAGACAAACAATCTTAAAGCACAGGGTAACCTCTGAAAATTAATTGCTTAGCTAGGGGCTGTGCTCTTGAGTGAATGAAACATCTCTCAAGCTTGGAGAATTCTGTGTGTGTTGTGGAAAAATGGCAGGATAAATATGCTACCAAGGTGTAGGTGGAGTGCGGATGCTGAGAGGCCATGTAGCAGCACTCTGTGCAGCTGGCAGGGCATCTTGGAACCAGTCCATGTGTTCTCTGTGTTTGATGTGATCTTTGTGCATGTATTTGAACTGGTGAACATGCAAATACTGCAGGAGAGTTCAGGACACTGCTGACATTGGACTCTGGAGTATGGGGAACCTGTGAGGTTTGCATGTGTGGGCTCCTGCACCCTTTTGCCTCTCTAGATCCACTTTTTTTCCATCTTGGCAGGGGGCAGTGGCAGCAGCAGGTAACAGCTTAGGCATATTTATCCCTGTGTCATGCCTGCTTTTGAGGAATAGCAAGGCCACACACCATTCTTACTGTGCTTGGTGAACTTGTGTCAGCTTACAAGTTTAAAAATTCTTCTTAGTTTATTTTGGGGCACTTCTCTTACCAAGTTCTTGATCTGTGAGAGGTTTTTAGTTTGTTTCTCCCCACTGCCAATTAGTGCTTGACTAAAATGATTCTTTGCCTGCTCCCCCTTAACAACTATTCAGGTTTTACCTCTTTGTGCTCATTTCAAACATGGAAATGTGTTGTCCTAAGTGGCTGCATTAATCAGCTCTATGCAGTAGAATTAATTCCTTTCTTGGTAATGGCAGATTAATATGGGTTTGCATTTAGATTTTTGGAGAGAAATGCCAGCTTTCTCACTATTTTGAGTTAAATACTTGAATAACTAACTGTGTGTACATTAAGGTCCAGTTTTGTATACTTAAAAACATGATTAAAAGAGAGTCCACTAGGTGAATTTGACACTTGTGTGGAAAAGTTTCAAAGTAAAATGCTCACTGTCTGTGAGAATTGTAAATGAAAGCTCTGGGTTCTATTGGCTCTGCAATATTGAGTTTATTACCAGACTTCATGCAGCTGTTCCAGTCTTCTGAATAATAGTGATGTAACTATATTCAGAATTTAATTTAAAATGGCATTTTTGAAGTTTAGAGAAAAACCTGTGCATTTTAGTTTCCATTGAATTTGTGACTTGCTTGTGTAAGTAAAAGATTCAAATTGCTCTGTTCTCCCAATAGCTTAATTTGGTGTGGTTAAACAAGTGACAGAAGACATTTTCTCCCCACCTCTTTACATTTTACAGAGGATCTTGAAACAGCCTGGGGATGATATTGAGTCAAAACTAATTTAAACTAAATATATCAATATCTGCAATTTGTTCATGATCTGAAACTTTTAAAATGGGAACATGTCATTTTGGTCTCTTAAGCATAACAATTTTATTTTTTAGTCCACTTTAGAGAGGACTTCCTTTCTGAATGTGGGGCTTAGATGTGGAAAGTAGATGTTTTTCTTCTTGAGACTTAGGTGGTCTTTAGACTCTGTTGGATTATGGAGCATAAACTACTGCTAGACTTGTGTGTGGCTTTAAATACATGGGTAAACATACAGATATGTGATTAAGGTAATAAAATAGTAGCCTAATTTTATGGCTATCAGAATGAGCTCACATGGTATCTATTTTCTTGTCAGCAGTCAAAAACAATTTTAACACAAGCTGCTTATTCTGTTCTCTTCTGTGCAGTGCTGCTTCTTTGCCAGAGATATTTAGACCAGCTTCCATGTGTTCCTGCTGTGTTTCTGTCAGATATTTTACTCATCCCCGTTGCTGAACAAGAGTAGAACTTCTTAACTTAGGAAAAGATGTGAACATCTTGTACTGAAACTTGAATATTTAGTTTTTAGCTTTTTATTGATGCTTTTTGCATCAGTAAAGAAGTGGGGGATGTGTCCTTCAAAATGTCGACTTGTCAATATTTGCTTAAAAGAAGTAAATTTTACTTAGTTACATGCTTTTGAACTATTTTTATAGGGTTTAGTTTAGCAGCTTTTAAGAGGAACAAGAGGAAGCTGGAGTTGGCCGAAAAGGTGGAAACAGATCTCATTCAACTAAAGAAAAGAAGACAATCAAATGAAAAGGTTAGCTCTTGTTTCAAATTCTTGTGTCATCCTATACTTACAGCTGATTGCTAATAAATTTCATGTCTTATGTGATAAGACTGGTGTAGCCTCAGAAGCCTGTTCTCCTTGTCCATCTTAGTGTTTAGATGTTATAATGAAAACTTAGTGCAGTTAAAACTTACTTTTTGCTGTTTGAAAACCAAACCATCACTTTATATCTTGTTTGTGGTAAGAAAAAGTACTTTGCTCATTTTGAACTGGAAATATGACCAATGTAAATACAAACAGATAATTATTTACCAAAGCATTTTCTTTAGCTTGGGATCTCTGTCACTGTTTCCCACTTTTTAATGTTTCCTGAGCACACTGCATTATGGAACTGGAATTGGTGAAATTTGAAATATCAGGTAGGTAAACATGTGCATCTGTGCATGCATATGGCATTGACCTGGCCCATGTTACTTGTGCTACAAAACTGCCAGGATTCCCTTTGTCCCCCTCATTCTTAGTTTAATTGTAGAGCTTTGGTTACCTCTGAGAATGTCATTCACAGTATTTGTGTTTAATGTTGAATATCAAAGTATAGCTCATTAAATTAGATGCCTGTGATTTATTTGGGGCCTGTGGGCCTTTGGATTGGCCATTTCTCTTTGCTTTGCTGAGCTATCTGACCACTGAGTAGTTACATATGTTGATATAAATAAGGTATAAATGCCAGAGAACTGTTAGCAAAAGTGTGTTCTCTGTGATAAATTAGGCAATTTACATCTGTGTTCTTAGATAAGATGTTTTCTCTAGCAGGATGCTAATTTTCCTTTTTTTGAGGAGCTAATACCTGTGAAGAAATTAAGGATGGGGGAGCCATGGAAGTTAATTTGGGAGCTTTTCCTGTTCACAGGACTTCAGTTAGCTCCTTGTGAAACTGGGAATGTGAAAGTACCTGAGGGAGGAGGGATCCCTGTGCAGTATTGCTGCTCATGTAATAGGGGGCAAGTCAATGCTTGTAACATATGCCAGTGCATGAGCTTACCAACCTGCAGTTTGAAATTTCAAGGGCTCCAGAGTCCTTTGCAGCACGTGTGAGATTCCCAAAGGCCACTGGTGTAGGTAAAGGAGGTGATGAGGTAGAGCTCCTCTCCCTGGTGAGTAGTCAGCATGCTGGTTTTGTCAGCTCTCTGGGCACATCCTGTCCATGGAGCAGGGATGAAAAACAGCCCATGCTCTCAATATGGAACTCTCGTGCTATCCACAGAGTGTAGGAGAATTGCAACCTTACAGGAAGTAAGGTTTTCAAAGTGATTTTTCAAAATGAAGTAGAAATGAAAAATCAAATTCAAAGAGAAAAGTAGAATATATCTCCCCAAACTAGTAGAAAAGGGTCATTGAGCAAGGATGAGGCGTGTGATTTGTTGCCCTAAAACTCACACTGTCAAAGCTGTGCTCTCATAAAAGGTTTTAAAATAACTAGTTTAAAACCATATAAATACTTGAGTAATTAGAAGTCAATCTTCTTGTCAAAGTTACTTGGATTGATAAATACTTATGTAGCTTTTTTATCAGCTATGCTTCTCTGGAGCTGCAGACCATTCCTTCCAGCAGGACTTCAGAGCTGTTTTATTATTTGGTTTGACTCACCCACTTCAACTCTGTGGTGCAGCTGAGCACGTGTGCCTCTGTTGTCAGTGCTGCAGGCTGTGGGGAGCAAGGTAGAAAGGATGTTAACAAAGGTGGGGTTGAATGGGATCCACACTAATAGGCCAGTGTGAAGAGACAGTATTGCAGACCAAAACAGACTGAAATTACTTGGAAGTTTGAGCTACTGATAAATGTCACCAGCTAAAAGGAAAAATACAGGCTTAAAACTTAGTTTTCAATAAAACTGTAATGATAGCAACCTTAAAAAGAATGAGGCTGTTTGAAATTTTCAAGGTTTATATGGAAAAACTTGGCAGTGTCACTTACCAAAGGAGTTTTATCTCTTGATAAATGGAGTTTTGTCTTGGCTGTATTTGTCATTGTTCACCCAGTGCAGGATTTGCAGAGGGTTATGCATTTGGATACAGGAAGATCCGTTAATAACTTCACCAAATTTTGAAGGTGTAAAAATTTAGTCTTTTTTGAGTTGTAGAGTCTTACTGATTTACACAGCTAAGAAATAATTCACTCATAAACAAAAATGAACTAAACATTCTCATGGGGTGAGTATGATGTGTTCATTCAGCCAGATGCCATTCTCAGTTTCTCCCCTCGACCACCAGTAAATATCAGAAGTAAATATTTGTCTGCTTACTGCTAGTCTGTCTTTTACCAGAGGAAATTGCCATTGAAAATAGCTTAGCAGAGTTTGGCTAGAAAGCCGAATTTTAATTTGTCTTTTGCTATAACAAACTTTTACAAGTGATCTCAGCATTTCTGTAAAAAGTTTTCCTCTTCTTGGTATGAATAAGTGACACTAAGAACCCCCAGCACATGTGATTTTTTTGGAACAGATTGGTGTTTTTAAGTTAGTATTTTATAGTCTAGTTATTTAACTCCATAAATAACATTATTTAGATTGAGTTTTATTAAAACTGGCTTGGTTTTTATCTAGTTTAACATAGGTACTCACATATGTATACATCACTTGGAATTATATGTGAGGTATCAACAGTTCCATGTCCTTCAGTTACTGTGTTAAGACTGAACATATTTAGAAAATATTTTTGTCTATGTGCAGGAAATTGTAAGTGTAGCAGTTAACTGTGGCAATTCTAGTGTCTCTTATTTAGTGTTGCAGTTTGGAAATTTCCTTAAAAAAGAAATAAATGTTCCATCCGACATTTGTCCAAGTGGTCTTGGATAATAGTACCTTACAGTTTTCAAAAGTATGCCTCAAAATCCATTTAATATGGGAAAAGAGCTAAATAATTTTCACCCATTCTAGTTAAAGCCAAAACAAAACAATAAAACTTAATCTGTGGAAATACAGTATGGAATAATTTCCTCATCTTGCATATGAAGATCAAACAAAATATTCCTTTTTACACCCCAAAAAACTGTTAAACTGGGAAGGCTAGTATTGCTAATGAAGCTTTGTATAATTAGATGATTGGGTAATAGCATATAAATGTTAATTGCTTCAATCTGATTAATTCTGTATTTTGTCAGTTATAGTCAGAGATGAGATTTAATGGTAATTACTTTTCATGGTGTTTCAAAGCTGTCTCAAGTGGAGAGGGAAAAGGCTCTGTGTGTAGAATCTTTCAGTGGGCACTGGGTAGAGCTCTGCTAATCTGCTAATTGCTTCCTTAGGGGCTTGTGGTGGTGAATATCTACAAAGTTTTTTATGTGAAGGAGGGATTTTCAAAAATGCTTAATAGAACTCTGCGTTTGTGTAGATAAGCATCTTCCTGTTTTGTGTGCATGTTCTTAGCAAAATTTGATTATTTGGACCATAGTTTAATAAATTAATTTCCTTTCCTGCTGCAAGGTGCAAATTAAGTAAAGTGAGATCTGACTTATAACACTGACTTTCAGTTGTTTCCATACAAAATATTAATTACATAATAGATTATATTTACGTTGCAACACTACATTGTTAAAACCTCCAAACTGCTTTTGCAGTGGACAGATATAATTTACTACCTGAAGTCAGATACAGAATTTGCAGAGATATCACCAGGCTTCCTTTGGAACCTGCAGAATTTTAAAATCTAAGTAGCTAAATGAATCAATCAATAGAAGGATAAGGACAAGCAAGCTGGATCTTGTTTAGTCCCTTTTGGACCTGTATAAAGTTTGGTCTTATTTTAGACTTTGTGAATTGTAGTGTTTATCATGCTTGTTTTTATTGTCCTGACACTAGCTTGTCAGGAACCTTTGCTTTTCAACATTCATGTGATTTGAAGAGATTAAATGTTTGACACTGAAATCTCCTCAGCAGGTGCAGTGACTCCTCTGGCACATGACGCTTTTCTGTAGGGAGGTGTACAGGAAGTTCCTTTGTGAAATTGTGATGAGCTCTTTATCTACTGGTCCAGAAATCAGGGTTGCCAGTACAGTTCACATATGTAGAAGATACTGACAATGTGTTTTTCCCGTTGGATGTGGAAGAGAGCTGGTCATCACTGGTTTTCAGTTTGCTGAGTAAGGATAAATACAGCATCACCTATGTATCAGGGACTTTTTTAAAATCACGAACCAGCCCCTCCAACACCAAACCTAAATTATCAAGAAGAAAAACAGAGAATTCCTTTGCTTCAGTGATGCAGATTTCCATCAGAAGGTTGTGTGGGCCAACTCAATCTTCCCTTAGCAATGCTTCCCTTAGAAAAGACTTCCAGCCTCAAAGTTGCCTCATTTAAACTAAGTTTGACAGGCTTGATTTTTATATCTATAGTTGTCTATTAATTGAATATTTTGTTGTGAGTATAATTTCCTTTGATGAAAGGGAGCAAGGGGTAGGCAGCAGCACCTGTATCATTGCAGTTCTTCTCTGTGTAGAAATCATAAGAGAATTCATGTTGGGAAGAGCTTTGTCCAGTCTGGCCTTGGAAACCTCCAAGGATGGGAATCTGCACTTCCCGTGGGCAGCCTGCTCTGCTGCTTGAGGTCTTCTCAATCTGCTGAGCAGTATTGTTTGAACTGGGTCAGTGTTAGCTCAGGGTGTGTCTGGGAGGCCTGGGACTTGGAAAATGCATTTGCACACGAGATGCTAAAAAAGGGCTCCTTAATTTTCTTTCATCTTTAGAACTTGAAAGGGAGCAGGCTCTTTTCATATCCCTATTGCCCCCGTTGTCAAAACTCCTTTTGTTTCTACTTTTCCTACCCTCCTACCCTAATCCTTCATTCCTCTGTTTTTCAACTTACTCCTCTTGCCATTGCCAATTGAAGCCATGGATCTCTAACTTTTGACCCCTGTCTGTCTTTAGGCAGTTACTCTGCTTTATTGTTGGGACATCCATCCATTTCTTTTAATATTGAGCATGGGCAGTGCCAGCATCTGAGTGCAGAACTTGCCAGGGAGGGTCTAGGTGCAGATGCAGAGAAGAAACTTTGTTTCTCTGGGGAAAAGCCCAGGATGAAACTCCTGCCTAGGAGTTCCAGTTGCTTGAAAAGTGCTGTAGAACATGGTAGTGCTGCACTGCATATTTTTCCTTTTGAGACTGAAACAGAATTAACCCAAGTCTTCTCTCTTAAATTAAGTATGGCCAGAGTATCATCAGCATTGCAGTACTAGAAACCTTGATAAGTAATGTAGTATGCCCAAGGAAATTTTAATTGATGATGGGAACTTGATAATTTGGAGTTGAATAGTTGGCTGGTTTGTTTGTTTGTTTGTTTGTTTTAACTCCTCCCTCTGAATTCTAGTCCAGAAAAATTCACATTTATGTGGAAGACTTAATAACCTCTGGCATTATTTCACTGGGTAGGACTATATAAGAGGCTTGAGGCTTGTGCAGCAGCAGTATACATTTCTGGAGTACATGATGGATGATGGATCAGTTTCGTTTATTTGTTTTATTTTCTGTACACTGCATGATGTGTGTCTGGTGGAGCATGAAGTCTGAGTGCCTTGCCCTGGGTTCTGCAGAGAGGGGAAAACTGCTCCTTCTCTAAGAGGGACTAGTGTGCTGCATTAAGGAATAGGGGAAGGATAGAAAGAAAGACCCCTGCTCCTGGGGGCAGTAAATCTGCCTCAGAAGTCACGGAAGTAAGGACACTTCAGTTTCCCTCTAGTTACAGGGAGCAAAGGGTAAAATTGCTTCACTCACTAAAGATTCCTGAACTGAGAACAAGTCTGGCAGAAAGAATCTGGCCTAGGGGAGGTTATTTTCTTGAAGCTTCTATTTATTGTCTTGCTCAGAATATCAGTATTTTCTTGCTCAGAGTGTTAGTATTTTCTCATTACATGGTAATCAGCTGCTTGGTTTATTTGGTGGTGCTTTGGGGTTTTTTTGTTTGTTTGTTTGGTTTTGGTGGGGGGTTTAGGGAGGTTTGTTTTTTGTTATTGTTTTTTTTTAAATTTCATTTTTTTTAAATCATACATCTTTAAAGATCAGAGCCTCTGAAAAATGCTTTCTTAGGCCTTTTAGAAATAGCCTTTTGATGTGGCATCAGTTGCTGAATCATTTCTTAGTGGGCAAGTGGCAACCACTAAGAAAACATGACTTCTGGCACTTTTGTGAGTAAAAGCAGGTGATCTTAGCATTGGGGGAGTTCTGAGATGTTTCTTACCTTCTTGTTACTGGAGAAGTTTTTTTAAGGTCCTGTCTGAGGCAAAAGAACATTTTGGGCAGATTTATGGCAGTGGGTACAAGTGCATGATAACAAATCCATTTTGTTGCGAGGCCTCTCACTTGCACACTCCTGAGGAGTCTGATCTGACTTTGATATACTAATTTTGCTAGGTTGTTTTTTGTGTTTGTGTCCCCTGCAGGAGAACGACTCAGGAACTTTAGATACAGTTGGTGCAGTTGTTGTTGACCAAGAAGGAAATGTTGCTGCTGCTGTCTCCAGTGGAGGTTTAGCACTGAAGCATCCTGGAAGAGTTGGTCAGGTGATCATT